>JAVJGG010000009.1:30042007-30141431 GCA_035590195.1 Aviceda cuculoides
ATAATGTTAGTTAGGAATGAGCTTCTGTCTCGAGATTTACAAAAAAAAGACACCCCCCCCCCCCAAGTCACTCTGAGTTCTCAAGCCTATTAAGTTAAAAATGAGATTGAGTCTTTGGTGGCTCAGGTGACAATCTGCTTACCATTCACAGGGTGCTATTCAGACCATGCAACACACAGAAGTCCCCAAAAACCCTCCAAGAAAAGGGTCTTACCACATTCCCATCAATTAACGAGACTACTCATGGAGCTAAAAGGACTGAGTTTGGGGTTTTAGTATTATTCACACAGTTACAGTTACATAAGTCATAAGTAATGACAATGCAGACCTTGAATGGTGACATTTATCATGCAAACAGGTCTATTCCTTGCTCCTCGCTCCTCAGATTCATTAAATGGATTTATCTAACAAGGGTATCTATGTTTCTTTTTTCCTCCATCAATTTAAGCACTGTGGCATCCTGCACATTACTCTGATATACTGGCTAATCTCAGGTGTATTGGGAGAGAAAAAGGCAATAAAAATCCATGGCTTCTCAGTCCACAAGTGCTACTAGTACTGAGTATGATATTCAGCCCACATAGGTGTTAATAAACAAGTCAAAATAGGGTTTTGTTGTTTCTCTTTTTCCTTTAATATTTGAAGAGTTATGAGGAATCCCTCCCAACCCCATGCTCCTGCTGTCAGCTATTCTAGAAGAGGACTTTTCATGTATTTATGTGCGATTTAAACTGAGTGGTAATGCCACTTCATTTGTGTCAGGGACTGCAGTATTTAATAGCCAAAATCAAGTTTTATTAATAGATTAGAAAGGGTTCAGGGAATCTATAAAAGAGGAAGAAGTGAAAATGAATGCTCTTTGGTTTAAATCCTCTTCCAGAGACTTTTTTTTTTTCACCTAAGAAGTTTCAAAGCCATTCAGAATTATTAACTAACAAGCAAAACTGCACACTAGGTAGGCTATGTTAATAACCTTTCATTTGCTGTTAGTCTTCCTCACTGCAATTATGACGCACATATTCATGAAATCTTTGCAGAATTGGGCTCTAGTTGTTTTCTGTGCTCTCAAATCGGACTACCCTTTACATGTTTGAGTATTATCCTTTCGTAGCCAAGTAAAATTATTTCTATCTGAAAAATCTCAACATGGAAAACAGCTCAAAGAGACCGTGCCTGCCTTACATTTTATTATTTTATCCTGTAATTTGTTGCTTATCTTCACATTTCATACGTGCTTGACAGTGGGCATAACAATCAAAACAATGGCAATTGTGCTGAAAATATTTGTAATTTAGTTTCAAGCTAGAATCAGTTTGTTAACTATAGAAAGGGAAGTAGGGAATACAATGCAGGATGCCTTTGTAAATGTTTCTTGTTGGCATTATCTATTATCTTAGAATAGATATCTGTCACACATTGCAGAGATGGCAAGAGAGCTATGCACCCATCCCAAATACCGGGAACGGAGCAAACTGGACTTGCCAGGGAATGGTGTGCATTTATTTGCTTGCTAAGAAAGGCGAATGTTTGTGGCTTCCCTTCGTTCCTACTGAAAACCAGACGGTCCCATCCTGCAGCCTTCACTCGCGTAGGTAAGTCTTTGCTGCTCACTGCACATCATGGGTTAAAGACGTCTCCTGGTTCAGGGCAAACTGCAATATTCTTACTATAGTGAAAACAGAAGCACTATTTTGTGCTGCTTTGGTGATAGCAATTCCGATCCAAGACAAAGCTGCCACTGCAAGAGTTTGCTGCCCAGATAAGAGTGTGAATGTGCATGTTTGGTAAATTAAGACCACGGGAGGCATCTTCTCCTGGCCCTGCACCACAACGGATGAAAAATGTTGCCCAACACTGCTCCCCTGAGGCTGTGAGCCCAAGTATTGAACGTACAACGCACACCCTTCCAGAACCACCACTGACACCAACCACTGGACTATCTATGAATTACATGGAAACACTAAGATTAATATTCTCATTAGACCCCGTAATACAGCGTCTGTATAATGGGAACCTCATCGGTTCATGTTTACCAGAAAATAATGGTGCTTATCAGGAGAGACCACTTTCTCTGTAAATGGAAGAGCAAATAATTTCAGCCGAGCTTGCTTTATATTTCGTACCCCTCCCTCTGTCCTTCATATGCATGCACATTTAAGGGCCCATTATCTTCTCGTTGATGCAAGGGGGTTATGTATGTAGCTACCATTAATGGTAATGAAAATGGCTCTTGTTAATCTCCCATGCGCTGATAGTAAGATAATAGCCTACTTATTAAATAACAAGGCCAGACTAGGAGCTGCGCTGAAATGAGCAGCATATTGCCTCTGTGGGATTCATATGTAAATACTAAAGCATTGCTCTGTGCCTACAGCTGAGGATGAAAAAGAAACTAGCGAGAGCATCAATGTGCTCTCCTGGCACAGGCCTCCAAGCACCGCAGACCGGCTCCAGGTCCTCTTCCCACCTGCGAGGTGCATCCCTCACCTTTGGGAAGCGTCTCTGGAGAGCAATGGAGGGAAATTGTCCTCTTGATGCCGAGGGCTGTGGTTTCAGAGCAGCCCCTCAAACCCCTCTCTGGGCCTAGGAGCAACCTGCCGCCTCAGCTGCACCCCCCCTCAAGTCAGCTCACAGAAATAACTTACTGAAAAAGATCCCATAATGCGATATATTTCACTTTTAGGGCAACCTCCCCTCAGAACACCACCAGCACCCAGTGTTGGTTTGGGTTTTTTTTCCCCAGCCTGGAACTAAACCAAGTGGCCGGGCACACCGAAGTTCCCTGTAAAGCTTTATTTCGTTTTCAGCTTGCTTGAAACAAATCCCTTCCTTCGCCAAAGTTTGAGAAGACAATATTTGGACTGTTTCTCCCCTGAATTACTTCAGATTTCTCTCGGGGGTGGGGGTTTCGGCCGAGGCCCCCGACCCCCGCCCGGGCCTTAGGGGGTTAAGGCGCGTACCCACAATGCCTCGCGGCCCTGCAACGTCGCCGGCCGCGGGGGGGGGCAGCGACTGCGCCGTGAGGCGCCGGGTGGGACCGGGACCGGCGGTGAGTTACCGGGCCCCTTCCTCTTTCTCCCTCCCCTCCCGGGGTTGCTGCCTGTTATTTCTCGGGGAGATTCGTCCCTGAGCTTTTTCAGCCTAGCTCGGCGGGGTGGGGCAGGCCGAGCTGGCGGAGCCCCAGCGGCCGGCCCGCTTGGGCCCGGCTCCCCCCCCAACTCCCCGGGCTGTCACACAGGACGGTCCTTGGGGGAAGGCAGGAGGTGCTAGTGCCAGGCTGGCGAGGCGGGGAGGCGGCTTGAACCTCTCCTCACGACCGCCTTTCCTTCCCTCCTCTCCTATCTGTTTTGTTTTTGGGTTTTTTTTCCTAGAAAGGAGAGGCCGGTGTGCTCGCCGGGAACCCGGCCATGTTCTGAGGGAGGCCTCCAGGACTCAGCTTGGATCCAGATATCGCAGGTGTGCGTGAAGAAATTGCCCTCCTCGCGTCCCCCGTGAAGCTCTCGGTAAGGCGGCTGCACTTCCGAGTATGCAAAACTACATGACTTTAAAAGTATGCAGCAGTGTCTGGTATAGATGTGACAGTCAACCCTGCCTGCTCCATGGAGGCGGGTGGCAGCGTTTGGTTCAAAGTGTTTCTTAAGCTGACGAGGCATCTGTGGCCTTTTTGCCCTGGTGAGACCCATAGGAAGGTTTCGGGACCATGAAGTAATGCAGACCACGTCACCCGCTTAATCTTTGTATACTGAATTGCAAAGCTCTTTGCAGGTTGGCTGTGTGAATTTGCTGCTACTTCAGAGGAGCAGAGTCCTATTATAGCTCGTTTCCACTTAAAAGTGTCTAGTGCCACTTCTGCCTTTTTGCTTGCTTTTAGCAAGCTAAAGATTCCTAACATGAAAACTCATATGGTGCATGTGTAGTTTTTGCTCTGGAAACAGATTGTTTGGGAAATATGGGCATGAGATTGGTCTGTGTGAAGCTGTCTATTTCCACCTTGGACCGCTTAGTCCAAAATATTTATATTCATCAATGAAAACTTATTGCTAAACTAAACATTTTGTTTACTGTTCATGTCCATTTACATCAGAGCAAAACAATATGTATTTGTTTAAGGTGGCTGCACAGTTGTTACTTCAGTATTTACTCCTGAAACTTAAACAGCACAATGGCTGTGTGCCCAGTCAGCTAGTAGGGCTCAGCTTTTAGGTGGCAAACAATGATAATTTGATCATTTACAACTTTGCGGGCAAATACAGTTGAAAATAGACTAGGCACCTCCAAAGATGTTACCTACTAGGAAGCTTAGAGCATGACTCTTTTTCCTAGTCCCCCTTACCTTCATTTCCAAATGCTTTGCTGGAGGAGAGAAAGGTGAGAAGCTGGTGATCTTAGTTACTGCCTCCTTTTCTTGGATGATGCTGTATGAATGAAGCTCTGCCTTCCCACTAGACAGACGTGGTGATTTGGTCAGGGAACTTGGTGCTTCTGCAGTGGGCATGTATTCGGACTGCAGTTGACCAAAGTCTTTCTTTAAAATGTTTTTATCGAAAAAACAGTTATTGCAGACCCAAAGGCAATTGCTTCCTCTGTCAGCTTGGAGTCAGAGATCTGGGTCTTGTGCTGTATGTAAATGATGTGGATATTGGCTGTTGTAGGATGGATGTCTCATTCTGCTCTGTAGAAAATTCTTGGCTTATGCAGAATTGAACAAGAAAGCCTTATCCCACTCCAGCTCCAGCAATGATCATTTGCCATTGAGGCTGGAAGGCTTTGCTCTGGAAGGCCTGCCTCTGTTTGTTATTCTGAAGGAAACCCTGGGAAAAAGGAGGAAAAACTGTTGCAGGAAGGATAGCGTTAAGGGGAACGAGTGGCAAGCCAAAAAGAGGGACCTTGTAACTTGTTGATAGTGTACAAGAAGTCACTGGGGAAATACAGCCCTGAGGAAGGGGAGTTGGCATGCAAAGAGAATAAAACAAAAATGGCAAAGAGGAGGGCCCAAAGTATGCACAATTGTCTGTCTGGCTATTACTGCTAAGTTATTTACTTTATTTCTGTACTGCAGAGGAAGAATTTTCCCTTCTCTTGCCAGTGACAAATAGTGGAATTGAAGGTGTGGACTTTGATTCATATAAATGTGTTTATGGCCTCTGTTTAAGATATGAGCAAACATGTTTTATGTGTAGTGCTACCTCCCTCCTCACATGCACATGAGTAAGTTATGTAAAATTTAATGTTGTTACTGGAATGCTATTGGAGAAAGTGTGTTTCATTATACAAGGGTTGCTTGCCACACTTTTGATTCCCTTTTCTGAAAGTTATACGATTTCCATTTGACAATTGGTAAGAATAATTCTGTTCAGTTTTAATTTGATGCAGGATGACTGGGAGATCTTACTGCTAATTACAGTAACCTTTCCAGTCTAAAACACTTTTTTTTTTTTTCCACAGCTTACCAGTTTTGTCTAATACAAATTAAGATTGAAAAGTAGCATATTCTAAATGTCAGTGAAAACACTGTCCCTTAAATTACACAGAATTATGCATTTGTCAACAAGATGTTTACAAAGGAGTAAGTGCTTTAGATAAAAGGCGGTGAGTTCTGCCACAAATAACTTCTGCTTTTGACAGTGATAATACGTAGCTACAAAGCTGAGCTTATTTCTTTCTGAATCATGTTGTCTTAGCTGGTGGTGTGTATCATTGTATTTATTGTACCACTGTGGTTGCAGTTCACAGGAAGGCTGTTCTGCTTTAGAGATGTCTAAGAAACTGATGTTGTCCCATTCACACAAGTTTAATGTTTTCTTACCTGTAGCATTTTTCTTTTAAAAATAACCTTGCTTTTCTAATTAAAGATACATTCTCACTCCATTTCCTGCTGGGTTGCGGCAATTTAATGTAATGCTTAATCATTTACCTTCTAAAATTATTGCAAGATTGTTAATCCTACTGATAATCTAAGGCCTGATTGTTAAGTCAAATAGCACAGTGAACAAGCATCAAAGACTTGCATAAAGGTGTTTCTGCCTCTCAGACCAGTATTTGATGAAACACTGGCCTGTTATTTTTTGCTTCGTATCTTAACTGACCAATAGGTTTGACATTTAGTAGTTGTTGCGGTTTCTAGTCAGCCTGGTGACTTCTTTGAGTTTTATTACGTGTTACAAGTTTTTCTGGAGTAGAAATGAAAGGATGGACTGGAAGTAAAAAGGAAGAAGAGATGTTATTTACTTAAAGTTAATTAAAATATTGTACTACCAAATTAGTTGGAAATGTGAATTCATTTTTTATCTAAATTGCAGTCTTATGCTGCACCCTACACTGTATTTCTTTTAATCATGACTGGTTTGTGTCCTTTCAGTTTTTCCAGGTTGTATGCTGTGTGTGAGTCACATATTTTTCTTAATGTGAATTTTATCTGTAGCTTGGCACTGCTCTCTGCTGCTGCATTTCATGCTTCATAAAAATTAGAGTAAGATGATGTGGTCTGCCAGTGAGACATGACTGTTGGAATTAGAATTCTATTTTGTGTAAAAGTTCCCAATAACTGCCTTATTTGCTTAGAATCCAATTGATAAGCAAACTCAATATTTCTGGAAAATCATTATTTTTTTGTATCTTCTAGTAAAGCGCGCTTTTAGCAATGTGTTCAGCACTCTTAAGTGTAACAGTTTATGCTGGTTTTTGCTTAGGTCTATTTAGTTGTATGCAAGTGAGCCCGTGTAATTGTGCATGATTATTAAGTGCTTTCAGAAAGGGTAGTGGGTGGGTCTGGGAGCAGCATCAAGTAAGAGTCTGTTTTGATACAACATATGCCATAGAAGAGTTTCCATGTTTATCACCCCTCTCCCCCTTTTCAGCTATGGCTGAATTATACCTTTCCAATGAACGAATGAAGATGACTAAATCCCTCAAAACATGCAAAGTAAATGGAAAAGTAAGGTTGTGGGTTTTACGATGTTTTGTTTTGTTTGTTTGTTGTTTCCCCTGCAATTGGTTGTGATTCAGTGGTTTAGACTGCAAGCTCTTTTTCATAGAGATGTGCATGTAAGGTACTGAACATCTTACCAATATCAAATCCTTGAATGTGACTTAGTTTTTTGTTTTTCTCCTTTTGTAGAATCATGGCAAGTCCAAGAACAAGGAAAGTTCTCAAGGAAGTCAGAGCACAAGATGAGAACAATGTGAGCAAATTATAATCTTCTTTAGATTAGTTTTGTAGAACTGAAGTCTCTTTTTACCTACTCCAAATGTATGTTGTGGTCTACTACAGCTATTGTCTTTATAGCACTAGTATAGCTAACTAAAGGTAACATATAAATTTGGATATCTCATATTTGTGTTAGTTGCAGTAACTTTTATTCATATATGTATTATAATACATTGCTGCATATTTGGCACAAGTCTTTCAGAAGTTCTAGGAATGCTGTAACCCCTGGAGTCTCTTGAATAAGTGATGTCTTGGGTACAGCTTAATTAAAATGGTATATTTCAAGTAGCTTGATTATATGCTACCTTAAATGTGATAGCCCATGGACAGCTTCAGTTTTATTTATATCAATCCATTAAACCTTGAATGGTGATTCCGATCATAAGAACTTAAGGTGTTGCACTGTATGAGCAATAAAGCTATTTTAAAGAAAAATCTCTGTTTAGATCTGCTATCGTTTACTGCCAAACTGTAGTATGACTGAGTAAATGTTCCAAACTTTGCATGTTGCATCTTTATTTTGCCAAGCAAACCTCAAGAATTCAGTGTGGTTACTCTCTCCTCCTTCAAGACAATATGGAAATGAAATCAAGTTGAATTCTTTGCTTGTTAGTTTCAACTTGCTTATCAGTATTTCCTCGCTGATTTTTGGTAGTCGGTACAGTAATTTTTATAATCCAAGTTAGGCAAGTTAATGAGTATTTCTTTCCATGCAGCATAAATAAATATTTGAAGGAAGCTTATGCTGTCAGGGAAGGTGTTGCCAAACACTACGAACTCTCCCTTCTGAAATTATTTTCTGCCTGTAAGGTTCTCATGATTTGACTTTTTGAGCTGTACTGTGAATATTTCATGTGGACAAGCAATGGCTGAGTGTTACAGATAATTGTTTTTCTCTCGCAGGTCTGTTTTGAATGTGGTGCATTTAACCCCCAGTGGGTGAGTGTGACCTATGGAATTTGGATCTGTCTTGAGTGCTCAGGAAAACATCGAGGCTTGGGAGTTCACCTCAGGTCAGCCTTTTAAGCAGACGATGGACTGAGTTGGGTTACCTCAGGGTGCATTATGGCTGTGAACAGAATGTATTGTTTCGGAAGGGTATAGAATGTCTCAATTCCAACATTTCGCTGGCAGTTTTGCTTCATGCTCTTCTCCAAAGTGAGCTTTACTCTCTGTGCCTTGTCTGTAATTAGTTGGGGCGTGTGCTGCACCAGTGCAGCTATGTTATGCTGAGTTCTAGAAAGCAATGTCTCTAGCTACATCTTGAGGTTGTGTGGCGGTGTTTGGTAATACTGTGCTAGTCCTTGTACTCTATTCTTTTAATCTTGTATAATCTTTATCAATTAAAACTGAGGTAGTGCTAGAGCAGCTTGAGAGTTGAGCAAAAAAAGTCACAGTATGCTTACAGAATGTTTCTGTAGTGTATGCAAATGTATAAAACAGTTCTGTTCAGGAGATTTTTTTTTTTGTAATATAAATGATAGTTGTTTTTTTTTTTTCCCAAGAAACATACTCGACTGAGATGGGAATCTATGGAATAAGAACTGTTATGTGTTCTGGAGACTCACAGTGTGTGTATATATAACAGGGGCAGAGCATGGGATAGTTAACTCAAATGAGAAAGAGAGAGAAAGTCTAGGGGGGGAAATCACCAAAGCAAGGAGGCCATTCAGAAGTACGTGCTTTGCTTTTCAAAGTGTGTTTTGAAGATCATTAGTAGTAGAAATTGCATAAGAAATGAGAGTTTGGAACTATTTCATATGTTACATGAAAGAAAAAATGAAATTACTGAGATGAGGATGTGATGAAGGGTATTTCTTTAGGGACAGAAAGAAAGAAATTGGTCAAGATGCAAGTTTTAAAGAGCCTTCTTGAGGGTGATGTCTCACTTTTTTCCCAGTGACCTTTTATTTAAGAACAGGGCACTGTTAGGGTTTTCTGTGTTTTTGTTTTGTAGGGTTTGGTTTGTTTGGGGTTTTTTTATAATATAATTTAATGAGCAGTAGCAAGAATTTATGGCTCAAAGCAGAGTCGAGATGCTAACTGCAGTCATAAATGCCCTGGGATGAGGTCATGTTATAGGCTAGGCTGTTTTAAACGGTTGAACTGTCAGTACCTTACGGTCATTATGAGCAGAAGCATGGAGTGGGACAGGAGCTGTCCTTGCAGGTCATTTTAGTGTAACTGTGAAAATAGACAGGAAAAGAAAATTGCAGACTAAAGAAGTATGGGAAAAGTTTCTTTTATGTAGTTGGTTAGGTTAATTTCTGGACTTGAAGCAAGTTGCTTTTTCCATCACTTGTCTTCTGTTGACTGTCTCTTACGTGCCAATAAATGGCATGATTTTAGCTTATTTCAATGAGGATTTGACCACCTTCTTATGGTGATCTATCTTTTGATACTTGGAGAGTGTTCTTTAACATGTTTGTACTCCCAACTATTGAGATAGGTTGTAATAAGCTGTGGGGTTTTTTGTCCCTGCTGATACAGCAGGAAATCGTAACAATCTGTGATTTTGAATTTTTTTTTTTTTTTTTTTTTTTTTTTTAAAACTGCCTTCCAGTTTTGTACGTTCTGTAACCATGGACAAATGGAAGGATATTGAGCTGGAGAAAATGAAGGCTGGAGGTAATAGCAAATTTCGAGAGTTCTTGGAGTCTCAAGATGACTATGATCCCTGCTGGTCAATGCAAGAGAAGTACAACAGCAAAGCTGCAGCTCTTTTTAGAGATCAGGTAAGTTCAATTGTGTGTGTGTTCTCTTCCCCTACTATATGAATATATCAAAGTACTTTGTAAGCACTTGTTTTAGAAGGGGGGGAGGAAAAGTAGCAACCTTTTGAACCTCTGGAAGGGTTCTTGAAAGGCATAAGTCTTAGTGCTTCTTCCCAACTCTTGCAAGAATTTTCTTTAGAAACTTTCTTTTCTGCATTTAGCTGAGGTGTCTCAGATTTTCACTGCTGCAATTTGTTGCAACTAGTTAGTCAGCGGGGCTGCCCCAATCCAAAGTAGACAGTTTACTGCTTCACCAGTTCAGTTTTATCTGAAGTGGTTGTTGATAAATCTGTTGTGTATGTAGTAACAAAATGGTAAATTAATTTGCCAAACACTGGCAGGCCTATACACAAATAAATTAGTAATCGTAATGACATTATCATTTGGTGGAGGTTTGGAATTTCCAAAAATGAAATGACAAACAATTTGAACTTGTGAGCTTAGAGATTTACAAGGTTACAGTATTTTTATGCTGACCCTACCATGGAAGTGGTAAGAGGGTACGTTCTGTGCTCACTGGGATATCCATGCAGTTTTGAAGTTTGTTGTATGTGTTGTCTCTTTGCATCTTTTTAAGTTGCTGGGAATAGGAGGCAGTTGGCTAAAGTGGAATATCTTGATGAAAGCAAAGAATTCGTAAGTTCTGTGCTGTAGGCCTTTTGGTATGTGAAACGGGAAACTATGGAGTTTCTGTGGCAAGGCCTTTGGAAATTTTATATTAACTTGCTGAAGTTATGACTTGGATTAGAGGAGCGGTATGGGGTGAAGACATGAAGTTCAGGTCCTTTGTTTGAAGGAGGCAGAGAGAACATTTAAATTCTGTGTATGTGTTTAAGCCACCCTATGATAGAGTATAAATCCACCTCTTTTCCTCCGTTATTCCGTGATGAGTGCTTATATCTCTTTATTAACCTAGTCTTTCCTTTGCAAACAAAAGTTGCCTGTTTGGAGGAAGTTGCCTAAAATCAGTTGCCTGAAATAGAACCAGTGTTCAGTTCAACATTATTAGCCTGAGATTCAGAAAAAAAATCCGTTTCTTGTGAAAACACAGATTAATTTGTCTATGTATCTGGCAGCAAATTGGAAAAATGACTAGTCGTCACTTTACAGGACCAGTGTATAACTTGTTTGAAAACTTTAATCTAGCATTGTTGATTATTTTCCTGTCTCTTCTAGGTAGCTACAGTAGCTGAAGGCAAGGAGTGGTCTATTGAAACTTCTCCTGCCAGGAACTGGACCCCACCTCAGCCTAAAATGTCTCTCTCTTCCACTCATCGGTATGTATTCTTGTAGCTATATTAGGATTAGATAACAGCAGGATCAAAACCTGATGTTTGAATGCCTGCTGGTTCTATTCTGTTGATGGTGTTGTCTGAACTAGCATTTCTTTTGCTGAAGTTAAGGAAAATGAGGTAGCAGGGCTTTAATTTCTGTATTAATTCCCACCTCCTTCACCTGAACCTTAAACCATGGCAGAGATAAGTCAGCAAGAGCAGAGGACAAACCATGCTGTTTTTATCTTGACTTGTAATTCACCTGAGACTAGCCGTTGTGTCAGTCACGCATAGTATGTCACAGCCTTACCTTAACCACAGTGCCGTTCCAGTTTGTGACTGAATGCCAGGGAAGAAGAAACAGGCTGCTTCCTTATGGTGCCAGTTACTAAGGGGAGCATCAAAGCTGGACTGCAGCACCTTTGTTTTTCTGCTTTCGCATGTAGTGTTTGTTATTCTTTGCACTAAAGAATTGAGTTAACTGAAAAAGCAGTTGTAAATCAAGTGAACAAGTGCTTCATGCCTGACCATCATTCAGCAAGTTTAGGGGCAAGCTGTAGTCTTAAGTAGCATTGTCTGTGTCTGGGTCTACTCTTGCTTTATTATTCATTCAATACTCCAGTGGCTTTTAGTGGTTGCATTAGAGTTCCTTACTTGATAGACGAAAGAAATAATCAATTTTGCACCTGTATTATGATGATATATGCAAGATGCACTGCTGAGCTAGTGGTTTTTGCTGCATGCAGTTTGATTTGTAAATCTTTCATTTCAATAGTTCTGCTGGACAATCTCAGACTGCAACTGCCTCTTCTGACAAGGCGTTTGAAGACTGGTTAAATGATGATGTCGGCTCCTACCAAGGGTAATGCAATATTTATTAACTTTTCAAGTGCCTGGCTTTCTAGCATAACAAAGACTTGGATGTTATACTACAGCTACACAACTGTGGTCCTGATTCATTAGTTAAGTTACACTTGTTTACTATTAAAAATATGTTGATAATATATGATAAAGAATAAGATGAAGGAAAGTGCATCTCAATGCATTTTGTAACAAAAATGTTTGCATAGCACTGAAGAAAGAGATTGTAATTCAAAATGTTACTGTGATGAGCTCCAAACTGGGGAATTTTTAGTGTGTATAGTATCTTACAGTGATTTGAGTTAAACGGGTATTTATAAAGCTAACACTGTTTTCTTCTTTCTTTCCTTTTCTTGTTTTCATGTATCACTTTATTAGGATTTATTCAGATTTTTGATATCACTGATCTGTTAAACCTGGAAAATCATTAAGAACGCATTAGCTTGCATAGTGGACACATTAATTTGCAAGGACTCCCCAGTGGATCCTTGTTGGTGTTACGTCTTTATGAAATGAGTGGGTTTGTATTTTTGGTGGTTCTTTAGGACTTTTTTCCAGGTGTATTTTGAAGTCTGTTAAACAATTGTCATTCTTCCATGCTTTTCAGTTTTTGTTTAATGGTTTTAATGAATACATGCTAATACAGATACTGCTTATTCATCTTCTTATGGTAGTGGCCAAGAGAATCGCTACGTGGGGTTTGGAAACACAGTAAACCCTCCGAAAAAAGAGGATGACTTCCTGAATAATGCTATGTCTTCATTGTACTCGGTAAGGAATTGCTTGAAGCTTTCTGTGACCTGAATTACTGTTTTCTTCTATTTTATCCTGTTATGGGAGAATATAAACGGAGAAGAGAAACTAAAGGGTGCAGGTAGATACAGAGAGATGTAGAGTATTGGTTGTATTCTCAAAGAGTGTAGAAGATACTGGTGGACTTTAAAAGGCAAAACAAAGGGAGAAGCTTGAGCAAAACTTAGGAATTAAGTCTGATATCAGTTCATGGAAATAAGAAAATTAGGATATAGCAATGGATTAAGAACTATTACTCAACAGGGCTTGGAGGGGGGGAAAAAAAAAAGTAATTACCTGTTGGGAATAGCAGTTAGGCTGGTAATACTCTAAATAGCTTAACCATATTGGGTATGTTCAATGGAAAACAACTGAAATGTGTGTGTACATGTGTGCCAGAAGCCCTGAGTAGTGATGAAAACATTCGAAATACTTGTGACAGGGTGTGAAAAGATAACAGCATATGGTTGAACAGTTGTCATCATTAAAGTAAAGATAGTGAAAGATGCATTGTTGAAGGAAAATGGGAATAAAGTTGGAGGCAGTCAGGGAGATACTGGTGCTTTGATAGGCTGCAAAGTAACAGTGCTGAACAATATTTGGGATTTGGAGTTACTTCGAAATACAGTAAGGTTTTCTACCAGGGTTAGTGGCCAGTAGTTTTCTGTAGAGCCTCGTCAGTCTAAATATCCACACCAGGTTCCATTGTTTGGGGTTTGGTTTTTATTTGTTGTTGGTTTTGGGTTTTCTTTTAATAATTTCACTAGAACATAATTTAAAAAGCTAATGCCTGAGCCTTTGAACAATACTCCAGGTGATCCTACAGGGTTCTTAATATAGGTCTGATGAATATTTTCTAGGTATGTCATAGATTGTAGGCCAGAGAGTACAGGTTAGAAACCACATCTGTAATGTATTGCAGATGTGCTAAGACAGCAGCGATGACACTGTGTTGTCCAAGTTGCTGTCAACCGTTATTTGAATACATGATCTCATTGAAACTTATGATTAAAATGCCCCCTTGTGACCACAGATACATACTACAGTGCAATTTTAAGTCGTTTGTTATAGTGAGACTGAATATTTGCATGCACATTCATCCTGGTGAGGAAACCAATTTTCCTTCCACTGCATATGATTGTTTTTTGCCCACACATGCTACATTTATGTATATACATTATTTTCTGCTGTTACATATCAGAAGGCCCATTTTCTGAGAACTCACATTGACTATGCTATCCAACTTGATCTGTAAAGAACAGAAGTAATGGCAGTTTAGGTTTCATCTTGAGCCCCTTGAGACTCTGCTTAACCTAAAACCACAAGACACATCACTTTGACTTTTTTGCAATTGGTGACATAATTATCTTTTGGTGTTTCAGCATAGGACAAGCAGGGTAATTAATGAAGAGAGTTCAAAAGGATAGGCAAAAAGTACTTTTTGCTGCTTTTTTTAAAAGATGTTTCCTCAACCTAAATATGTGGTGTAGTCAAATTAAGTAGAAGGGGTAATAAAAAAAAGATTTTACCATTCATGGCCTTTGTATGGAAATCTACCCAAAAGGTGACATGTTACCAAAACATCCACACTTTAAACAAAATATGTACACTTTGATGGAAATCAAATTGATAAAAGGCAGTGGTAGACAAGGATATTAACGTTGCATTCGTATCACTGTGTTTAAAAGATTCTGTAGCACAGCTTAAAATTAGGGGGTGATGATCTGCAAAGAAAAAAAAGACTTCTATCTGTTTCTTCATTCATTATTACATACAAGGAGAACCACAGACATGTTAAAGTTTGTTTCTGTTTTTTATCCATTCAAGTATGGTGGGGTTTTTCCCCAGTTGTTTTACTGGGCACATTCTGGATGAACGAGTTACTTACAAGAACTGAAATCTGAACAGTTGTGAAGTGATTTTTAATGATTTTGCTAAAAAAAAAAAATAAAAAATCATTAGAATAGCTCTACCTTCGTTTAGCTGGTTTCTTAATCAGTGTCTGACAATCAGTAGTTAGAAGAAATCTTTTCTGATTCATTGCAGAAAAGTCTTTTAAGAAATGGCCAATGGTTTTCAGATCTTCCAAGTACCAATGAGGCAAAATAACGCTTTGTTTCTTTTGTTTTTAAAGATAAATTTTGCAGGAAAGCAGCAAGTTGAAGCTTTATTATGAAACAAAAAATTGCTGAATGGGCATTTTATGAATTGCTGCCTCATGTTTTTGAGCACCAATTCTTGTTTGCTCTTCAACTTTTTCCAGACATATGTTTTAGCTGCTCATTGATATTTTTTTTTACTATTTTTTTTTTTTAAATTTGGGGGAAGTCCCCATTCCATGCTTACTTGCTGACAAGCCAATCTGTTTTTCCTAATATTATTGTGTTGGTCCTCTTCCTTTTCTGGGGGGGGGGGGGGTAGGGAGGAGGTTTTTTTCACGTAGCCATTTTTAGTAGAATAACATCTGAAGCACTCAGCTTTGTTCAGATTGCAGCTGTTTTGACATAAATAATGGAAGTTCATTACTATATTACAGTTAAGTGAGAGACTATAATTTTTGCTCTTACTAGTGTATATAGTTCTTATGACTACAAGACAAGCTGTATTGGAGAACATTTTGACTTAATAGAACGTGTGATACTGAACACTTGGTTATTCACTATTATTATTCACATAGCTTATGACATTCTCACTTTCTTTAAAGGGATGGAGCAGTTTCACAACTGGAGCAAGCAAAATTGCCTCAGCTGCTAAAGAGGGTGTAAGTAACCAAAATGTATTTCAGTGTAATTCTTGTAAACTCAGAGAATCTGTTAGTGTTCTAATAGTGATGTATCTTTAAAAGTATTACCAAGACAAACTAAATCCTGCTCTTTGTGTATCTTTGCCTATGGCCTATAAAATAGATCCATACTGAATGCAGATCTCTGTCTTAACTATTTCTCATGTTTCTGAATGGACATTTTTGTAAATTTGTCCACGGGATGTAAGCATCAAGAAAGAACTCCACAAAAACTTTTATTATAAAGCAGAAATTTTGGTCTATGCCAAGTAAGGCCAAATTGCATTCTTCAGCAGGAATTTAATACCAAGTTACAAACTGCTGATGGTTTTATATTTTTTCCTTCCTTTGAATTCTCTCTAACTACAGCATTTTTGTCAATTTAAATAGAAAACTTGTTGGGCAGAGGTTGTGCCCAGAGGGACACTTTGGGGAAAAACTGAGGCATGATCTTCATGCTCTGCATGTTCTGCAGATTTGTGCACTTAGATGACAATCATTCAACTAACTGTAGACTAAAACCAGAGGAGATAAAACTTTACTACATTTTACATAGATGATGGTGGAAAGAGGTTAAATATTTTTTGTGAAAATAATGCATTACAATTTTTTTCAGTTTTGCTTAGTATTCTTCCAAACTTTTATGAGCATAACAGTTGTCTCTCAAGTTTAAACAATTTAAGAGCATAACAGTTCTCTTACTTTGGGTGACATTATGAGAGACAAAAATACTGATACTAATTTGCATTGGCCCACCAAGGTCTAGTCTATATTGAAGATGCTTTCTTCCCCGTGTTGTAAGTTGAGAAAGACCGACGCTTCCTCAGAGCAATCTGGAATGCCAGAGGTGGTGATATTGATATTCTCAGTTCACTATGAGGTTCTGGCAAAGGTCCATTCGTGTTGGAGAGGATCATGTGTCATTTCTAAATGTGTGTATTTAAAAATCAAAGGTTTTATTCCTAGTAAACTTGAATGTATTTGCTTCTTTTCACAGGCTACCAGATTTGGATCTCAAGCAAGTCAAAAGGTGGTTATAGATTTAGCTCTGTCTTATTGACTGTAATTGGCTTTAAATGTCATGTATTTGCCTGCACCAATTGATTTAGACTTGATCATCAACAGACCAGTGTGTTTTTCCTTCATAGTGCACAGTAATTTTTAGGTTCTAGCTTGTATTTCCATGGGAATTGCAATGAATTGCAGTGATCAGATTAAGCAAGAAATAAACAGTGATACTCTGCTAACTGTTGGGTGTATTGGAGAGGCAGTAGAATTAAATGCTTTAATTCATGCATGCTTGCAAACTTAAAATACCCTTATTTTATTTCTGTGAACCTTAAATGTGGTCTATCTTGAAGTAGTTTTATTGGTGATAAAATGTAATGCAAGCCATCTTTCCATTGCTAAAGCCTAGTAAGATACTACAAATGTGAACTGCTTAATATTGTTATTAAATTAACTTGCTTGTGTGTATTTAAAAAAGTAGCAATTACAAAAGCATTTCTTCTTTCAAACTAGGGTTAAAAGAGAGACAGTCAGACCTGAATTACCCAGAGCTCTGACATCAGCAAGATCTGTTTGCATGGAAAAGTTTTGAATTCAAATGTAAAAATGTGTAAAAGAATAGGATTCTTAATGTGCCAGAGTTCTGAGTGAGAGAGGGCTTACATATATTAATATATGATACAGGGAGTTTTACTTTGAATTATAACTCTTCTCGTATGCATAGCATTACCCTGGCATGCTTTCTGATATGTGTAGGGTGCTATTGCTCAAAACAAATGTGAAACTGCAGGTGTTGGTGTTCAGACAGATGTATGCAGTAGGATATTAATACTCCAAATAGCAAGCCAAACTTGTGCATGTTTTGCAGCAAAAATGTCTTGTCACAGCACTCAAACTTGATACTTAGAAGCTTTAAAGTATTTGCTGCTTGGCTTACCTAAGAAAAACTAAGTGTCCTACAAGTCGTCTTCTTTCACCCCTTCTGGAAGTTTCCCTTTTAGAAAACTGTTCTTTCTTTAGTATTATTACCAAATGTAAATATAATATTAAGTCTAAAAGCTCATCACATCTACTGACAAGGACCACAGTAACATGGCGCTCTAGAGTCTAAGTGGTGTTACTGAAGCTTAAATTTTGTTCCTGAAATGTCTGAACTTTTGTTCTATAGAACAGATTTAACATCTCTTTGATATAGTATGTTGTTTAAAAGTGCATTTGGTGTCCAATGACCAAACATATTCACTGTTTGTCTTGTCAGTAGATGTTAAAGTTGGAAAAGGTTCATGCTACTTAATTTGCCTGAAAAAATGCTGCCAATTTTTTGCTAAAAGCTGCTTCTACCTTCCTTGCTCTTTCTCTTTTGCTGTCTGGGTAAAGTTTTGGGGCTACAAGCAGCAGCCAGAGCCGGTAACACCCTCACATATATTCTTGTGCATGGACTCCTTGTCGCTGTTCGTGCTGAATATGTGCATTTGCTCTTGAGCTGTCTTTTCTTTTTTGCCTTAAGTCAAATCTGTTTAGAGTAGTGTTGTGTGTTTCATCCGGTAATGTTTCTTCAAGCCTATTTAAAATAGGCTAAATTGGATAGAGATATCCAAACTCTGCACTCTCAGAAAACACACTGTAATTTTGTCCATGCTCTTCATAAATACAGATGACTTCAGGATTTCTGTTTGCATGTCTGATCCAGGAATGCAGTCTACCAAGAACTACCCTGGGGTGTTGTTTAAAGGCAGACTCTTTAATAAATGCCCCATTGTGTAGTGTTTGTAATGGTGGTTAAGATGCTATCCTAAATTCAACAATAGTAAAGATGAAGAAGTGAATTCAGATGGAAACACGACTGTACCCAAATCTTTCCTTTCCGTATTTACAAAATTACCTGGTCAAATAAATGGGATAATATGAGAATTATTCCTGATTCTAGCAATGACTTCACTTAGTATACCTGGACTGTTAGTCTTAATGTGTTACACTCCTTATTATAGAACATAAATGGTTTGCCAAGTTTAATAGACTCTGAAGGATTTTTTTCAAAAATGAAAAATCCCCTTTCTCGTTTTTCTTAAACACATCCTAGCCTCACTTCCAGTGGAAACAAGCCTTATGTGACTTGCATTCACGTTTCTTACTAGGTGGAAATGGAGTTACCTTTTGCCTTTGTCTTCTCAAATAACTTTTGAACTGGTAAGGAGTAGAAGTATTAGAGATAATGGTGGTTGGATAGAGAGAGTGGAGATCCTAGTAGTGCTGTGGCTAAGGGAAGAGCTTTTTAGACACCTGGGAGTCTGTAGAGGGAAGATGCTCAAGGTGCTCCATCCCCAGGAAGAATATGAATGAAAGCTCACACCCTCACAAATGTTGGTGATAAGATATAAACCCTTAGGAAATGAAACTTCATTAGGCTCTGCTAATGTTTAGGATTAATGTTTGCCTTGCAAGCAAATTGGCCCTTTTGGATTAATTGGGCTAACTCAGAAGGTAATCAGTATAATATAGCAATTCCGAAGAAAAGTTTAAATCAGTCAAAGGCTTATGGTAGCAGGGAAAGGAATGATTTCAAATGAAAC
Organism: Aviceda cuculoides; assembly: GCA_035590195.1. Classification (NCBI taxonomy): domain Eukaryota; kingdom Metazoa; phylum Chordata; class Aves; order Accipitriformes; family Accipitridae; genus Aviceda; species Aviceda cuculoides. The sequence goes on from JAVJGG010000009.1 coordinate 30,061,276, forward strand.
ATTTGCAAACCCCGCTGTCTGTGTCAATATCGTCTTATGAGAGTAATTTTGTGACTTATACTGTGGGCTTACATTTTTGTAAGATGCCTCTGAAGTACAATGTCCTTGTACTTGTTCTGGATTGCAATAGATTTCTGAAGTTCACTGTTTTCTCACCCTGCAAACCTGGAGCTGTAAAAAAGATTACAAAAATCTTCCGTCTCAGCTTTGCCTCTTGTGTATTGCTAGGAAACAATTGGGCTGTTATTAATAGATGGCAATCGCAGCACTACAAGACAGAAGAATTGGTGAAACATTGGCCCAAAAGATCTAACTCTGCAAGTAATTCCATTAGTAAGGAAAAATAAAGGCGGATGAGGTCAGTTCTTCCAAATACTCAGCTGCAGGCATTAGCAAGGAAGGGGCCCATCTTCTAGGCTATTGCTGCTTGAACCATTGCTTCTGCTTCCAGTGCAAGATCAGACTTTGCTTGGACTCTGGACATCTCCAACAACCTATTGCCATGTGCATCTGTTTTTAATTTATTTTCTTTTTAATGTTTTCTGCAGCACTGTACTGCGTGTGCTTTTCAGCTCATTCTGCTTGTATGAATCAAAGCTCAAGGCTTCACGTGGTTTTTGGAGATACTGCTGAGAAACTAGCCTGCAGGAGATGTTGGCTGTGTTTTTTGGTTTTTTGTTTTTAAAAAGGAAAATATAACTGACTTTGTTTTTGTTTTGCTTTTAAATAGGCATCAGAGTTAGGTCAGACATTAAATGAAAATGTTCTCAAACCTGCACAGGAAAAGGTAACTTTGGAACTAGTAAATTACTTGCAGAACATGGTTATGCTGACTTAGGGAGTGATTGTTTCCTCCTGCCACAACTGCCCAGTTTGTCAGTGCTTCCTTCTGTTTTTTCATATACTAGCACAGTAGCAAAAGGGAAACATCAAATAATTCAAAGCTAGCATATTACCAAAGAAGGGTCAATGAGGGTAATTTCCATCCAGCAATCTTTCCCATGTCCGCAAGAGTCTGTATTCTTCCCCATTAGATACTATTTTATACATTTCATGCTTTCAATAATGGAAGATGGTACAAGATGAAAATGCACCCTAAATGGATATAAAAATCAGTTATAAAAAAACCCCCAAAACTATTAGTAGTGTCTTTGAGTGTTAAGTTCATAGTATTTTACCCGTCTGCTCGCCAGTATTGTTTTAATTCAGCTAAGCATCTTTGAGCAACTGTAGTTTATCTGCTGCCTCATCAGGGGCAGTAGTATTTGGGACAAAGTATATGTTTAAGATGAATGGGGACAGTTTATCAATAGAAGCAACAAGTTCTTGCAACCTTTATTTGGTATTCGTTCAGAATATACTGGTAGACAGTTAAAACCAAGTTTTCCATGCATTCATACGCAAAGTGTGGTCTAAAGTAAAATTTTGATTAGCAGTTCTAGTTACTGTGTTGTTTCTAGGAAACTAGTTTGAAGCAGATTTTTCACCTTCCCTTTACAATTTTTAGTGACCAAAACCATGTGGCTAATGGCACTTCCAGCAGCAGTTGGAAGAAAGCGCATGTGCTGGCCTGAGTAAATAGATAATCACTAGTGGGCATATGAAAAAAGGAAGGCAGTCCTCATAAGTGACTAGTGATCACCGATACTACAAATTTTAGTCAAAGATTCTCCCTAATGTCAAATGTTGCCTTCCCATTTCATGTTTAGAAAAATGTACTTTTACATCTTTCCCATTTGACATGCATTTATTCTGTGCTTCTAGAATTTTGGATCAGCACCAAAATTTCGATGAAGTATTTTCTGAGAATGTGGTGCTCTACTTACCTACGTACCTTTCCCAAAATATATTGGTTTTGATAAAGCAGACTAATTTTGCTCTTGCAAGAGAAGCAGTACCACCACTTTGGGATATGGATTAATTTTCAAATTGAAAAGAATTGTTTAATCACATTACAAATTAATTTGTCTTGCATTACCTTTATTACTTCAACATTCTTTACACAGCATTTGAAATCACAGGAGAAGACTCTAATTGGTTTCCTATTCCCTAGAATCATCCACAACTTATTTCATAGTGCTTAGATGCATTATTTTCAGGGTTATTTTTAGGGTGCATTTCCTTGAGCTAATTTTTATTTTGTAGGACAATTTAATGAGGAATGTTGCATTCTATAATAAAAAAAGAAAAAGGTCTCTTTCCCTTGGGATGTTGTTACTAGATTGTTACTAGATAAGTGTTACTTTCTGAATTTAGTGTTCAGTGATCATTGCCTGGCATGTATATGGTTATATAAAGTCACTTGCTTTGGAACAGCTGCCATTTATTAATTGGTGAAAGGCATTAGTTGTATTCTGGTTGACCAAAGTTCAAAGCCCTTTTAATATTTAGATAAGCATGTATAAAAGATAGAGAATAAAACGGATCGGATAGGCTTCTAATCTCTCCAAATCAAATGTTGCAGTAAAATGTATTTATAAAATGTTACATTTGCACATTTTTGTATTGGTGTTTTTATGCTCAGCATTAGTGTAATGATACCTTCCTCTTAACTGTATGTATATCAGTAGAAAATTCCCACAAACTTTGAAGGACTGAGGTTCACTCCATTAGAGATCATTGGACTTTGTATGTCATTTTCTTAACTTTGTTAGCTTTGACTTAAGTATATTTTGATTAACTTTCAGTTCTGTGGTTTGTTTGGTTGTTTTTTTGTTTTGGGGGGTTTTTTTTACACTTTTTGTTTTTATCTGTTAAGCACAAGCAAACTTGCCTTAAGGTTTCAGTAATACATTGTTTCATAACTAATTACCAATACTTTGATTCACATAGGTGAAAGAGGGGAAAATATTTGAGGAGGTCACCATGGGGGTATCACAGTTGGCCAACAAGGTATGAAGTGGCCTGCCTGCCTTTGAGGGGGCCAATCAGTAAGCCAGTCTCCATATTCTTATGAAGAGTTTGTAGTGAAACAGAATCACAATGCAGCTTTAGTCTCTGCATGTGTTGAATACAGAAATTTTGAAAGTGTAATCTTCAGTATGCAGTGCTTCTGTTGGGGTGTTAAAAGGCTCTACAGGTATGATGTTAGTCCTCTAATAGTTTCACCGAGGGCATGATGTAGAGTTACAAGACAGCCAGTGCCCCAAACACAAAAAGAAAATATCTGCTAGAGAATATGGAGACAGCTTGCATTACATTTGTACGGTTAAACTTACTAATGTTCTGTACCTTTTTTCTTTGTCATCTTTTGCTATCATGGCTTGGTAATGTGGTAAGTGCTGCCTACAACTAAGTACAGAAGTCCTGCACAATCTAATACCTATTTTGATAACTTGTATGGTGTTACCTAGAAGGGTCTGTCTTTCCAGCACTGTGAAAGTCATCACTGGAAGCTCTATTGCATAACAGCTTAGTGCCTTAAATCTTGGGAATATTTGAATAAAATAAGTCATGTTACCTGTTCTGTTTGGAGCCTAGCAACTTTAAGTCTGAATTCTGGGATTCATCCTCTGTATCTGTGACTTAGAATAATAACTTCCATGGGTGTCAGTTCAGAATTTGTGTTTCTTATCCAATGCCAGTTCAATATAATAACCCCAAAAGGATTCTTCTAGCAGTAAAGTTTGTTCTAGAACTCAACTTTTGGCCTGTTTTACATGGGCAGTGAAATAATACTACTGAAACAGGGTGAAAGTAGTTTTGTAGAACAGTAGAAATGTAAATACTAGTTACATGAATCGTAACTTCAAAACATCAGTGCTCTCATTAAGTTTAATTTTATGTAAGGAGTAATTCCAGCATTTTTGTCAAGGAAGTGTAGGGGAGAATTCAAAAGTGATTATTGACAATGATGGCTGAAAAAGCTGAACTCAGCCTACTTTTAACGTTTTCCAGCAGCACGATGCTGTCAAATGTTTGAATGTATGTTCTTTACATCAACCATGTAACTGCCTGTCAAAAATATTAGTAAGTTGTGAGAGAAATTTTTCTGATGAAATGTGTTCTCTTTATCAGAACAAGTGGAGGAATGTGTTGTGGCTTTTGCTGTTGGGCTTGGAAGAGGTGTTGGTTCAGTCCAGATGAATGGAGTGTCTTTTTTTTTCTCTAGGTTCAGGGAGTTGGAAGTAAGGGATGGCGAGACGTCACCACTTTTTTTTCTGGCAAACCAGATGATAATTCTGAAAGGTATTTTTTTTATTATTATTTTCTGTCTCTCTCTAAACACATAATTTTATCTCCTGTATGTCCTCTGCAGTGTAGTAGTAGCAGGTAATTTTTAAATATGAAGAAATTATTCTGTCTTTGCTAGTAATCCTCCTGTATGTAATATGGAAGGAATTCAGTCTGTTTGTTTATGACAGTTGTTAAACTGAACAAAGTAGTGCATGGCACCTTGATTTTAAATTTTTTCCAAATGCACATCCATCCCCCACCCCAGGCCTATTAGTACTTTAGGCTGTTAACAAAAATCTGTTCATTAGAATATAAGCTTATGCCATTCGGAGCGATATATTTAGTTCTTCTGCCTTCATCTTCAGTTTTTGTTTAAGCAAAGGGCAGTAGCATTATAATTTTCCTTGTTTGTGGTCATTTATTGTTGCATTTGTCATAACTAATTTATTTCTACCTTCTTTTCTTTTTCACCCTGTGAAAGGCCAGCTGAGGGAGACAGCTACCAGAACAGTGGAGGGGAAGGCTACCAGAACAATACTGTAGATCAAAGCTTCTGGGAGACCTTTGGCAACTCGGATCCACCGAAAGCTCATAAATCTCCAAGCAGTGAGAGCTGGACCTATGTGGACAATTCCACAGAGAAGAAGAGCTCCGATAGCTGGGACGTGTGGGGCTCAGGAACAGTCTCCAACAACAAGAACAGTAACAGCGACAGTTGGGAAAATTGGGAGACCAACTGGGAAAACACAGGAGGGGAGAGCAAGACCAAAAAACCTCCTAAGGCAACAAAAAAGGCATCTTCAGCTGATGATGGGTGGGATAACCAGAACTGGTAGAACTGTTAACCCTGTTTTGCACAGCTAGGAAAGGGAGGCTATGCTGGCTGATTGAGGGGAGAAAGTTTTACACGCAACTGGAGTATCTTGGTTGACCTTACTGATCTGTTACTTTTGTGCTTCCCATTCATTCTCCTTTCTTCTGTCCTGGTTTAGGAAAAAAAAAGTAGCATCTGAATCTTTTATTACATAAAGGTGGCTCTCTGTTTTTTAAGGATAGTGATAAATATAATCTCCTTGCACTATTGAAGCTGCTTACAGTGACTTTCTTAACACGAATGTTCAAAGGAAAAAAATCAGTGCAAGTACACTTTCATGGCACAACCTTGCATGTGTAGGTTTATAGATATTCATCCAGTCCTCATATAATTTGAGATGACCTGAGGTGTTTAATGCAAACAAAGGACAAGGTGTGTCTTTAAAAGATAGCTATTAAATAAGCAAACTGCAGTTGAATAGATCTAGTTCAAATGCCTTATGGATTGCTCTGACGATATTAAGTCTGGCAATTCAAGATAGTCTTTATGATACTTTATATTGGAGCTTTGTTTTTAAACTTTTATGAAGTTTTGGTTTTTTGGTTTTTTTTTTTTTTTTAGTCTTTTAAAACTGATTTTCTCCCCTTAGAATTAATAAGGAATCTAGAGCTAGATAATTATTTGTGTAAACTCATAGCTCTGACCTGAGCTATCAAGGGATATCCAGAGTAGCTCTACTTGCCCTTCTTGCTCAATGGGTTAAGAGTTTGCACGGTGCAGCTCTCCAACGCAGATAAAATGTAAAGCTGTGGTGTTCTCCTTCCTTACCTGTGCCCTTCACCCAGTTTGAGTATTTTATATAGTCTGTTTTTTCTCTTTCTTCCTTCTACCCATCTATTTTATCTGTTCTGATAAAAATGAAATCTTTCTGCTGCTTATGGCCTTTTGGACATCTGTTTGGCAACTTGGCAGTGAAACAAATTCATAAAAAAGATCCTGTAAGAAAAAATGGGTGGAAAATATGAGAACATTGAGGAGAGAGGCTGGCAGCAAGCCCCTTTCAAGATGAGTAGATGTCTGGATTTAATAGTAAAATTTAAATTAAGCAGATGTTTTCCAAATTAATCTTTAATATATCAAACTGTATCTCTGTTTCTATCGTGTATTTCTCCACATTTTCTTCCTGGATATTGTTAAAGAAACACTGTTACAGAAACTTCAGAAACTCCTTGTCAGCATTAAGGAATGGAATAGAAGATTCAGTTATGTCTCAGTTATGACCCAATGAATTGCTTTGCATGACACAAACCATAACTTCTACAGAAGAATTGTGAGTTTAATGACAGTGGTGTCCTATGTATCCCATTTTATTTTTGGGGGTGCGTTGTAAATGTGCGCTCAGCCCAAAACCAGTCAGCTCACTTGAAAACTTCAAATCATGATGTCGTTATGTAGTCTGCTTTACTACCAGCATGAAGTTCTTTACTGTGGACCCTGTAAATCTTAGTACATACCTAAAAAGCCTTTTATTTTTGAAATTAGTTAATTTGTTCGAGCAAACAACCAACCTAAGTTGTCAAAGTTACATTAAATAATGCTTCATTTCTTTTTCTCTTCATAGAGGTTTTTAAGCTTATAGTGATATCAAGAGGTTAAAAAGGAAGGAAAATCATGGATCACCTCAGAAGTAGCAGATTTTAAAGGCTTAAGTCTAAGTAGAAGTAGCTCTATTTATAGCCTGATTCTGTATTTCTATTAGTAGGATCTTTCAGATGGTGAACAAAATATTTTTCTAGTCTTCTCTAGTCCTGTCCTGCAAGAGTTGGGATTTCTCTTTTTCCCCTCGCTTCCCGTGGTGCAGCAGGAGCCGGTGCTGCTCGCGACCCAAGCACGACTCTAGGCTGAGCCACGCGAGGCGCCCGAGGCGTTCTTGCTGACACGCTGACCCTTTGGAGGTGCCGAAGGCACGAGAGATCTTGGTTTACAATGCTGCTTGTGGTACCACTGGCAGAAGTTTACAGCCTGACTATAAAACAAGGATTTTGTTCTGCTTTTTCTCCAGTTCCAGATATACCTTTGTCATAGCTTAATTGCATGTCAAACGTAACTTTGTATTTTTATGCATACACCTCTGTTGCTTACTTGTCATTTGTCTGCTGCCCAGTATGAAACTGTAATGCATGTACTTTGAGGGTGGTGCTGTGTAATGTATGTGAAGTGGCACTGCCTAGTCCTTGACTAATGGTTAGTCTTTGTGAAGTGTTGCAGTAGCAGTGACGGCAAAATGCATCCGATGGGTTGCACTGTCTGACTGCTGGTGTCTGTCTGGAGTGATGTGAAGCTGATTCAGCTTCCTGTGTACAAATTTATTACAGTTTCTCTTTCATAAATCTCCTGAAATAGCTCGTAGCGGGATAAGCTTTATTTCGGACCATTCAATCAACAGTATTGTGATGTGTATGCGTACATTGTCCTCAGCTGTGTGGTTTGCCTACGAGAAAACTGGTTTATTTATATATCACTTGCAGCTACAGTTGGCATGAGCCATTTGTTTGTTCTTCTGGTTTTATTTTTGTATCTCTTGAGTCTTTATGTTCTAAATGAAACTAAACAGCCAGAGCCCTACTCAGGCAGAAGCTTTGGGTAACAATTTTTTTTCCAGTTGAGGAGACGGTGACAGAACAGTTGCTGTCTCTTTTTGCAGTGCTGTAGAGATGCAACAAAACGCTACAATTCCCAGAAAGATGTTACTGGAAGATACTAAAAAACAATAAAATGGCAGAAAAGTGTAACTGCAGCCACAGAACTAGTGTGTCAACTGGTCTCAGTTCGACAGGCTGAAAATTGGTATTTTTTTTTATGACTTGTCTGAATCTGAACATTTTACCATGTCTTCCAGAGGAGAGGATGAAATGAGGGCATTTTCTTCTGCAAAGCTTCTGTTTTATTGGATTTTACTTTTTTTTTTTTTTTTTTTTTTTAGTATAGATGGCTGGGAAGTTACTGCAGTTTGGTGGAATGCATGCAGTCAAGGTGCATGTGGAGCAAGTGTTTATTAATTAGACTTTTTTTTTTTTTTAATTCCCCCTCCTCTCCTCAAATCCTCCTTTTTTGGCCTGATAGTGAGCACTGTAAATAGAGGTATTGAGTGCAGCCTGCCGGAGCTGAGGCCGCTTCTCTGAAGTGAGGATACGGCCGCTGAATCTGAGCGAGCATGTGGGTTGGCAAGGCGTTAGTGTCACTGTGTACCTCACCTGTTTGGTGGATGAAGAGGGCTCCGCTTCCCTTTCAATCCCATGCCGTGTATTAACAATTTTAAGTCATACAAGCAAATTGCCAGGAGAGAGTGCAGAAAGTGAAATGACTACTGCAACAACTGGACATTGCAGTGTTTGGTTTAAATTTCCTAGTGCTTCAGACTGGTTTATTCCTTTGTATGGCTTCAACTTTGGAAAATACAGAGCAGCTGGATTCCTACAGGTAGTCTGAAATAAGAAAAACTTCCAAGACATTCAAACTAAGTGCCACTTGCAGAAGAGTGAATGTCTTAGAGAGTGTTCCTGAACCAGGAACCTAATCCTAGGAGTTAGGGATTATTTTAAAATCTCCCATTTGTGTCTTGAAACCTGTTAATAATTACAACATTTCAAGAAGTGCTTGGCCAGCTCTCCCTCATAGTTGAGACCTCAAGGATAATGCTGCTGCTTTTATTTTCCAGGCCAGACTGTGCAACATTCCATGGGTTCATAATGTATTTATCAGTGTAATGATCTGTGCAATAATTTAACAAGTGTAGGTAAAACCTTTGTTGTTTAATCCAGGATACATTTAAAGATACAGTGGTCCTCTTGAAGAATAGCAATCTACCAGGGTCTTTCAGTTCTCGCTTACTTTGGCAATGCTAAATTTCAGTAACCCTGTTCAGAAAGGCTTGAGCAATCAGTAATTTAAACAGAAATCAAGAAACATTTCGATGCCCATTATTAGAGTTTGATTGTAATGGCTTAGTGACCTCTAGTTGTAGAGCCCTCTTTCATTTTCATGCCAGCAGAAACTTGGTCATTATGGAGTACTGTATCTTTAATTTTCCTGATGTGTTTTTTTGTGAAGTTCACAGGAATGGCAATTTCAGTGAACACTATTCATTGTTCTGTAGAGTGGTACCGGACTTGAACTGCAGTGTCATCTTCTAAAGAGCATTATAATAAAGCAAAGAGATATGGAGCAGAATGGTGTTTAGCCCTTTTTCAGGAGACTTCAGTTAATTTTAAACCCACGTGCATTAGTATAGCTTCTGTAGCCTTTTGAATGAAGGGAGTTCTTGGTATGGTTAGCATCACAGAGTAAACTCGAAATGGGAAGCTTCATAATTAAGAAAGTAGGAAACTACAATATGAGTATGAAATTGTCATGTTGGAGGAGAGTAACTGACATTAACGGTGTGAAGGTATGTCCCGATGTGCTGGTCTCATGCCTATTCTTCACTGCCACTAATGAGGGAGAAAGGAAGCTGCCAGTGTTGATGACAGAGCCAAAACCAGGTGTATCATCTTTATATTTTGTTGGAGTTTTGTAGTCTGACTTTAAATGCTATTTTAAGATCTATTTGAATTGGGAGCAGTTTTAAGACAACATTGGTTGCCTCCTTTATTTAAAGAGAGCTGTATAACAGAAATTGAAGTGGTTGCAAATAGATTTCTGTACTCTGAGATTTTTATTAGCTTGTTTACAAAGGGACTTTTCGCAGGAGAAAAAGGTAACTTCTAAAGCAATTTTCCTTTCCAAGAAGCGACATTCCTCTGACTAATCCTTCAGCTGGTGGTGATGCTTCATATTCAGATTTCAGTTTCCTTCACTAGCCAAACAGCCACGTGAGTACTCCAGATGATTGATGACTGCACTGAGCTTTATGTAAATTTAAAATATCTTTTATTATGTTCTTGGTCAGCAGGACTGAATCCTACTTGCCGTGTAAAAGTAATTTATTGATTCTTAGACAGAAAAGTGGACATTTGGATTCGGTAATGTCACTAGTATTACTCCACTGATATGCTGTGTCTGTTCTTGCCATAATATCCTGCATTAGGGGCTGCTCTGTGAGTTGGATGCAAAGTTTTCAGCTGGGATTGCTTCAAGTAAACAGGATATGCTGGTTCTGGAGGGAGGTTTTTGGCCCTCTGTTCTGACAGCATATGGAGGCCAATGACCTAGAAACACACAAAACACCGCGGAAAGCAGTAATGTGTATTCCGAACTTCAAGCTGAGCACAATCAGCAAACGCTGATAGAAAAGGAGTCCGTAGACCAGAACATACCATATTGACTTGAGGGAGAACAGATCACTGCTACAGTTACCATGTCCAACTCCCTTCTGCTGGGTAAACATTTCTTTGTCCCTTTCACAGCTGCCGTCTTTGCGTTCTGATCCCAGTACCGTGAGCGAGCTCGGTTTAAGCTGCTGCCGTTGTATAGTTACGTACGCTCTCATAGCAGATGCAGGCTCAGAAGGTGACTGCCTGGGTTTCCTGGGGTTCACAGCTCGCTGATTTTTAAGGAACCAAACATCTGTGCTCTCTCAGGTGTCCGAGCAGGCAGAGGCATGTGTCCTGGTTTCCCTTCTCGTGCACTCTACCTATTCCAGTCGAGTCTTGGCCTCTTTTGCAACTCCTTTGGCTCTTTCAGGAGCTGGCATTACCTTCCCGGAACTCCACGGGCTTAGACCATTACACAGGTACCCCAGTACAAAACAGGCATCGGGACAGGGTGAAGGCTTTTCACCTCTCCACTGCTTTGACAAAGGTTTGCGGGATGTGGCCAGTGGGTAAAAACTGAAAGTCCCGTAAGGAAAGTGAAGTGGAGCTGGGTTGTCCTGTTGGGAAGCTGTAAAACCCAAAGCTCTGATGTATGTGCAGTATGATCATTCATCATCTGCGAAGTCACTAATTTGCAAGGAGGCCAAGACACGTTGGCTGGCTGTCTTGCCTCCAGCTGTTTGTGCTCTGTCAGCAAGAAGCTGCATCTCATCAGTAACGCGGGAAAAGAAAGGTTAGCCTTCTCTTCTGAGCGGGTCGCCGATGTTCGTTTTAGGCGAGATGAAACCACCACGTTTTTCTCTCCTCAAATGTTGCTTTGCCTCCGCTCTCTGAATTTCACCAACACTGCCACAATGGCAATGTTTAAACTGGCTAGAAATGGCAGACACGAAATAAATACTGAGAAGACCTCCTAGGAGAAGCCAGCTTGTACTTGCAGTCGCTGAGGGAAAGTGGGAGAGACTGAGTCTGGCAGGGCTGGTTGCAAGGACTGCCAAGAATACAGTTGTGTTGCACCTCACCGGGATCGTGATCACTGCTCAAGCAGGAAAATCCAGCGCTATCAGCTCTTCAGTTTGTAAACTGGATTTTGTCTTTCTCTTTAAGCTCTGCTAAAGCGTGCTCCCACGGAAAGGCTGCTCAGCATTGCTGAGGCTGTTGAATTTTACGATGGATAAATCGGCTTCTGCCAGGAAATACAGAAAGGCTGGAGTGTGTCTTTATGAAAAAAATTTTTGCCACTTCTGGTTGAAGTGCTACTGCTTAATTTCAGCAGTTCTTTACTGGATTGCTCAAGTTGCCTTAAATGTAACTGTTTGACTACCTAGGGCAAAAATCACTCGTATATCCATTCTTTTTCCTACTCGGCTGACATGGATGGTTAATGTATGTAAATTGATGTGCAACACTATGTAAAGGCTGTTGTGATCAAGGTCAAACTAGGAATTTTCTTCTTTACAGAAACCTTTCTGTGGGTTGTTATTGCATAGAAGCTTGTTACAGTTCAAGAACAAATTGCTATTTTAACCCTGTGTTCACAAATTTCCTATTGACTCCAGCCATCAGCTGTCACTTTTGGGATGTATCTCAGTGCAATACACTGGACTTACAAATTCAGGCCACCTAGACAGGGCTTAACCATTCAGCTTAGGCTCCCCAGTGTTACTGTGATACAGGCAAGAATAGAGAGAATCTGAATCTACGACGGCTTCCAAGTCTCTTAAACTTCTTGTCCACACCAAGGTGTGTCTCTAAGCTGGCCATAGAACTTGGTTTGGAGCACAAAGCACATCAAAGAAGTGGAATAAATACTTCTTGTGTAACCTAGGCTGCTAGTGATATCCCAGCCAGTTAAATTAAACCTCTGCAGAATAGACTTGCCTGTTAAATGCCTGTCCTCTCTGTGTGGTTGTAACGAAGGGCTTTTTTTTCCACCTGTAAAAGGCCAGGAGTCCCCCGGGCTCTGCCAGTGCTGGAGTCCAGAGGCTCACCTGCCTTTCTCCGTTCATGTCCCGTCTCCCTCCAGAACCCAGGAGGCATCGGAGGTGAAACGGCTCAGCTGCGCTTGGTCACCGCTGCCAGCGGAACAGGAGGTGTGACAAGAAAAGGAAGCGGAGTGTGTTCAGATGAATTATGTCTGAGTACCAGTGCCAGCGGGAAACACTCGTGCTGTGAGTAGTTGCCGCATGGCACCAGCTCAGGACCAGTAAATCTTCCTTGGGCTGTTGTCCATTTGCTTGCTTAGTCTTAACACAAGCTAGGCTCTGCAGGGTGCTTTCCTTGGGCTGAAACTCCTCTGGAACAGTCCCACTACAAACCTTCTCTTGCACTGGTTGTGATGAAGGACCGGAGCAATGTACCAGCTCACACGGAAGATGCTGCTTGTGGTCAGAGGGATGCTGCTGGTGAAGAGCCTCACTTCTCCTTCCTTCCTCTAGAGGGGATTGCGTTCCTGTGCATGGCTGTTGGAGGAACCTGGCTTAAATGGGGTTTGAATAGCTGGATGCAGGCTTAGAAATGTATTCCTGCTGTTGGATCTGCTTATCCGCAGCCCCATCCTCTCCGCCTTTGACTTGCGTGCTGTGTTAAGCCCACACCATGCGAATTCCTCTCCCCCAACCACACACACGTACTCCTTTGATTTCACTTGCTACCTTACGATTTCGGCTCTGGCTGAGTATGCCAGGCTGGATGGAGGCAGTTTAAAACTCGAGCTGTAATAAATCCCAGGTTCTAGGCTGGTACATTAACCCCTGTCATCCTGGCTCTTTGCTGTTAAACCCAGTGTAACAGCCCTTTCTTTACAACAAGGAAGCAGCGGACTGGTGGTACGGAGCTGGGACAGGACAGGACTGTCCTCTCCACCGCTCCTGATGCACGTGTGGCTGAGGAATAGCCAACAATTCTCTTGTGGTAGGATTACACTTATCCTGCCGGGAGCCGTTCCTGTGGCTGTGTTCAGTGAAGGCTAATTGTAACAAAATCAGCACATTCCCATTACGCCATGAGACTGGAGACTTTCCCACCGCTGAAGCTTGAGGGTTTCTTCTCTGGGAGAAACGTGGGTCTGAGACTGGGCACCGCGTGTGCTGTGCAGCCTCTGACATGACCCGGACCCAGGTTGGGGTTTCCAGGCTGTGCTGGAGAGCTGTGAGTGCAGCTTTCCAGTCTGCTCCATACTGGGAGGCTTTTGTGGAGCTGGAGCAGCAGAGGTGCATCTCGCAGACCCCCAGAGGAGGGACCGGGAGGTCTCCATGTCCCCGTCGGAGCGGTCTGCAACTCCTGACTTGGATCTTAAAAAACACGTTGAAGAGCCTCCCCCTTAGTTACGGAGGGAATCGAACTCATCTGACCTGCTTTGAAGTCTCACACCCAAGCACTGGTACGGGACCTGAAAGTTAAGGACTATTGAAAGTTTTTAATGTTTCTTCTAATAGCTGTAGAGGAATGGGGAAGTGAAGATGACGCAGGTTCCGTGTCTTGTTGCATAAGAGTGTTTCTTTCATTGTTGTTCTTGGTTTGGGTTTTTTTTTTCCCCCAATGAATACTTTTATTAGTTCACTATGAAGGTGAGAATTTGGTGACATTTTCATTAAAGCTGCAGGTCCTGAAGCAATGCAGTTGTGAGAGAATTTAATTTTTCAGGGTTCTGGGGTTGGTGGTTTGGGTTTTTTTGGGGTTTTGGTTTTGTTTTGGATTTTTTTTTTTTTTTTTTGCAAGCTAAATTTCTATTCTTTGTAGTTTTGGAGAACTGTGACTAAGCTGTAATTGTTTAAAATTTGAAGGGAAACAAAGATGCCCCTATTTGCTATTCTGAAGCCAGCCAGATTATTTTGATTTACATTTGACTGCTTGGGGTTAGCAGTTCTTCTCTTCTGTGGAAAGAAGCAATATATATTGCTCTAACATCCAAATTTATTTTCTGGAACAAAATGAAGGACACTCAATGACATGAGAGCTCCAGCTTAGATTTATAACTGGCTAATAAGAAATTGCTGAATAATGTGCTCGTTTTCTGCCACTCGAAAGTAATAAATCTTCCTAAACTTCTCGGGCTCTAAGGACGCTGCTGCCCAGTCTCGTTATCGGCTTCCAACTCGGAAACGAAGGAGTCTCCGTGGTGCAAGACACTTCCCTGGTGCACAGCGATCTCAAGGCTGGCTTTAATGGCTACGACACCGTTCCCCTGGATGCTGATGAGAGATCTCCATGCCAGGTGCCCCCAGTTATTGCTGATCTGCTATTTTAACTGGTTTTCTATTGAGGTGTTTGCTGTAAGGTGGCCTCCAGAGTTTGTTGTGGCGCTGACATCAATGAGTCAAGCAGCAAATATCCTCAGGACTGGATTGTGAGCTTTACGGCCAAATATAAACTTATTTTCAGAAAGCAGCAGGGAGAGCCTGGTTCCCAAACAAGGCTCTGCTGCCCAGCCCAGCTGGCGGGGCTCCAGCCCAGGTGAACACACCTTGCTGGGGACGGTGGTCTCTGGCAAGAAGAGCTCGCTGTCAGCTGGAGTGGGGAGGTCTTTCTTGCTCAGAGAAAACGCAGACCCTGCAAAATCCAGGATTTTATTGTGTTGATGTTGGCTGTGAACTCCTTTTTTTTTTTTTTTTTTTTTTTTTTTTTTTTTTTTCCTTTTGCTAAGCTGAATCAAAATCAGTGTGTGGGGTGAGAAGCAATGGCCGATCGCCAGCTGCAGACTGCTGGCATGGTATTTGCCAGCTTGAAGCAGGAAAAATCTGAATCTCGGTCTGCTGCCAGGCTCTCCTGCTCTGCATGCGAGATTTCTGAAGGTCTCTGCTTGAAATGCAGAGCCTGAGCTGCCTTGGGGAGGACAAAATTTAGGCAAAGGACGAAGACAAACTTTGCAGTCGTCGTCAAGGATGACTGCGACAGCTCGTGATGTCCTCTGTGCTCAGTCCTGACTTGCTGCTGCAGAAAAGGAGTGCTTTACAAATAGTTCTTTTATCTTTTGACAACTTGTGCATTTATTATTTAAAAACAAACTCATCTAATTTCCTCCCGTCTTTTCCTCAGCCCTGCTTGGGGAAAAAAAAAAAAATAAAAAAAATCAATGGGTGCTAAACCTTCTGCTTGACGTTGTAACAATGTTGGGAGCTGAAATCCAAAATGCTGGGTTGTACCCAGAGGTGTCTCTCTCTTTTCTGAGCACTTAATGAGTCAAACTACTAACTAATCTATTGAAACAGAAAAATTCAGACACTGCAGTTCCTCTGGAGAGGAGACCTAGATGAAGTGGCTCTGCAGTGCTGTATTCATATTCATTGTAGCCTTGGACTCCGAAGCCATACTATGAATAGCAGTTTTCATCTGTGGATCCAGCTGACAACTAATTAAATCTAACTAATCCCTGCATGTATGGGGAGCGGGGGAGACTATCCAGGGACTGTTGTCCCAGCCCTGAAACGCTGTCGCCTCCAGGATGTAGTTACAGCAGCTCGCTCGGTGGGTCTTCCCTTCAGTGACACGAAAGGCTTTTGGGGAAAGGTGTCAGATCCGCGAAGGACACTCCTGAGGTTAAATAAGAACTCGGTGCTGTGAGCCTGGGGCATGCCTGGCTTTGGTTTAACATCCCTTTTCTCCTCAACTGATGAGATGCTCTTCCCCCTAAATGCCAGTGTAAAAAAAAAAAAAAAAAAAAAAAAAAAAAAGAAACAACCCAAAAAACCCCCCCAAACCCAGCGTTGTGATACAGAGACTGCTGTGCTGATGGAGAGTGGAAGTTCCTCCAGGCCCGGATCCTTGCTCTGATGTAGACCAGGAGCAGATGCCAGGGAAAGAGGATACGAAATGGTGAGTAACCTCTCTGCTAATGTAGTCTTGCAGCTTCCAGCGATGAAGACCAAAGTAAGAACCTGGACTACTCCGTTCAATACCAAATCCTGTCCTGCATGTATTTACCTAATCCCTTTTTTAATCCATTTAGATTTTGTGGCTTAATATCCAGTGTTAAATTGCACAATTTAATTTTATGCTGGTGAAGGGGAAAAAAACCCCTATAGCTTGTCTCAAGCCTGCTGACTCATTTTATGAGCTTGGCCCTGTCCTTGTTGGGAGAACAGCCAGCTTCCCTATAACAGCTGTAGCTTTACAGTGGTCCTCTGTCCTCTCGTGAGAAGTTTTAGTCCGTCTAGCTCCCTGTCACCCCCACAGGCAGCTTTCCGAGCACGGCTCTGCCATCCTCGGCAGACCTGGATATCACCCGCTGCTGTGCCCTCCCTCTGCTCTCTTCACCGAGTACTCTCAGGGCTTGAGAAGGGGAGATAATATATTTTTAGTAGCTTCTCTTCCTTGTTTTTGTGGCTTAAGTAACAACATTAATGTCTAATTTAAAGGGTACATTTTACAAGGTTAGTTGTGGAAGCAATAAGCCTTTTTCCTCCTGTGTTTTTCATGAAAGAAGCTGGCAAGAGCTGAAATCATTTACCTTGTTATTGTAACAGCAAAATATTCACTCTCAGACTTTGAGCTTCACTTGAAATAGTCATAGGGTTTTTTTGTTGTTGTTTTGGTTTGGTGTGGGGTTTTTGTTGTTGTTGGTTTTTTTGTTGTTGTTGTTTAAGGAAGACATTCAGTATCCAATGAACAAACCAGCAGCAGTTTCTCCCTAGTTGAAGGGAAGAATACCTGTCCCAGAAAGAAAGCGAAGGGGGAACGCCTGCTCTCTTGTGCACCTCCGTGGTGAGAGGACGCAGCCGTGGCATCGGCCGGAGCAGCCGGCAAATCCTCTCGACCCCTCGTGCTCCCAAGGAGGTGACATTCACCTCCCGTCATTCTGCTTTTAGCTCTGTGCCCCCGTTTCCACCATCGAAAGCGGCCCTGCGCACCCAGCGGCCGCGGGAAAGCAGCTGCCTACAGGTGCTCTTGTTCGGCAGACTCGGAAAGAGAGCTTTTTCGGGAGAAAGGACGGAGCCTGCGGTGACCCCGCAGGTGGGACGGCTGGGGGAATGACGGACGGGAGCCAGGCTTCGGCTCTGAGGAAAAAGACACAGTGCCCTGCCGTGCGGGAGCCGGCTGCCCGTGCCGTGATGGGGGGAGCGATGGTGTGGACAGGTTTGGGGGAGCCCTCCCCGCCTCACGCGTTGGTTGGCCTTCCAAACGAAGGATGCCGCAGGGGTAGGCTGGGATGAGCTCCTAGGAGTGCCTGAAAGGGTCTTTTGCCGAGGCCGGCACAGACGCACCGGCACCGGCGGCTCCGGGAGACGTTCCGAGAGCTCCCCCAGAGCTGCCATCTCAGCCTGCCCGGCCGCACAAGGGGAGCCTGTTTTCCTGCATTTATGGCAGGACGTGGGAGCGAGTTTGCTCCAGGAGAGCCTGGATAGAAGGAGCCTTGTCGGTGCAGCCCATCGCTGCCGCTCTCCCCGCGGCCGCTGTTTGACTTGGACAGGAGGGCCGAGACTGAGATTTGTCCGGCCCCGCTAAGCTCCAAGTCTGCCGCTCCTTCATCGGCAGAGAGCCAGCGGTAAGGCTGGCCGGAGGAAGACCGGCCTGTGTCCACCTACAGCCGTGCCTTTACCCCGTGTCACCCCTTCTTCCTTGCTCTGCCCCATCGCCGCACGTGCAGAAACATCTTCTCCCACCTTCCCTCCCTCCGCCCGGACTATGCTTTGTACTTGGCTGTCGGGAGATGGGCAATGTGCACCCGGAATGCTTGCGCGGGGGTACTGACGTCTCTCGCGGTGTTCAGCGCCCGTCCTGGCCAGGTGAGCGATGGTTCCCTCTGTGGGAAGGGCCGTGCTTGCATCCCGATCGACGGAAAGGATACGCACGTGGCGGAACAACTCGTGCAAATCGGTGAGAGCCTGGTGCAGGGGTCTCTTCTGGGGCAGAAAAACCTAGAGGGTCTGAGGTAAAGTCAGCCAAATTCTCAGCCACCCAGGCAGGGAGAAGGTGGCTGCCAGGTGGGAGATAAGGGCACCTACAGCCCCCAGCAGAGGGATTCTGCAAACTGCACCCTGAGGAACGAGCTGCCTGGCATGTTCTCAGCCCTTGTGAAGCTGTGCCTTGGCTCCTGCAGAACAGCAGGCACAAGCGCCGGGTCTCTCCTGGGATGGTATGAAAATCCCCTCCTGACTTGGCAGAAATGAGCAGTATTTGCCAGTGACTGTATCAGGAGTTGGGTGTTACTGGGCTCTGCACCCCAGCCCGAACGCCTAGCGGCTTGCAAGCGTCTGTCTCCCCCCTCCAAAATGTTTCGGCATCAGGAATCCAGGAGCTCAGCTATCACCGCCTGCAGTGTCACTTCTCGGGACTCGGTGACAAAAAGAAAGCGTTCCAAGGATTTGCTTTTGGGAGAGAGGCCACAAAAGGTAAGGAAGAGACGTCCAGCTGAGCCGGGACGGCAGGCACTCTGCAAAAGCCGGTCCTCTTCTGTTGGCCCGCCGCCCTACGACCGCGGGCTGTGAGCCGTGTTTGAGGACACTGAGCTCGTTTGGGAGTGCCGAGACTGCGCGGTCCCACGCGCCGGCTGGCTGCTCCTCCGGGGCAGGAGGCACACAGCCCTCCCTTGGATTTCGGACCTTGGCCCTGGCCGCTGCCCGCTGTGCTTCTCGAAACGCTAACCTGGGCTTGTTTGGTTTAGTGATGTTATGGTGCAGGGGGAATGTAAGCCTGGAAGGGTCTGCTTGTGCTGATGGGGATATTGGCTAACTGGCTTCTCACTGATGAACTGCTGCTAAAGATGGTCTAATTAAAGACAGCATTTATTTACTGCTGCTTTATTAGGCTTCAGACTGAAGTAGAATCTCCTTAGCTGATACAATTTCCTTCCCTTCCCTCAACCCTATCTTTTCCACATTCTCTTTTGGTAGGTTCCCCTCCCTCTTTTGTCTTTCTGAGGTTCGGTCCTTTATGTCAGCCAGTATTTTTCACTCCTGCTTTAATTCATGGAAATACAGTTGCACATGCATCCAATGGTAATGATGGATGTAATTAACCATCTCCACATCCCAGTTCCTCTGCCTATTTCTTTGCTGAACACTCTCGCTGCCAGGGCAGCTCTGGCCTGCGGAAAATATCTCGGCTAATACCAGCCATTTCCATTATTTGAGGCAGGAACTGGTGCCTGGAGGTAGGTTTTAATGGTTGAAGCTAGGAGCATCATGCAGGCAAACAGCTTGGCACCAGCGGAGTCCCAGACTCATCAGTGCCAGCTCGTGCTCTAATTACAGCCTGTGCTTCTCCATCCAACCTCTGTGATGGCTGCTACAGCGAGGAAGGGCTCAAGCTGTTCTGAGCCCGCTTTTTAGCAAGGGTCGGCCACGGTGTTGGATGCAGCCCAGTCTGGGGAGAGGTGGAAAGCTCTTAGGAAAGAGGATGAGAACAAGCCATAGGGCTTGCATTGGGGAATGGCACATCTTGAACCCATCGTGGGAAAGTTACAGCCTAAGGAAGGAGGTGCTTTGTCCCTCTTACTGCTAATCAAACCGCTCATCCTACAGCCTGTGCATGCCCGGATCCTGCTGGAGTCACCTACACGCAGCGAGCAGAAATGTCCCTGTCCCCAGCCTGCTGGAAAGCAGACCTGCCACCTCCCCGGCTCTCAGCTGAAGCCTGGCTGGAGAGGAGCAGGGAGAAACCAGCAAAGCCAGGATCAGATTGCAGCAGGCTCCTCCTCCAGAGACTACAGAGAGGGAAGGAGAAGCGGGGAGCTGGAAACCAGCAACTCCAGGCTGCCTACCTGCACCTTGCCAGCCGGGCTGGGGACCGCGCTGGGGGCGAGCATCTTCTCGACCCGCATCCCATGGGATGTGCGGGGTCCCCGGGTGCTCCCTGCCATCCCGGGCGCATCTTCCCATCGCCGCCTGCCTCCAGCCCGGCATGGAGAGCCTGAGCACCAGCCTGAAGAAGAAAGCTACGGAGCAGCACTACAGGGCGGAGGTGATGATTGCTGGAGAGCAGCTGAGGTAGGAGGTGATGGGGCTCTTCTCCAGGCCGTATCCTGCTAGCAGGATGCTCAAAGCTTTATCCTTGAGCAAGCTCTTTCCCCCCAGCTGCTAGTGCCTCCCCCTCCCCAGTATCTGCCGATCCTTCCTTCACCCACCAAACCAGTGGTGAACCAGGTCCTTTCCTCTATTTCCTTGCCCTGCTGCTCCTCCCCGGGCATCTCCTGCCCTCCACGGGGGACCGGCTGGTGGGTTTAGGTGGCAACAGGTTTGTTTGCTGCCTTTGCATCTTCCCCCAAAGGCAGAACCTGATGTGGTGAGGCTGAGCAGCCTCCTCGAGGGGTCCCTGGCTGGATGGGGAGGGCACCGTGGGCGTTCCGGGGGTGGTTGGACTTTTGGGGTGATTTGGGAGGTCGTCCCACGGGTGCCATGCACCTGAATTGTTTTGCACAGCAACATGTAGGCTCTTCCCTCTCTCGAAAGTCACTTTAGGGAACTTCTGCTGGTTTGTAGTCCCAGCTCTTGAGCGGCTTCCGAGTTTTGTGTTTTGGTTTGGTTTTTTTTCCTTATGAAGACAGAAATATATTCTCCTACGCAAGAAAACCTGCATGGCTGAGAAAATGTGTTCCTTGTGTATCTGGGCTCAACCCCCCCCCACTTGCTTCTAAGCACGCAGCTGTAGGCTTTTCTAGCTCTTGAGGAGAGTTTGCTTGTTTGTATCTGGAGCTGTTCTGTTTCGTTTTGAAATGTGGGTAGAAAATAGGAAAAGTATCCTTGAAGAGCCTAGAGCCCAAGTTTGCTAGGTTCCTAAAATTAGCTCTGTGTTGCTATGTTGTCCATTCTCAGTGAGTCATGTTAACCTTAGCTTTTTTCTACTATACGAAGGATTGATAATTTCCAACTAAGGATTAGGACCCCATCTTGAAAACGCAGCCAATGTCCAAAGTGGCTGGATTTTAAGTATGTAGTGACGGTTAGCCACGTTTCCAATCTATTGTCTTTCACAAATATTACTGTCCTAGCTCCAGAAATTAAATCTTTTCCTTAGGTAGTGACTGGGAGAGGTGCTGTTGGGGGTGGAGGCTGGATCAACCTTTCTGCCTTTGCAGGATTTGCAGCCCACATTGTAAGGGAGGCTTTGAAGATGAGCTTAACTTTCTTATAGGGAAAAGCATCAGCTGATCTAAGAGTGATTTGCCTCATTGCAATAACTCAGTGCAAGAGATGTAAAGTTATGACTTTTTCCATCCCGTGGGCAGGGCAGGCTTACTCATATTTATATTTCCAGTATTTTACTCATCTGGAGTGACCGAGGTTTAAAATGGGTTCTGTAGCCTGAGCCAAAGGAGGGGGTCAGGTATTGAGAGGGAACATGAAATAAGCCATATGTTAAAACTGATCACTGCACGTGCAAGGGGAACGATGTGGCTTCCTCGTGCTTTTTGTAGGACAGGAGCATATCAGATCCTGGACCATTTGGTGATTGTGACTGTAAGCTGGAGAAGGGGATAAAATAGATCTGTGAACAGAGCTCTTCTACTATACTCTACACTACTCTAGTTCTTATAAGCAAGGTAAAGGCATAGTATAAATGTTACACTCTTCTGAAAGCCAGTAATACCAACTCATTTTTTCTTCCCAGTATTTGTCTGGAAACTTCACTTATTGTCAACGTGAATGTGCCCTGAGACTTTAAAAAGAATGCTAAAAGCCTGAAGGGAGGCAAGCTTTGTGCAGGGAGGGAATAGCTTTCCGTTAGTGTGACTGGGGTAAAGTTGAATAGAAAACCCAAAATCTATGTTCTTTTGGGGGCACTCATCTGTGGGTTTTGGCTGGGTTTTTTTTGTTGTTGGTTGGTTGGTTTGTTTTTTCCCCTATAGCTGGAGTGCCTTGGAGTTTCCTGGCTAGGGAGCTCCCAAAATCTGAGACTTTCCAGGCCAAGCCCATGGCAGCAGGTTACAATCTTGAACTGCTTGCTTCAGTTTGCTACCCCAGGGCGAACCCGATGCAGGTTCTCTCTGCTGGAAGGGGTGATAGGCAGGGTAGGAAGCGCGTACAAGTGCTGTCACGCGCCAAACTGGTGATGCTGGGAGACACGTGCTGTTTTGCAAACAGGGCAGCGCAGGGAGCAGACCCCAACCGCCTTTGGGCAGCTTCGGCTGCTTCACGCCCCTGGCCTGCTCTTGAAAGGCTCGAATTCTTTCTTGCGTGGAGAAGAGCAGATGGATTTCATCCAGCGTGACTGCTCTCTTCTTCAGCTGTGTTTTGTGGGTGGTGGGTCTAAAGGCCAAGGGAGGACCCCAGTGTACCCAGTACTCGCAGCGATGGGGAGGTGGGTCCTTTTGCTGGTGGCTTGGCACATCCTTCTGCTTTGGTCGGGACAGGAGCCTGTTCCCAGTGCAAAAAGACTGGAAGGAGCTGCTGGCCAGCATGGGAGGGGGGGAAACTCGGGGAGGAGGGTGAAGAGATGGACATCACTAAACTGTCATCGTGCTCCTCCTTCCCCTGCAGTTCGTCTGGCTGAAAGGAGAATCGAGCGATGCAGAGCAGAGCATCCTGCGTGCTCGAGTCCGTCTCTTGTATTTTGGGGATCTTGCAGCCTGGCAGATAAGGAGTTAGTGATATGAATCTTCCCAGGGCCTGGGTGCCCAATAGGTAGCAATGGGGAAACTGAGGCAGAGAAGCTGGATGATGCCTCTGGCGACAGCAGATGGGGCAGGGCTAAATGTCTGCATTGTGCTCCCCTGCTCTCCCCCGAGGAGAATAAAGGAATAAAGCAGCACGTCAAGGAGCCTCATGATCTGCCCTGACTCTGTAAGCCTTGATCAGTAAATAACGCTGTTGTATCTACGTAAAATCTCAAACATTTGTTTTTCTCTGTTCTCCGCTTCCTGCCCTGCCTCCCCGCTATTGTATTTAATCAAACAAACCTTTGCTCCATCTTTACAGTTCTTTGGCTTCCCAGCAAGTTTGCAAATCCCTCCGAGTTTGGTTTGGCTGGAGGGATGAGTCTGTGCAGTGTCAGGATGTGTTTCCCAGCCAGAAATAGCTGCACGAGCGAGGGGTGAAGGAACGCTTCGTGGGGATGGCTGGGAACAAAATACATCCTAAAGGAATTGAGAGGCGAGCGGGCACTGCGCTTCGGGCTGTCTGTCTGCCAGCGTCCCTCTACTTCCACGGGAATGCTGCTTTCTGGTCCATGAGGAAGGAAGAGGAGGTTTGGGTCTTGAGTCTCTCCCCATCAAAAAGATGAAGATAATAATTTCCACCGATATTTTGGTCTTGGGTTTGAGAGGGCTGCTGTCTCAGGCTTGTTCCTCACATCCCCTGCTGTCGGTCTTATTGTTCCAGACATATAAACTTGCGTGAAAATCACACTGGTTTTACTGGGCTTTGTGTGTTCCTGGGTGGCATTCTGTAAAAGAAGCGCAATTAGTCATTTCTAATTGCAACAAATGGCTTATCTGCACAGAGATATTGTGGAACAGCTACCACGCTTTGAATTCACACCCTGCTGTAATCTGACTTTCTCAAGTACAGACAAGTCCTTGTGCACTCTCTTCTGGGTATTCCTCATGGTCAAGTGAACCAGCTGGTCTCTAGTAACTCTGTTAAGCTGCATTAACCAGTCTTAAACATAAAATATACTTGGTAAATTTTATGTCTTGGGCAGAAAAAGTGGGAGAAGAAGGAGAGTTTTCTCCTATGAAGAACAAAATTGTGATTTCAGCCACTGACCAAAATTTTCAATGGTGCTGAGTGTTCTATTTGGATACGCAAATTGAGACACTGTTAAATGAAGTGCTCTTATTTTGATGCTCTGGAAATCGTGCTCACCTAAAGGTGTGTAGCTGAAAGTGCCAAAATTTGTATTCCTGGCCAAAAATCTTGGGTCCTCAGGAGGTTTGGTGGTTCTCTGCTGAACTTTGATCTCTTGGAATGGGGGTGTCTTCCTGGAGGAACGGTGGGAGACTGTTTGATGTGGCAGTCACCGCATGAATGTTATTCAGAAGATGAGACTACATAATCAGAATGACCTTAAAAAGCCTATTAAATTTTCAGCACTGATGAAAGTGAGGACTGGGAAGTAGGCTTGCGCTTGCTGGGATTTCTTTTTGAGATTTAAGTCTTGTTTTCCTATACATACATTTAAATACAAGTAGGAAAATAAAACATGCCTGTACCACTTCGGGCTGCCACAGGCATGCGAAGCCCTCTCCTCTCCCCCAGGACGTACTGGTGCTTTTGCAGACTGGGAGTGCAGCAAACTGGGTTTTGCCGAGTGATTGTTTTGCCTGAACGTGCCTCTCCAGCAGCTATTTTGCGGATATGCTCTTGTGGCTGTCGCTGCCTTTTACTGAGCACTTACTCGTTTGTTTGTGTGCACGCGGTTTGGTTTTTTCTGTTGTTGTTTCCTGTAAAGATAGGAACAGAAAAGATCATTTGGGTGACGCATCTTTCCAAGGCTGTTCATCTGTACTTAACCGCTGTGGGAATGCGAACCACAGTTAATATCCTTGAAAGATCCACCTTGGCATTTGAGCTGCTCAAGGTCTGTTTACACGGGTCGGAGGTGACGGAGAGTCCCACAGGGAGACGTTCCCACTCCACGCAGGCACGTGCGAGTTCTCGGTGCGGAATATCTATCGCTTTAGGGATTGCTCTGGCTGTGCGATTACCACCCGGTAAAAGTAGCACCTTTTCGAATACAAGAAAGCCCTTTGCTTCAGCAAGTGCCCTTGATTCAGACTCTGTCTTGAAACCGCGTGAAACGTGAACACGCAGAAGTAATCAAGAGAGGAGCTCCTTGGGTTGCTCCCCAGCAGTGGACATCCGTAACACTGCTGGGAAAATGCTGGGGAAAAAAAAAAAACCAAACGCTGCCTGCCAGAGGAGCAGGGAAGTTGTGTTTGTAACAGCTGAAGTGACTTAAACTCTTGATTCCCTAGAGGTTTGTGTTTGGGGTTTGGGTTTTTTTTGGGTTTTTTGTTTTTTTTTCCTCTTCTGTTTACACTGCTGCAGATCTCCCTCTCAACAAGGTTACACAGGATGAATAATGGTGCCTTTGTAGTGACCTTGAGGAAGAACTGATTTGGTTACCCAACGCAGTACCCAAAGCAAACGCATGTGAAAGCAGCGCACCGACTGCCAAGGGAGGAGTGTTTCGTAAGAGTCGATTCTCCTGTTCCAGCAAGCATTTTATCCTTGCATTATTCTGCGTTTTTTTTTTTTTTTTTTGCCTTTTTTTTTTTTAAGAAGTCATATGTATATGAGGTAGGTTTTGGCATCTAGAAAACTCATAGTATTGCATTATAAATCCTTCCTTAAAATTTTTTAATCTGGAAGCGTGGTTATAAACCACTCAGTTTCACTGGCTTTGTGTACATGGACTGGTTTACAGAGGGTGTCAGCTGAGCTGTCGGAAGTTGCAGTTGGTGTTACGACCTTCCGTGTCTGAAATACAAAATTTGTCTCTTCATAGTTGATGGGAAACTGTAAACAAGAGGGAAGTGAAAAGACCACAAGGACACTCGGGCTGTGCATGTTCCACTGCCCTGCGTCTGCAGGCAAGAGGGCAAACTTGTCACAAATTTAAAACAGCCCACCAAGGTCCAAGATGCTGCTGCTCCAGAGGTGCTTGAATACCACTTAATTCCTGTCCTGGCAATTGTTCCCAACAGAATAGGTTCAGAATAAGTGTGGGGTTTTGTTTTGTTTTGGTTTGGTTTTGTTTTTTTAAATCCTAGGTTTTAGTAGTATTGTTTGCTGANNNNTTTTTTTTTTTTTTTTTTTTTTTCCCTACAAGATCTGTGCCTTTTCTGCAGTATTCTGAAACATGATAAAAGAAGACCTATAGGGGAAATAGTATTCTCCCAACCAGTTTATATGCAGGCTTTGTGTGATTATGGTCTATGTGTTATTGTGGGTAAATATACGTGTATGTATGCGTGTGTATATATATACCTCTCTGTGTATATGTGTGTGTGTATATATATATATACAGTCTTTGTGTGTATATATATATAATCTTTATAGACTCCTGCAGACTCTTGATAGCAATAGAATACTCTTGGTACATTTCTTATCTCTGCCAAACATGCCTCTAAAGTGGCATCCCACTTGCTGATTACGAAGGAAAGCAAGCATATAAAAAAATGCCTGCTTGTCTTCTCCCCTAGCAGAGGGATGTCAGGGTGGGCAGCCTCTCTGTTTGCAGTTGCTGCTGACTGTGTCTAATTGCATTTTGACAGTGGACTGTGAAATAAAGGAAGGAAAAAAGCTACAAACCCTAAAAATAGCAGGCAGGTGTCTGTGGACTGTTCTCTTCAGGTAAAATCCATTTGCAGAATGACTGCTGGTCACTTGTGGGAATGAGCCTTCCAGGTAAAGAGAGTAAAATACTGAATATAGACTTCAGTATTTGAGGGAGGCCTGCCAAAGGCAAGGCCAGGAGCTGGTTCTGCATGAATCTTTGGCTTAGTATTTTAATTACCAGGAAGGTCTGAAAATGTCTGTTAAGAATTATGTTGGCTTGTAGTAGCACCAGCATTAATTACAACAATCAATTACTAATTCTTCATCCAACAAAAGGTTTTATCTTAAGGCTTTTGAGACCCTAGCATTTGTAAATCCTACAATATAGGATAATCCATTATTATCTGATAGATTTTTAGGATATTTAAAACTTCTCATATGGTGCCTGAAACTGTTGTCCAACACGCTGTGTTGTACGCGTAACCTCTTCAAAAAGAACAAAAGAACTTGAGGCATGAAATAAAGAAAGGCTGCAGTGATTAATGCCTTTGTAAAATATACTGGCTCGGGGCAAAACTGTCAATTGAAATGAATAATTTGAAACCAGAAATGTCCTAGAGTTACAGAGGAGATGTTTAATTAATATCTCCCCTCGGAGTCTGCTGCGTGCACTGGGCCTTTTCCAGGGTTAGTATTTTGGGAGCAGTCGTGACTACAGGGCAAAAGTTTGGCTCCTGGACAGATCTCCCGCCAGCTTGGGTTGGCTTTGGCTGGAACACATAAGATCTCTGTGCCTTGTGGCTTGCTCAGTTGTTAAGGTCCTTTTAAAAGTCAAAGCCATAGTCACCTGAGTAACCTTCACCCATGTATATCTTTCTGTCAGAGTCACAGACTAGCCGTAACGTCAGAGCTTTCGGGATAGGACGGTTGTTGTCTTGCTAAACTCTGTCCCAGTCTATCCCGGTTTGAGCCAGAAAATGTCAGGACTGTTGTCCGCTGTTGCTGTGGATTAGCGGGTACATGGATTAGTAGGTAGTGTGTGGGATCTGCCTGGCACTCGTCTCTTGGACACACGCAGAAGAAACGAGTGCTCCCATTACTGCTCCCACCCTGAGCTACGACTAAGACGTTGTCCTGGGGGCAGCTACATTCCTGCTTTCATGGTTATGGGGAAGGAGAACTAGACACAGAATCGTGCC
The DNA here is from genome assembly GCA_035590195.1 of Aviceda cuculoides. Lineage (NCBI taxonomy): Eukaryota > Metazoa > Chordata > Aves > Accipitriformes > Accipitridae > Aviceda > Aviceda cuculoides. Next base: position 30,088,937 of record JAVJGG010000009.1, read on the forward strand.
AAGACGACAAACTTCTGTACTACTATTTTTTTTTTTTTCCTGTATTTTGATCCTTCTTCACAAGCTTCAGTTAGCTGTTGCGTATTTTTTAGAGGCTTGTATAGAACAGAAAGACGCGTATAGTTCAGACTAAGTCTGGCGCAGGCAATTTTATAACCTGCGTAGTGACAGGAGGAGAGAAGGGGATGAAGGAGAGGCTCCTTAGGACTGATGGATGCAGTCTTGCAAAGCCAAGAGCTTTGGCTGAATTTGTAAGTTCACGGGGCGCTTGCCAGAAGTCCCAAATCCTCAGTGGTTTCTCCAGGCTGGACAGCCGCTTGGCTGTTAGATCCAAATTCCCCTGTAACGCCAGCTATGCTCAATGAGTGTCTTTCTCTCCAGGCTTCGCCTCCACGATGGGAAGCTCATTAAAGACAGACGTTACCACCTCCGAACGTACCCAAACTGCTTCGTAGCGAAGGAGCTCACCGACTGGCTGATCGACCACAAAGAAGCGCCGGACCGGGAGACGGGCATCCGCCTCATGCAGAAGCTAATGGACCATTACATCATCCACCACGGTGCGTGGGTTTCTCCGCCACCCTCCGAGTCTCCCTGGGGAGGTGGCTGTGTGTCCGGTCCCCACGCGTGTCCGTCAGCCCGGGAAACAGAAGCACGGTCAGGTCCCTGTTCACGACCCTCCTGTGGGTGAGGGCTGCTGGGGGAGCTGGGAGATGATGGGCAGGCAAGAGGTTGTGGGGGGTTGGATCGGTGTGAAGCCGTAGGGCTTTGGGGGGTGTGCCGGTTGCCTCCTCCCAGAAAAGGAACTTGGGCTGTGTGCTGGTAAAACAGCATCTGAAGGGTCTCGTATCCGAAAGCAAGTTCAGTAACACCTGACCTGTATTGCCCTACGGCAACTGCATCGGCAGCCAGTACTGGATATTTTTACAGGAGCTGGTCTAGGTCATGTTTGTGTCATGCAGAAGTGGAAGTTGGATTATAGCACATCCTTTACATCTGCAGGAAAAGTAGTTTTTTACCCTAAGAGACCAGTGTTTCTCAGTTTCCCTATCCATGCTGGGTTGGGACAAGTAGGGCTGTGGAGTCCACATCACTCAAAGCAACAAGTAATCTGGTACCTGTAAACCTGGGGTTGAAGCAGTCCTGTAGGAATGCCTCCCTTGGGATTTAAGTGTGTGATGCCATTTCAAAGGCTTGTCTGTAGGATCTGTTAAAAGAGAGAAGAAAAAACCCAAGCAAACAAATGAAGGGGGGTGGGAAAGCAGCTTGGTGCTCAAGCCAACCTCTTGGTTTTCAAGCTTTTTCCTTTTGAAAAATGATTTTGAACTTTCAGCAGTTTTGGATTAACTCAGGACACGCAGTGTGGTCTGTGCTTGTCCCCAAGCTGCAGAGCATTCCCCAAGGTCCGGCCCTTGGTCCCGATATAACAACGGGAAACAAGTGCTTCGCGCTGGCAAAGACCTGTTTCTCTCCGTGTGATTTTCAGGCCCAAGCAGGACCAAAAGTCCTGGATTACCAAACAGGCCTGGGACACCAGTGCCCTCGGTGGGAAGGGTTGTGGCTGAGCTGCCGACCCTTGGCTGAGCTCTCTTGCTCCCAAGTCTTCGGGACGTGAGGGGTGACCTGGAGTTGGGCAGTGGATTGTCACGAGAGGATGAAGCTGAGGAGACAGAAGCAGATGACAACCACACCAAATCCAGCCCTCTCTTCCCCGCTCTTCTCCAGGGTCCAGAAATAGCTGCCTTCGGCACTGCGGTGCAAACACTCGCTGTTGCCATCTGCTACTTGCTGAGGTTAATGCCCTTTACATTAAGCTGCCTTGAATGAAAACAAACTGCTGCTGTGCTTTATCGCAAAAGCATAAAGCTGAAGCAGTGAGTTCTCAGTTAACCATTAACACTTAAAACTGATTATTTTTCCATCTCTCCAGCCGACAGTTCCAAATAAATCCATTAGTTAATTAAACCTGTGCAGCACTGGGTACCAGTGCTGTTTTGATTGCTTATCGCGGACATGTCCCTCCTGCTTCTGTGATAATTCCTGGCAGGACACAGAAGTTGACTTTCCAACTTGCCTTATGACCATTAATTTTTCTTAGCCCTATGGAAACAGGGCTGCCTGCTAACCGCAGCACTGTGCTAAGTGCTTTGCAATTGGCTAAACTGTTTGCCCTCTTCTCCGCTGGGATCCAGAAGGAAATAATTATCTCGTGAAGATCATTGTCTGTGCTGCCTCTTAATGGGCTGATGTGGTTTGAGCTGTTATTCTATTACATGCTGGAAACACATTGAAATTGGTCTTCAAATAGCAAAAATGCTTTGCTTTTCTACGGGCCCAGACTTGTAATGTTTTATGTTTAATTCCCAATTGCAATGACACCTGAATCGTTGCTCCTTGGAGTTAAGAAGATGCAAACTTTCACCTTTTAAAACAACTTTCTTGACATGCCTTCTTGCTTGATGAGTCATGGGCTTTAGCGTCCTGATTTCACACCAAGAGAACTGCTGGGGAGGAATGGTGAACTCCAGATAACCTGATGGTTTTTAGCATTTTGCTGCTCACCAGAAGGGGAATGAAGTTTTACCAGTCTGCTCAGTAGAATAATTAAGTGTTAAATTTTTCACAAGAAATGGCTTATGTCTTTTGAATTTCACTCTGGTGGATTACGTTACTTTAGCGAGGAAAACTTTATGGGTGGTTTTTTTCCCCTTTGACTAATTTTCTTTGTTTTCCGGGCATATTCTTTACTCCGTGTTTTTGTTTTTGTTTTTTTTTTTTTTTTTACTGCTGAAGTTGTTCTTGCTTCAGACAGGTGGACCTGAAGAAAGGCAGGCTGATTTAAGAGCTGGACTGTGACTTTGGGGCTGTTTGTTTGTTTTGACTTGTAGTCTAGGAATCTGTTGCAGGCAAGTTTATCTCAAAGCTGTATCCCAAATATTTACCTGCTAAATGTTGCATGCACGTAACAGCCGTGCATTTACAGATTGTGTGCTCATCCTCAAGACGAAACTGAGGCTTTTCATATAGACTTGATTATTCCAGTTGTATGCACCTAGCTTTGAAGAAAAATTTCTCTCTTGAGGTCAGTTTGCCATGCAAATGAATTGGGCGGGGTTGGCACAAAATAGTGTGGAAAAGTTGGTGTCGCTATACATTTTAGCTTACAAGAATTTTTGACAGGGACAGAGGTGATTTGGGGGGTTTGGGATGCAATGTGGGCTTTTTCCTCCTGTCTTCCAGGTCTACTTACATGTGGCAGTAGCTTTCTAAAAAAAGCTGATTGAGACAATTCCGTTTGTTTTCTTTTAGTCTAACCCAAAACATCAACATTTAAATTAAATAATAATAAAAAAACCCCCTCTTTGTTCTAACAAATGTTTCAGTGTCCGGAACAAAACGTAGGCTCAAACTTAAGCTCTCCCAAAGTCTGTCCAGTGGGACTGACCTCTCCCACCAGCGTGGGCTGCAGGCATTCGTAAGCCCCTAATTTGGGGACCGAAGGCTCAGATGGGGGTAGAGAAGGACATCGCATGCAGCCCCCATAGCTTTTAACCTGGTGATAAGACCCTCCCGAGTCCGTGCTCTGTGCAGCTCTGTCTGTCCCTTACGGACTGACGGACGCCTGCGGCACCTACCTCCCCGCTCCGAACTCCTTTCAGTCTGCGACGAGCACTCGGACTACAAGGACGCCAAGCTGCTGTATCGCTTCCGCAAGGACGACGGGACCTTCCCTCTCAGTAAGGACGTGAAGGTGTTCGTGAGAGGGCAGAGTCTCTACGAGAAGTACGTGAGTCCTTCCCCTGGAAAACAGCTCTCGGCGGGGAGTGCTCCGCTGGCTGCGCTTGCCGGTGATGCTCTGCAGCCGGGAGCCGCAGCTCCAGCTGGCTTTTCTCTTCTTTCTCCGTGCTCCGTGCTTTAGTATTGGGAAATGCTGTTTCCTGAGCCCTCTCACAGCCGCAGGACATCCAGCCTTTTCGGGGCTGGGACAGGAGCTGTACTCTGAACTCAGGGATGCTTGCGAGGGCTCCAGCCCAAGCCCAGGTTCTGGGATTTGGTACAGGGAAGCGCTAGGGTCCCATCTGCAGTTTGAGTGTTCCCAGGATGGGCACGTCCAGTGGCCGTTCCCAGCACTCTGCCAGCCTCCCTGGGTGAGCTGCTTCCCCCAGCGCTATTAGGACTTATGTCCCACCAGAATCAGCAGGGTACGGGATCTTCAGGGTCCTCATGTGCCCCGATCCCTGCACCTCGCTTAGCCTATTTGTGAAATCTGTAATGGAAAAATTAATTCACAGACAGTAAAGAAAACTCCCTCTCCAAATATTTAGTTTTCTTGCTGTTGATTCCTTCTGGTTCTAAGCCAAGCCGTCTTCCCAGGCACGTCGTGAGTCATTTTGTTAGACTGGGTTCAACCACAGACCGCGCTCTGGACCCATTTCCTTTAACAGCCTCTTCACATCTTCTCTGTCCGCAAATCCTGGCAAAATCAGATTCACAGACTGGCACTGAGGGAGAACTCCTTCGGCCAGGTGGGCTGTGATTTCGGCTGTCTGTGACCCTCTGGCAGATGTTCAGCCCTTGTACTTTGCTTTTGCTCGGCAGCGGCGGGAGCATCCAGCACATCTCATGCCTGAGCCCGCTGCACCCTCTCGTGGAGACGCTGGATTTAGCTCTCGCACATGCTGCAAACTGAATATGTTTACTGAAACACACCTTCCCCATCAATTTGGTCTTTCTGCCGTTTGTTGCGTGCGTTCGCTTGCTTGGCTTTCCCTTGCGGTCCTTAGCTGAGGTCGCGGCTGAACTGGTTTTGCTGAAGCTGCTTCCTCCGCTGTGATGAAGATTTACAAAGCTGTCTGACTGCAGCTCTGCATTTCTCCCTCCTTTCCCACTGCTCCCAGGCAGCAATGTTTTGGCTGTGATATTTTGCCCGCTGCTTTTGGCCTTGCTTTGGCTGGCTGTGGCTTCTGTGTGGGTCGGCAGGGCTGTACGACATCACGGGAGCCTTGTCCCACCTCTGTGCCAGGCTGGTGAGCGTGGAAGAGTCGATCCTGAAGGTGAGAGAGGAGAACTCGGTGAAGTACCAGAGGACTTTCCTGGGCTGCGAGATGATCGACTGGCTCGTTCAGGAGGGAGAAGTGGAGAACCGAAAGGAAGCGGTGGAGCTGGGACGGGCGCTGCTGGAGCATGGGATCATCCAGCATGGTGAGAGGGGGTCCGGCTGGAGCCGGGATGGAAAGTGAGAGATAAGCGTGGTTGCCAGAGCTGTGCTAGGAACAAATCCCCATTCATGTCGTGTAACAAGTGCTGGTCAAGTGCCCACTTGGAGATGGTAATGGGGCCTTTTAGTTCTATGTTTGGAGCTGGTGACCTTTGAAATTGGAGCAGTCTTCCACCACCCACAAAGGCTTTGAGTTGAAATCTGAGTACTTGCTCTTCAGTTCTTCAAAGCCTCCGGCCACAGGACTGGGATCCACCCCTGGGTTTTGGAGGGCTGGGCTGGGGGAATGTAATGTTCAGCTCCGCTTGGCTGGAGATCATAACCATCTGCAGGAATTAGTTTCAATTCAGAAGGCAGGGAGTCCTCTGAGTGTCTTGGGACAGGGGCAGGTGGAGGGCTGTGACTCCGTGGTGCACCCCCAGGAGATGGCATCTCTTGGGGAAGTGGTCCTGCTGTTCCTCCTTCCCTGCAGGTAGCGTTCTGAAACAGTCAGAAAAACTACAGTAGAACACAGAGGTATTAAAAGCAGTTCATCTGCATCCCTCAGTATATTTCCTATAAATTTTTCGCACCCCCCTCAGCCTCTCTCTCCTCCTCTATTCTCTCCTAGTCTCCAACAGGCATCACTTCTTTGACAGTGACATCCTCTACCAATTCTGGACCAACTTTCGTCGGAGGCGTCGCCTTACAGAGTTACTCAATGAGAATTCTTCTCGTACCCTCTCCGAGAGCCCAGACAGCCCCTTCTGTCTTCGCAAGCTCAACCCGGACCCAGGCAACACCAGTTTTCTCTCTGGTAACTGTGGACGTGTTTGTGGAGGGGTGTGAAAGCAAGGATTACATTACCAGAGTATCCCAGAGCCGAGGGTGTTGCTTCAGGCAACCCATGAAGTGACCACCCATCCCACTGGGTTGTGGTGGATGTCATGATGCCGTGGCAGTCTCTATCATAACTCCTCATCCCAGGAAAATAACTCAACTTATCATCAGCTCAGCTTTTGATCTTTCTTTGAAGCTGGTTTTATTCTTTCTAAGCTCAAATGCCACCTTCAGTGCATGCTTACCTTTCAGGTGTGGGTCAGACTGGTGGGAGGGAAGTTTGTTATTTTAAACTAGACTGCTCTTTCCTTGACTAATTGTTATTTCTGCCTCTTCAGTCCAGACCAACAAGGAGATCAAAATTGTCTCAGCGGTTCGAAGGAGCAGCATCACTTCTCTCGCTGGAAACTCCAACCCCTACTTCAGCTCTACTCCTACGTTGGTATTCCCTCCTGTGGCTGAGTGCAATCCCAAATCAGGTCTGGGCTCTGCGTTGCCCTGTTGTTGCACAGAATACACCTATTCCTTCAGGGCATGGGTTAGCCTAAGCCTCAGGTCCAAACCCATCCACTGTCCCCTTGGTGACTTGCAAGAGGAGAGGGTCAGCCTCACCTCTGAATCTTGATTTGGAAAATTGTGCATGGAATGCAGCGTTTTGAAAAACACTGAGACGAATGCAAAGATTTCTGTGTGCAGTAACTGTGGCTGGTCCTAACCTTTGTTCTGCAGCCCATGGTAATCCCCAGGCTGCCTCGTTATGCGCTTTACTGTATGAAACCCTTGATTTTGACAGGATCTGTCACCTTCTGCTCTAGTGTTAAAGAGACCCGTCACCAATGAAGAGCTCCTGTCCCCTGGGGCTCCCTACATCAAGAAAACGCTAACTGTAAGTGACCGTAGCCAATGGTATTGCTAACCCAACAGTATTGAGCTCTGACTGCTCCTCGATAGCTTTCTGTCTGCTGCTCTGACCTCTGTATGTTGAAACTTGGATTGCGTGTCACATCATCAGGGCTTGCTCTTGGTGAGTCTCAGTGGGTCAGTGTCTGCAGGTATTCTTCTGGGTGAAAATGTGCGCAGCCTCTGCTTTAGTTTAATGTCTATCAAAGGGGTAGATCAGGAAAGAGAATGTTTCCTGGACAGAAAAACTCCCATTTACATTCATCCAGCTCCACACAAACCATAAAACCAGTCATAAAACCAGTCAAGTCTTGTGACAGTTGAGACTTGGACGCTCACCCTCTGTCACACAGATATCACATTTACGCACGGCTTTATCCATCTTTCAGGTTCCTGCTGCAGATCAGGTAGGTTGGTATGATCCATCAGCATCTGATGGAGCAGCACTGAATGGGGAGCATCCAAGGGAAACTCTTGCCTTTCTTATGATTTTTTTCATAGATGAAATAAACACGCTGCAAAATCTCCAGGATGCTGCAGACAAGCTGATTTTGGGGCTTTTGCTTTTCTAATTATTTCTAAAGCTGTAGGACCGGTCAGGGCAGGGCTGGTGGGTGCTGGGTGTGAATGTTGCAAGACAGTTCCTGCCCTGAGGATCCTATTGTGCTTGTTTATTTTTGTGTAAAACTTCTCGGCCCTTTCCTGCCAGCCTTGGAAAGGGGGAATCTTAACAGTGGCCGGTTTAGGAAATGTGAGGACGGTCTTGCCATACTGGTTTGACACAAGTGGGGTTACAGAGGAACCGTGGATCAGGTTCCCAAATTAACTGCCGTAGAAATTGGTGGGAAGGAGCAAGAAAAATGATGATTAGCGTGGCATGTATGAGGACGTGCTGTTCATTCTCCTCCTGAATGCTCTTGCCCTGCCCTTCAACTCTGCCAGCCTGGGCCCTTCATGGCTCGTTTCCTTCTGCTTAGCTGTGCAGTTGCTGTTATTTATTTATACGGGTAATGTGCAAAGTCCTTTGGGAATTCCTTTTCTCTTTTAGTCACATCAGATGGCCACAGTATTACAGCAAACTCCTCTGCCAGACTGAGATCAGAGTGGGAAAAATTAAGAGTGGCTACTTCCACCCTGGAAATGCTCTCCTGTGCCAAGGAAAAGGCTCCGTGTGCGTGCTCGGGACGTGTTCTCAACACGCTCTTGGTGCATGCCTTGCACTTCAACTTCGTGCTGCCTCTGCTTCGCTCGTCTGCACTCGCTGGCAGGGAATATTAATCAGAAAGCAGCTCTGCAGAGAGCAATTAATCTGTGGTTCTGCATCTCACTTGGGACACAGCCCTTTCTCTCCCACCCACGGCAGATTAAGATCACGAGCAGAGCTCTCCGTCTCACTAGGAACTTGCATCTCCTCTATCCATCCCATTCCTTGGTTTTTAAACCCCTTTTGTTCTGCTTGTAGATCGTGGGGGATGCGGTGGGCTGGGGGTTTGTGGTCCGAGGAGGAAGACCTTGCCACATCCAGGCAGTGGACCCGGGAGGACCCGCTGCTGCCGCGGGGATGAAGGTACCTTTTGCCAGGATGGCACAGGGGCTGTGGGCAGCTAAAACTGAAAAAACTCCCTCAAAACTAAGCTGTCCCTGGGGTAGACTTTGGAGCTGTTGAGACTCTCCGAGCTGACAAAGCAGAGAATTCCCAGTTCAGCTCCAGTAACTGTGTATAACCCCAGTGAAGCAGGGAAAGAGCAGAGCTTTATCCTGACAGCTCCTGAGATGTAACACGTTTTGTGTTTCTCTGCTATTAACAACATAGTTCCACGTGGAACTGTTTTCCATGTACACGAAAGCTTAATAACCTTAGACTGATGCCTTGATTTGATTCATCAAGTAACGTCCAGTATTTCCAGCTCAGGTGAAATGAACTGAGGTCTTGAAACTCATTTTAGACCTAGGCACATATGGGTTTTGTGTGTAGAGTTTTAGGCGTGAATGAAAGAAATGTTGAGTTTCGCTGTTCCCTATAAACCCCCCAGCAGTGAGGGAGTAATTTCTACAAGCTGGTATAAGTCTAAAGTCACATGGATATTTGAAATAATGGGATTCTTCAGAGGCAGAGTGTGACTCCTTGTTTGCTTCAGGCAGGATTGGAAGGGGATGGATGAATTTGTTTCATTTACTCAAGAGCCCAGTTAATTTCTCCTTACCTAATCTCATTTGCTACCAAATTGCTAGATGTTAATATTGTGCCTCATTTCCATCTGTGACATGAACCACTGCTCATAAATGAGTATATATTTTTTTTTTTCTCTGTTAGCTCAGTCTAAATCCCTTTGGTCCCTTTTTTATGATACAGTGATTGTAGCACAGTGATTATTAGTGTAGCTTATGGAGCGGTAATGCTTTAGGGTTTGTAGGGTTCTGTAGCAAGTTATTTGCATTGCAGCCTCTGGCTCTAGTCAAGCACGGGCAGAAGTTGCCCTGAAGACATCAGCTGAAGGTAACCTGTCCTCCCTCTCCTTACAGGTGTGCCAGTTTGTTTTCTCAGTGAATGGTATGTACGTTTTGCATCTGGACTATCAGACCATCAGCAGCCTCATCATGACGGGACCACGAACTCTCGTGATGGAAGTGATGGAAGCCATTGAATAAGTGAAGGAGTCTCATCCCACCGCTGTTTGGAAAGGCAGGACTCTCCCCTAAGCAAGGATGGACTGTGGGGAGGGACCAAGCTTGACCATTCACTGTGAAATGTTAGCCAGGCATTTTAATATATTTTCAAATAAATAGATTCTAATGGACAAGTCTCGGATTTTGATGCTGTTGAAATATTTGGCTCTACCTGACCTTGACAGGGTCTAAGCTCTTGCAGCTTCTTTTTAATGCCAGTGGGAGAGTTCAGCACATCGTGAAACCAAACTTTACCACAAGCCATTCGCCCAGCCAAGCTGCAAGGCAAGTGGTACAAGCTGGTAAGCAGCAAGAAGTTTGATACCAAGCAAGTGAGTACGTCTGAGCTCCCCCGAGTTGTCTGTGCAGTCTACTGAACACGATGTGCTTTCCAGATGGCCCGATAAGCTGTGCCATTGACTCTGTCAAGAAAATAAGGAAATGAATAGGGTGATGTATGCTTCCTTTTAAAGAAAGTCTAAGGCTCCTGCTACTCTCTTGGCTTAGCCATGCTCACAGCCAGGACTGGTTGCTCTTCCCAGCCATTTCTTGAAAAGTTGAGACATCCATGATTGTGCTTTTTGAGTTCCCACCCCCAAATAATGCTTAAATTCATTAACCAGCTTCATCTCAGCGTGGAACTGGGCAGAGCTACTAAACTAGTGGTGGGGGAAAGGAGAGACCCTAAACAGTGTCTGCCCAAAAGGAAATGTGTCATAGTCTGAGTTTGACTCTGGGAGGGAACAGAAATGGGTGAAAGCCACCAAAATCCAGACCCCCTGGACCCTGCTGCTCCCAGGATGACTGCATTCGCAGGCAATGCAGAACACTCATCTGCAGACTACCCTGAAAGTGAACTAAATATAGAATAACAGGTAATAACAAGAAACTGGGGAGGTTTCTTGCTTTCCAGTTCACTGGGCATCCTGCTTGTGATCAGCCTGCAATGCTGTGCATACAGTAGGATGATTTCCAGCACTCCTGCTTAGGGCAGGTCCCTCAGTGCAGCTCTTTTGGCCACCAATCAAGCCTTGGGAAAAAAAAAAAAAAAAAACCAAGAAAAAAACCCCAAGCCAAAAAGATAGTAATTTTAATTTGTGTTGAAGTGGGAGCTGACTTTCTCGGAAAATCTGGTGTCAGCTGTATATTAGGTATTGCATTACTGCTGTCTGCCTTTTTTTTTTCCCCTTGATATAAAGGGATATGTGCTCTCCCAGCGCTGGTGCAGAGGTAATAGGACTACTTGGAGCACAGCATTCCTGGAACATGGTCCAAGCAAGATGTTTGCATTGATAATCCATTGGGGTCCTTCCAGCCTCTAAGTGAAACCAGACAATCTTTTAAGCCATTTGTCAATATACTCACAGTTGTTATTTCTACTCACAGTTGTTATTTCTAGCCATTCAGTGCACAAGCAAAGCAGCATCCATCTGCCTTTTTGCTTTTTAAATTCTGGTTTGTGTTGCTGTTCAGGGAGGCCTTGGATGCCTGTGGTGGACCCAAGGTTTAATCCAGGGTGTTGGGCTTAAACTCAAGTCAAAACCAGGAGACCGCAGCATTTTGTGGGCACCTTGGGAAAGGTGGGCCAGAAAACAACCACCTGAACATAAGCACTGGAAGCAGCTCCAGATTTTTCTGATGTGAACAGAGCGCACATTTTGGCTCTGGAACCGAATTCCCTCAAAGTGAAGTGCAGGAGATCTATGCTTTCTCCTTTCTCACCTTCTCCTAGTTTTAAAGTAAGCTGTAGCAAATCTGAGCAACTACTGAAATCCAGTAGGAATTACAGAAGAGGTAATTTGTGATATATACGTGTAGGGCAGTGACAACTCTCTTTCCACAGGCTAACAAATACTCCATGTTTCATCTTAACAAGATTTAAATGATTCCTTCTGCTGTTATCCTTTGGCCTATATATAGTGATGCTTTTAAATACTTACTAGATTATAAAGCAAAATGGCAATGAACTACCAAATGTTTCTTTAGTGTGCACAAATATTTAAAACCTATATTTTTAATTTTTGTTTTCTATCTGAGTCGACACTTTTAAAGGTGCCTGTTCTTCCTATAGACCGGCAATTAAGAGTTTCTTGCAGCCAGCTCTGTTGCAATGGGAGACTGGTGCTGATAGTCCCCGGAGATGCAGCTAAAAATCTGGCCTCCGTTTGTAACGTGAAATGCCACTGTCAGTTGTTCCATTCCTGGCAATGAGGCCAAAATCTTTCTGAAAAAGTTTTGCCGCGGAGCTGGGCGGCTCTCCCAAGCACTCTTGGGGTTGGGGACCACATGCCGGTGGAGGTCAGGGCTGTGTCCCGCAGCTGGGAATTCTGCAGCACCGTCCAGCTCCAGTTCATGATTCAGCCTCTGGCCTTGCAAAACTTAACAGATGTGCTTAATTTCCTTAAACAAATGCGATGCAATTTGCCTGCAGTGCAAAGGCCGGGCTCTCGAAAATACTTAATGGGATGTGAATGGGGCCGGACTGACTTCATCCCTGGGAGCCTGCCGGTGGGTGGGAGCCACGACTTGTTGCGGCACTCTAGGAAATCGGCGTGCGGCTTCCTAGACGTATATTTAGTATTTAGTTAGCAAAACCGCTAAAAGCTGTTGACTGTTCTTCGTAGAAGCAGTCTCTGGCTTTTCCTGCACGCTTTATCTAGCCGCTCGCAGGGGCCAAGCCACGCTCTCCGCTGCGTGGTGGGAGGGAGGTGGGGGAATCGCCGTCCCTCTCCCCCTGCTCTCCCTCCCCTTCCTCATCCCTCCTGACGTCTGGGAATTGAGATCTCTAATCACGCCGAGGAGCGGACGAGGCGCCGGGGCTGCTTCTCCCACAATTTAAGAATGTAGCTGGATTCGTCGCACCTCCCGACTGATTCCAGGGAAAGCCGTGCCCTTCCACAGAGGTCTGTGGCTCGTTTCCCTTTGGGGCTGGGATCGCAGGGATGCCGAGGAGGGGCTGCGTTGTTTTGGGGCACCCGTGGGTGTTGGGGGTTGCAGGGAACTTCTGCAGGGTTTTACTTTTGGGGAAACTTTGGAGCTGGTGCAGCTCAGCTCGGGGCAGCGCTGCCGATGCTGCGCAGGGGTGGCAGGGCTCATCCTCTCATGGTGAAATAGCTTCAAGGCTCTAAATGTTTTAGATTCATTAAATTCAGCTCTAAACATCGCCAGGACTGTTTTAGCAATTCTTTCAAAGTGACGGCTGTGAGAAATGCGCTTTCTTTGTCGGTTTGCGGGTTTTTTTCCCTTCTATTTTGCGGTTAATAGTATAAAACCTGGAGGAAATTGCTGCCAGAGAGGACAGTACTCGGCAGGGTTTGTTAGCCGTGGCAGTTGTCTGGGTGGGTTTTTCCCACTTGGAGGTATGGTGTGGGTCTGGATCAAGCCGATGTTCCTAAGCCTGCCTGGGCTGTGGGGAGCTGCAAAGGCTCAGCCTAGAAGTGGAACTTGTGCCTTACTTTTTTGAAACTGGTGCTGGGATAATTGAGACTTTTTGTTCGACAGTGGACCTGAAATACCGGAGATTTCCAGGAGAGAACAGGAAGGGTTTGATGAATGTGATTTGGTTTAGTCTGTTTTAGGTCCTTTAGCTGTCAAAGCACTTGGGGAGTGTGGGACGGATTTATTCCCTGCAGCTGGCTTCCTCGGGCAGGTCGCTGGGCTCTTCTGCAGGGCTGGCCCTGGCTCCTGCCAGCACTTCTGGGCAGAGATGGTGATGGGCTCTGGGATGAGGAAATGTCCCCAGACTGTGGCTGTAGAGGGTGGAAATAATTCACAGCACCCTCAAACACCCGCTTTAGTTGTGCTGATTTAAACACAGGAAAGGGATTTTTTGCACAGATTTTTTTTTTTTTTTTCTCCTTTCATTGAAGTGATTACTTTTAAAATTTCCTGTACAAATAAGGGGATCTCTGACTGCCTTAACCTCCAAATCCCCTCTGAGCACACAGCTGGGGCAAGTGGGAAGTGGTGTCATCCCCCCGCCCCCATTTTCCAGGTCCTGGAAATACCACATTCTCCATGTGTTACTGTCTCCAAATTCCTTCCCTGGGCAAGTAATGGGAGAGAGGCATCGGCGTGCCGGAGGCTCCCTGCCCGCCAGCAGGTTGATGTCACTGCGGTCCCCTCCGTCCCGGGGTCCACAGCTCAGCCCAGCTGGCTGGTGGCACCAGTAAGGGCAGAAATGGATGGGAAGGGACCATGGAGACCCAGAGCGGGAAGAGAGAGCTCCTCCAGCCGCGCGTTTTCCACCATCTCAGACAGGTGCATTTGGTATTCCTGCTTTACAGGGGGGAAAAAGGAAGTTGGGGAAGAGGCAAAATAGCGATGGGTTTGGCTCTGAGCTAGGAAAAAGAGATGAAGTCCCCGCTCTTGCTTCAGTCACAGTAAAGATCTACACCCTGGGGTCTTACTAGATCCAGCCTGGGTTAACGTTGAACTCATCCTTACACGGCATGGGGGGAAGCTCCTGGCTGAATCGGACCCTGCAGTTCGGTGCAGGCTGGAGAAGTCCTTGTGTTTATTTCACCCGCCTTTGGATCCCATATAACAAAAAAAAGTATATCCTGATTAACACGAAAAGATCATACGGAATCCACAAAGGCTTTTGCTGGAGTTTGGCATCCCGGTTGCCAGCAGAGCCATGGGGAAGTTGCAAGGAAACCAAGAGCAGTTTGGTGGCGTTGCAGAATGGCGCAAACGGACTTTTGATCCAGGGAATTTTTAAAAATGCAGGCTTCTTGCTGTTGTTTGCCACATGTACCTCTGCAGCCAGGGCAGGCTTTGCTTTTCTTGAAGTGACAGCCAGATTCCTGAAACCCACCTGTAAAATGTTTGCAGTTTTTTATAAGCAATGACTTCATTTTATTAGCTGGAAAGAAAAAAGCAAGTGTTCCCCATGGCTAAGGGCTTCAGTTACACTGCAGTTGTTCCATACAACCTGATCTTCAATCAAAAAAAAAAAAAAAAAAAAAAATCACAGACTGAGTAGGGTGGTTAACATCTCCCTGTTATAACTTGTACATTTTTCCATTCATTCTTACAGCAATTTAGAACTGATTTAAACCCCGGGAGATCATAGCTGGGTCACTCTAGTGCATATTTATTTTTCCTTGAAATCACTAAAAAGCTGACGTATTTGAAGGGAAATAGGCATTTGCCAGGAGCCTCGAAATACCTGTCCATCAAAATGAATAGAAGTGAAATGTCACTGCAGACAGCAGTAGAAGAAACTTGTGTATGGTCTGGTTCTGCCAAAAGCAATAAGGCTGAAATGTGTAGCACAAAAACGACAGATGCCAATGATGCGTTGCAAAAGGCCAAGAGCATATGGTTCAAACCTGGTATATTGAGGCTGAGAGGAGGGGGAGGCACTCTTCCCAGCAGGGTGGTTTTATGCTGACGTAACATTTCTGACCTGTCCTGGTTCTGGCTGGGGTAGAATTAATTTTCTTCCTGGTAGCTGGTGTAGTGTTGTGTTTTGGATTTTGTGGTGTTTAGTTGCCGGCTGGGGCTAAACCATGACAGGATCCAAACGGAATAAAACTGAAATCCAGGCCAGCAAAGACAACTGAAGGTGCTCAAGGTCTGTCGGCTGTAGGCTGGCTGCCCTCAGCTCGCCAGCTTTGTCAATTCTGCAGAGGTTACTTCTCAGTCAAACTGATGCTCTGCCTTAAGTCTGTAACTGCGTCAGTTTTCAGTCTGTTCAGGTGAGCAACTTAAAACAAGACTATCCCAACAAGTCCTGAACGTAACTTCTTGGGAACTCCACTGCAAAATAAGAAATTGTTTCTAAACTGTTGACATGTAAACTCAGCTAGGTCTGTGGTATCCCTCCTGCTGCATAATCGCTTTATCGCAGTGACCGCAGGGTCGTTAAATCTGTGGTGTGAGGAGCTTGTCTGCCAAAGAGCGTTCCCCTAAATGCTCTTGCCCTGATGATCAGTGCGTGCATTGCAGGGACGTGAGAAAGGTGCTGTGTGTTTGTATACCTGTATTGCTTTTGGTCATGCTAATCGGAATTAATTACTTCTGTTTGATTTAAACCAGAAGTTGTTCTGGAATCTATGTCTGCCCGGTGATTTGGCCAATGTTGCCATGATCAGAGCAGAACCCAGCATCTATTGTACCACTGCTGAGATTGTCCCACCAAAAGAGCAGTGCCCATCTCCAGGACCGAGCAGGCTGAGAGGAGTACTAGGTCAAAGCTTACTCCCCATCAGGTTTATAAACGCAATTTAGTACTGGTCCAAGGCATTGAACACCTGTATTGGAGAGACCGAGAATATAAAATTATATATAGGAATTGCAGGAAAAGTTATATGTGCTTCTCCATCCACCCTTTCAGTGCTGTCAATGATACATAGAGCCGTAGATCTCAGCCCTGTGGTCCCTTAACTGAGAACTGCAAAAAACTGGGTTTTGACACGGTGAAACGTAATTTTTACTTCTTCCTGACGTTTGCCCTCTTGCAGATCCTGGTCACCATGCTGATTCACACTTGTTTCTTTTTTGCCTGCCTGCCTGTGGCGAGCCATGTGTGGGGACGAGTGGGCCAAGGTAAGGAGCCCTCCTGCCCTTGCTCTGAGCAATTCCCTACGGTTTGGCTGGCACCCGGGTTAGCCCAGCCCTTGCCCCAGCCCTTCCCATTGGCAGTGGCACCGCACGCGAGGGACATTCCCAACCACACGCAGGGTTTCAGGGGGCTGCTGTGCTCTGGTACCTGCTGGTGAAGCTCCAGAGAGCCTGTTCCCACACACGAAGAGCAACGGGAGATGAGGGGGCCCATTTGGGGCGAGTATCTCGATCCCTCCCCACCCTGCGAAGCCTGTCCTCACCACTCAGCATGCCGCTCCCTCGCACCAGGGACACATTTCAGCCTGTATAAGCAACGAAGGGTGCTTATGTGATCTGCAAATGGAGCCTGAGGAATAGGAAGAAAAAAAAGGGTGTTGCTTCTGTTAGTTACTGCGCTCTGAAACTATTGCTTTGGACGTATATGGTGATACGTGGAGCTACATCTGGATAAGAAAGCATTTGAGGTGCATTCCTCCTGTAACATATAGCGCTCCCATGGTACCAAAAATGACTAGAAAATACCTATAGCACCTCACCATAGCCTTTCTGATGTCGAAGATCCAGCTTTATATTATGTTTGACCAGCACAAAGTTTTCTAGAGAGGTGATGGCACTTCAGAGTTTGGAGAGACGTGTCTCCATGCCGTGTATCTTCCAGACCAGCCTCTCCAGTTAAGTCTGGGCTTAACTCCCTATCAGCTGGAGAAGAAGGTTACAGCATCAAATAGCACACATCCAACACAGGGCAGGGAAACAGTGGAGCTTTCATGGCACTGGGGTTCATTTGCATCCAGCACATAATGGCGCTTTAGAGGATGCTGTCCTTTCTGATCTGTCTGGAGACATTCTTGCCTTTTTAGTTGCTGAGCTCCTAGAGTGATGGCCGAGGAGCTGGACCATGCTTGGCCAAAAGAAGACAGCTCCATGTTTAATCTGACTATGAATTCCCCTCCTTGTTCCATGATCTCTTACCATTTCTCTTAGGCATGATTCTGGGATTTGATTTTGCCCCTCACCCTCTTCCCCATGTTTTCTTTCTTTCTTCCCCTTCAGATTTGCCCGGGGTGAGATGTGAATCTGAGCTTTGTTTCCCCCAAATAGTTATCAGCTTGCTGGGCAGCCTGCAGGAAGCCTCTGCAAGGGAAGGTTAAGGCACAGATGTTGGGCTGAGACAAGCAAGTCCTCGCTGCCAGCTCTCGCTGCTTTCCGGGCTGTGACTTCATGGCAAAGATGTCAGGAGATGTCTGGCCATCATGCAAGACCAGATTAGGGATTTGAGGAGTCCTGTGCAACACAGTTTGCCAGCACTGAGCTGGACACTCCGGGTCATCCTAAGCTTTTTTTTTTTTTTTTTTTTATGAGTAAAGGGGAAGAGATTGGTAACAAATGTAAATGAGGGGGGCATTTGAGTGCAGGTGCTTACAGCACGCAGGCAAAGGATGCGCTCACTCGTTGCACGTTAGGGCAGCCTGCTGGAAAGGCAGCTGTAGGTACGGTGTTGGGAAGGAGGGGAGATATATCTGCCGAGTTGCCATCCTATATCAGCCGAGTGAAAAGGTTTCGTATGGTGACATTTCTACTACAGTACAGCTATGTTTTACCAAGGAATCATTGATTCAAAGAGTGACATACGAGTTCAGACATCTAGCTGGGGTTTAAAAGATATCTGTGAAATCTGGAGGTGATAAGGGAATGTGCTCTTCTTTTTACCTCCTTGTCCAATTTTATTTTTTTCCTCAGGATTTGTTATTTAGTTTGCTGCTCCCTGCAGCAAATTGATACAAGCTGGTGCCCATGAGTTATGGTCTTGCCAGGAACCAGAGAAAAACAATCAGGTTTTTTTTCTTTTTTTCTCCCCCCCCTTCCCCCCTTTTTTTTTTTCCCCTAAACCCAACTGGTGCTTGGATATGCCTCTGAAATGATCTTTCTGCAGAAGTATGGGATCCATCACCTGGGGAATTTTTGTATTTCTCAGCAGCCCAAACCTATTGAAGAGCCCCACCGAGCCCTTTTATCTACCTCCCACCCTCCCATGTCAGATGTTTGCGCTAAACACACTTGCTGAAACAAAACATTCTGCATGAAAGCTCCCAGGAGAGTCCTCCGAAAGGTGAGGGGTGCAGAGAAAGCCCTCACCTCTACGGTAGGCCGTTTTCCCCGTTTGCAGCAGTATCTACCGAGGTCTCGTGGGCACCTGAGAAACTCCTCTTCGCATAGGGTGGAGGCTGCAGATTTGCAGTGACTCGCGGCGGGTTTCCTGGCAGAGCTGCGGGGGGGCTGCAGAAGTTCCCATGCGGCACCAGGGGATGCTGAGGACTTGCATGGGATGCTGAAGGTTTCCTCTGCACTGCAACTGTTGCCGTGTCCGTAGAGGAGATGATAGCATACGTGGGGTTTTGTGGGTGCGTATACAGAGGGAGGAATTGCCTCCATAACAGCACGGCCACGTCTCCTCCTCCCCAGGGTCAGGCCGGCTGAAACTCACTGTCCTTTCGGAAGACAGGCTCCAAATGAAATGGAAAGAGACTGAAGGGAACATCAATGGCTACAAAGTCCGGGTAAAGCCCATGGCAGGTATGTGCTAATGTGTTGGACGTCAGACCCAGCAGAGATTTGTGTATGAATGAGCTCCACCTTTTGACTGGGGGACAACAGGACTTAAGTAAGAGCATTATTTAGACCTTAAGGTGTTAGAGATGAAGGAGAGGGGATTATCCACCGGTTGCTCTGGTTTCAAGTGTTGATTGCCAAGTTCAAAACTTTCCGCTGGGCTGTACACGCAGCACAGACAAGAAGACTTTCTGGCCACCGTGAGAGCAGTCCATAGTGCCACGTCAGTGCAGGCACAATCCTCTGTCACTCGTTCACAAGAGGGAGATGACATCCATCCCCCTTCATCCTAGGGGAAAGCCTTAGCCAGAAAGTGTTGCTTTTTGGGACTGTGTAGGAAAAAAAAAGATGAGGAAAGGTTCATTGTCTGGAAGTCCTTGATCCTGGGGGAGGGCTGAGCCCCCTGGCTCCTTGCCCCAGCCGAGCTCCAGCTCTCTGACTTTGGACACTGAACCTGGTGGTGTTGGAAGGACACCATGTCCCTCGGCGAGGAGCAATGGTTGGAGGCAACCTTAGTCTTGGCTGGCATTTGGTTTTCGGTTGCTGCCGCTCTCCCAGCAAGCCGGAGAAGGGAGCTGCCAGGCAGGATTGCGTGCAGCAGAGCTCTTGTGATCATACACCCGCTTTTAGCTCAGCCCCCACCTGTTTCCCAGGCTGGAGCAGGAGGTTTCTCATTCCTTCCCTGCCCTGCTCCTGCCTGGGCCTCAGCTCCACGGAGAGCCATGAGCATCCCGGGAATGCAGGGAATCCCCGCCAGCGCTCCCGGCACATGCCTGAGGCTTTCCCTCTGCGTAGGCTGGGGAGCTCCGTCTCCAGTCTCCAGCCCTAGGCACGAGCTCAGGGATGGCTGGGTCAGAAACACATCCGCGTCCATAATTTAAATCTCGTAGACCAGAGGATTTTAGGGAGCTAGTTTGCCTCTCTCTCTTTATTTTGTGTAGCACGGGGACCGTGCTGCAGCACTGGCTGCTGCTTTGCAGAGCTGCCTTGCTTTTCCTGCTGGGTGCTCTCCCACAGCCCCAGCACAGGTCCCACAGCCCCAAGACGTGGCTGGAGGGGACTGGAGGCAGTGCTGGCCCCAGAAATGAGCTGTCTCCTTGCAGAAAGCAGCTGCCCTTGGGAGAGATGGGGCTTGCAGAGGCAGGACAGCCAGAGCGGCTTGGATAAGTAAGAGGAGTCCCAAGCGCCAGCGATGACCTCCAAAACCACCAAGCCACTTCGTCACTTTGTCACGTATGACCTCAAGCACATCAATTAGTTGTATGTTTTCATAAGCAGTATTTACTAGTAACTGCCCAGCCTTTACTGTCTTAAGACCAGCTTTTCACTCAGCATCTGAGAAATTGGTGATAGTTGCACTAATGCTGGATGGGAGATGGTTTTCCATTTTGGGCATGTATCAGGGATTTAAAAATACCCCAAACATTCTCAAGTCTGGATTGGGAAAAGAGTAAAAATCAGAGATCCACAAAATTTAAAAAAAAAAAAAAAGTAGTTGACTGAGGTCCCTGGGTAGACATTCCCCGCATTTCAGCTGTGCTTTTCCTACTGTCAGCTTAAATTTAAGTTCTGACAGTCTCTGAACTGTGGTTTCATCCCACCTCAGGGGACTCGGAGCAAGAAGTCATGCTGAAAACCAAGACCCCCAAAGCCACAGTGGGGGGGCTGAGCCCTACCAAGGAATACACGCTGCAGGTCTACGTGCTCAATGGCTCCCAGGAAGCCCTGTTTGCCAAGAGGAAATTTGTGAGTAAGTAGAGAGGACTACATTTTACCATTCAGAGAGCTTCTGAGGTTCTTGGAGATGTGGCTCCGAAGAGCTCATCCTCCAGTGTATGCCCTGTAGAGTATGCCGCAATCACAGAGCCTGTTATTATTTTGGTCGAAAGGTTAGAAGGGGGGATGGTGAAGAGCCAAGAGATGAAGGATGGACTGCGACTCACAGACCTGTCTAGATTGACTCTTTCTCCCTGTTTTTTTGGTTTTCCTACAGTAGAGGAGCTAAAAAATGCATCCCAGACTAGAAATAACCGAAGAAACTCAGGAGCTGCTTCAGGAAAGAATCTCACCTCTTCAGGGAGCTCAGCAGCCGAGCACAGTGGGGTGGCAGAGGCCACCCCACCACCCCTGAACGCTGTCTTGACACAGGCAGGTGGGTGCATGGCTGTCCCTAAAACCACTCCCACCCTCCCCCTGCAACCCCTACTTCAGCAGGGACTTTCATTCAGCGAGACGCGCTAGCCCAGTCTCATCTCTTGCGTGCCCCTCTGAACCACAAGAACACCGTAAGCAACATAAAACTATTTGCCCTTCATGCCAGCCTGACAAAGCACATCCATGCGTTCCCGGGGCTGACACGTATTCAAATTAAGCAGCTGGAGTCAAATCGTTCAAATGAGAGCAGATTCTTTGAGAACAAGCTGCTTCCAAAGCACTGGGGCTAATGGTGCCTGATTTCCTAGGCTGCAGATGGTCTACAAGAAGGTGTGAGCTCTCCCCTATGGCTGGGGACTGCATATAACTGCATAGATTCTCATGTGTCTGCCAACAAGGTTTGCATGGGTTCAAAAAAGCATTTATACATGTTTATGGAAGAAAGATCCATGAGGGCCATTACACAAAAAGACTGACAGTAACACAGGATGTTTCTGAGTCACAGATTGCTGAGGTCTGGAGACTACCTTGGGTATTGGGTGCCATGGTATGTTTTCCCTTGTTTATATTTTATAAACATTCATTATTTTTCATCAGCAAAGATAGTGGGAAGGACAAACTTTTGATGTGATCCATTACTGACATTATTATTATTAACACATGAGCCTGCTTGCAGCCCTCTCGGAGAGGAGTGAATGAAGATGATCTCCTCTGCCTAACCACCTATTTGCAAAAGGTTGTAGGACTTTTATCCTCTCTGAGCCCCCTACACCTCTGTCAAATGTGGCTGAAATCAGCTGACGACTGCAGCAGGTTGCATGGGGATAATACAGCTAGGGACAATGGGGTTTTTTTCTCTTTGGAGCACAGCAAAGGACAGAGCTGAAAAGAAAAGGCAGAAGGGGACTCAGCCAAAGGGCTCAGGAGAAACCACTAGAAACCAGCCCAGTTTGGAGGCCAGCGTGACAGGAGCGACACCAACAACCACAAGATCATCCCAGCGCATTCCTGCAAACTCGGAGCGAGAGTCTCTAGGAAAAGAAAAACCCACAAAGGATTCATTGAGGCGAGGTGAGAGGGGTTTCAAATGCGTCTTGTTCCTTCTTCCCCACTGTTTTCCTTAAAGCTCCTTGAATACAAGCCTTCCATCCCACCCTCTGTCGCCAAGATTTTCAACAGTACAGGTGCTGCTCATAGTGCTTTTAATCGTTAGGTCATGCTTTGGGGAACTGTCAGGAATCACTGGAGAAGCTTGGAGTTCTGCAGAACATCACAGATTTTAAGGCAAACTGGAACTAGGCCAAAAATTCCTTCCAGACGGTTTAATTTATTGATTTGCCACTATTCTCTCTATTCATGTTGCCAGCTCCTGCTTCTGACAGATCCATGTAAGGGTTTGTATTCTTCAACAGGCTCCCTAGCCATGGATCTTCCCAAGCCTTCAGAAGGAGAGGAGCACTGAAGTGATGTTCATTATCCAACCTGCTCCACCTTCTGGACTTGTTCTTCACGTTTCATGGATAACTGATCCATGATGATCATTCAGATTCATCAGTCAAGACTATGGCAGGGCAGATGGCTTACAGCACTGTTGAAGTGGTGGGAATGGGATTGGCCGGAGCATCCTCATTTTGTCCCTAGAGACCAATAGGAACCCATGGCTGTGAAAAGAGATAGAAGAGCAACCTCTTTGCAGCCCACTGAATCTTGATGGGATCATCTATTTCCCTCCACCAAAGATGAAAGATCCCCCATCCGAAAAATATTTGGGGAAAATGCATTCAATCAGCAACATGCCCTGTCTTATCCTCTGTTAAGCTGCAGGTCTGGGGTGGGGAGAAAGGCAGGGCTTGAGTATCTGTGATGCCAGCAGGTTTTTACGGAGAGATTGGATTTAATATAAAGCCACGAAATAATTATAGCCCACAGGGGATCTTGTGATGGAATGGAATTAAGCAATCACCTGCAATTCTTGGAGACTTAGGCTAGATAAAAGGGAAGCGCTGGGCTGGGGCTGAGATGTAATGGAGCTGACAGCTTGCAGAGAGCAGTGTTTGGGTTAGGTATACACTTCTTGACAGCTTTAACCCATTCTTTGCAGAAATGCAGCTGCACGCCATTCAATCTCTTGGTACTGAGATGGGTTACCTTTAGCCCTGCGGTTTTCCCAAGATGCTGGGATGCATCAGGCTGGCAGATGGTCCAATCCACCACCCAGACAAGGCCCTTCACTGCAGATTTTCTTTTTATCTTAAAACTGAAGCAGTTTTTCCTCCTTTACAATTGCTTCTCTCAATACCAAACCTTATACCCTCCAGGTTCCCAGTTTCAGTGCAACACATCTGCAACTACTGATATCGTCCTGCTTGTGGATGGATCCTGGAGCATCGGACGCAACAATTTCAAGCTCATTAAGGAGTTTCTGAGCAATTTGATTTCCCCATTCAGTATTGCCCAAGACAAGATAAGAGTAGGTAGGACACTTTCCTGTTTCCTGACCTTGGGAAGTCTATGTTTGAAGGAGCCTTGCTCTCTGTTCCTGTGGTTACGAGCTCCTCTGAGGAACTTTTATTCCTTTAGGCTGGGGTCCTGCTTGCTGCACTCGACAACTTTTCCCACCTGGTAGCAAGCCCTGGCCTCTAGTGGCTGTAATAGTGAACAGAAGCAATGTCTTCTGGGCAGCACCAGGTCGGGTGTTGGTGCTGAGATGCATTTGGGATTTGCTACCTACCTCTGACGAGGCGCTCAGCCTCCACAGCACTGCACAGTCAGATGCGGTGGCAATGCCGCGCTGGAGTTGCTTTGAGTTCAGCTAAGAACGGCGCTGCTTCCAGTTCTGAGTGATGCTAACGCTGGACAGGCTGTACGTGAAATAGGACAGTGTAAATCCTACCCACTCCTTGCAGCTGGCAAGTTTGAAGGCGATTAACATCGAGACCTTCTCAAATATTTCAGAGCATCACCACAGGGGCAAGTCCCACTGTAACCAGTGGGGTCTGAGGCACCACCTTGGTACCAGCATGACAAGGACCATGCAGAGAAGTGGAGCTAGAAGCCAAATCTGCTCACCCCCACTCCCTTTCGTTATTTTGTGGCATCCTCCACGGCAAGCCTGACACCACCTCCCCAAAACGGGTCTCCTCTTGCAGCTTACCTTGGCTTGCATGATGCCCATAGCTCTTGCCTTCCCCAGGGCTGTCCCAGTACAGCAGCGATCCCCGCACAGAGTGGGATCTGAGCACTTACTCTACAAGGGACCAGGTGCTGGAGGCCGTGAGGAATTTGCGGTACAAGGGCGGCAACACCTTCACAGGTAACTCCATCTCGCAGGTCTCTGCTAAATGATCTGTGTGGCTGCAGTGGGGGAGGCTGTTCCCGTGGGATGACTTCCATGGGGACCAAAGCCACTGGGGGCAGAGAAAAGAGTAAAGGCGGGGGGGTTGTCTGTGCTGTAGCACACCATCCATTTCTGCTCCTCCCCAGGTCTGGCACTGACCCACGTCCTGGAGCAGAATCTGAAACCTGATGCTGGTGCCCGGCTGGAAGCCGTGAAGTTGGTCATACTCCTGACTGACGGAAAATCCCAGGATGATGCCAACCTGGCTGCTCAGACCTTGAAAAACCTGGGCATAGAGATATTTGCCATTGGTAAGATCACAGCCATCGATAAGCTGTAGGACAAAGCCAACCTACTTTTGATCTTCAAGTTGAAGGTTATGTTCCCTCAACTTTGATAGAAACAACCTGGGTCTGTAAAACTAAGGTAGTGGGTAAGAACTCATTACATTGTAGCTAAGATGAAAATTAACTCATTTATTCAACACAGGCAGTGTCTTCAAAGGGTATTTTGTTTGTTTAGAAAAAACATTCATTCATATGGGAGATTTCACACCTCCCATCTAAAGACCTTTGTAAGCCTCAGAGACCTGTGCCTTGACAACAATATTCTCAGCTGTGGAATTAGGCAACAGAACATTGTGTTGGGGAGGGCAGGAGATCTCCTTTACAATTACTGCCTCTCACAACTTCCCATTTCTCTGAATAATAATGTTATCTGTTCTTCACTATCCAGCAGCAATAATGAGACACAAAATGGCCTTGAGCAGCTCTGTCCGTGATGACTAACACATGAGCAATGAAGTTACATAGAAAACTCTCCTAAAATTGCAGTCCCCAAAACTTTAAGCGCTAATTTATGTCGGGAACACACAAGCAAGCGTTTATTGCATAGGGTTATGTAGCTAAGTGGTTGGCACTGTGATTCCTTTCATGGAATGAGTGGAGCTGCTGAGCCTCAGCTGTGTGTTGTGCGGCACAACAGACTAACATCTGTGTACCTGAAACCACTTGGAGATCTGTCCCTGGCTGGGATCTTTGCCCTTCCTCTCTCGTTAGAGGAAGATCATGTTGTTTGGGCCTTAGACATCAGGACCTGAGTATTAATCTCAATAGCACCTTGGTTCTCACTGCAAAAACAAGGGGGAAGGAGGCTAGCAAAGTTGTTAAGGTAATGGTCTTGAGAAACCAGGCGGGATCCCCGTCTGGCAATGGTACTGCTTGGGCGATATGAGGGCAACCTTGAGCCTAGCACTGGGAAGCAAAGTAAGTTGTATGCTGTGGAGCTTGGTCTGCAGAGGGTTAACGAGGGTGGGGAGCAGAAGGGTAGGAATGGAGGATGCTCTGTGATGGTGAGGTTCTGCTAAATAAATAGTCTGATTTTTGCTCATCCCTGACACTCTTGAAATGTAACGTGATGTTCTGATGAAAAACAGGCTCTCTGTGGGGAGCGCTGGCACCCCATAGATATAAAATTGTTGTTTGTTCATTCACTCCTTCCCTCATTTATGCCAACTGCCTCTTAGGGTGAAAAATATCTGCCTTCCTGGTAGCAAAGCCTACAAGTGGTGAGGAGGCAGGAAAACAGGAGGATTCACCAGGCTGTCTCCAGCCCACAAAAGACCTTCTGAGCCCACAGAGCTGAAAGCCCTTCCCAGGCTGGACTGGGGCTGTTGCTGCAGGGAAGCCCAAGGCCATTCTCGGTCACCCCACCCCACTGGAATGACTGGGAGGCTCTGCTTGGAGAGCAGGATGATGGTGGACCCGTCCTGCCCCTGAACAGACACCACGGAGGCAGGATGCCGAAGCTGCTCCTCTCTGGGGGGTTTTCTCAGTCTCGTTCTCTGCTCTGGTTGCAGGGGTGAAGAACGCGGACGAGGCAGAGCTGAAGCAGGTGGCCTCGGAGCCTCTGGACCTCACCGTGTACAACGTGCTGGATTTCCCACTGCTGAGCTCTCTGGTTGGCAGGCTCACCCGGGTCCTGTGCGCCAGGATCAAAGAGAAGAGCAACAAGGAAAACGCAGGTCAAGTGAAACCTCCGCAGTGAGGGCTGAGCTTCCTTCTGCTCACCATCCACCTTCCTTGCCATCAGGACTGACCCTTCCTCATCCCTTTCCCTCCATGGGCTCCAGCACCCTGTCAGCACCACCTAACTCTTCTCCTCCAGTGCTGGCCTCCTTGCTCAGCCCTCTTGCTGTCTGACAAAGGCCCTTGCCACATCAATGTGTTGGCCAGTTTCTTATGTGATCATTGTCTTCTACAAGACCCTCTGGATGCAATTCTTCCACTCTCATTCCGCTGCAGACTCCCTGCTGCCTCTAACAAGTCACAGAGAGACGTTACCTGTAGATGTTTCCATTCTGATGCTCTTGGTTTAGTTATCTGCTTTTGGCCTGTGAGCCAATACAGGCAACAGCCGTTCCTACCAAGGGTTTGGATAACTCTTGGTGGATATAATCACCTAATGACAGTAACTACCATTGTAGGGAAGATGGGACTTCTTTTCCCTCTTCCATTAACATATGGTATGATAAATGCGTTGTAACCATCTCCTTTTCGAAGTTTCTTCCAACCAAGAGGAGGCAGAAAAAGCAAAAGAGCTAATTTGAGAATATATTGGGGAGAGTGTATGGAGAAAATGTGGAGGTAGAAAGAGGAGATGATAAAACATCTAAACACATCTTTTTTTCTCCACACTTTAAATGATGGCTCTCCAAGGCATTTTCAAGTTAAAACCAAACAGCCTATTTCTTTCCTTTGCTGGAGAGCAGCTTGCATGATGAACAAGAGAGTGAAGAACCACTCCAGATGTTAGCTTAGATCCTCAGGAGACATATCGTGTACGTATTTCCATCTGTCTCTGCTCTAAGATTGGCCTAAGGAGAATGGGAAAGTCTAACTTTCAAGCATACTTTTATTTTAATGCTCTGGAGATTCATATAAATAAATTGATTCAGCCTTATTAATTTGTACTTGTTTGATATAATTAGACATTTTTCAAAGGTGCAGATTAGGCTAAAGAAAGATGTGCTGCTCAGAAAAGAAACCATAATAACTTCTGCTTGTTCATTTTGAGAAATTTTCCTGGTTGAGGAAAGCTGGGTCACCTTTTGGATGCACGCAAAAATGCAGACTTGTGTTGAAAAAGTATTCCCAGCACCCAGCAAAATACACAGCCTGTTCTCTATGGAGTATTTATGTACTCTGTATGCCCAGTTTTTAAATATTTATTTTGGAGCAATTTGGAACAGTTTCTGTAGGGAAGGAGACTGTAACTTGATTTGAAAAATGTCACTCATATTTATGAGCTAGCAAGAACATTTGGCATGAGAAGTCTGAATATAAGAAAGTAACTCTGTTCTTACTTCCTAGGCAGCACTGTGAAAGATATCACTGTGAACATGGGTCCCCAGCTGAGCCCAACTGACCTTAAAATATCAGCTGTGACCTCTAAGAGCATGTACTTGACCTGGAGTCCTCCTCCAAGACCACCAAAGAAATACCGCATTGTGTATTATCCATCTAAGGGTGGTATCCCCAAAGAGGTGAGAGACCTTTCCCACATCTGAGACTGCAGTATCTTCCAGGTGGTGGCTGGGAATTTAAGTAGACTTGAGTAGACAGTAGGATGAGGGTAGAGGTACAGTTCTTGTAGGACATCAGCTAAAGCCAGAGATGAAATTAAATGCACAATGACTGTAAATGTGATCAGCTGATAGGATGACAAGACAGAAGAAGAAACGGGGTAAATATCATCTTGCTAGAAATACTGCAAGCCATGCTGACACCGATTTTTCTCCTACGGAGTGTCATCCCCTCCCCAAAACATCTGTTTTGACTCAAAGAGGACACTGAGGCACACAGAGCTGTCCAAGGATGCTCATCTGTGATGGATATGACTGAGAAAAGCAAATCCAATTTGTCGATGGGTTTAATTTGATTTCAGTGAGAGCATGATTAGAGTCTTTTGCCCAGTGTTTGCACAGATCCCAGCCTTAGAGGAATGCTTATTGCCACTTACCTCTATTCTGGGGAGATGCTAGGTGGCACAAAATTCAGAGGGCAACTGGACTTCATGTTTCTGGGCACAGCTCTGCCACAAAGAAGCCACACTCGCTCGGGAAGGCCGGTTCAGCCATTCCCTTGCTGAAGAGCAGCTAGCACCTCCCTGTCTTGACTGCTCTCCTTTGTGCTTCCAGGTGCTTTTAGATGGAGCAGTCTCCTCTTTGCAGCTTTCCAATCTGACCTCGCACACGGAGTATCTGGTGTCGGTGTTTCCCATTTATGACACAGTCATTGGGGATGGGCTGAGAGGCGTCACCTCCACATGTAGGTCGTGAGTAGACACAATGATGTTGATGCATGATTATGATAGGTGAAAAAGCTCCTTTGCGACCATCTCAGTCTGGAGCCTGACATTGCATTTTTCCTCCTTCCTCACAGTCGGTCTGTCTATAGCTATCTCCATCTGTGGAGTTGTTCAGAACTTGACCAGACAAGACCCTGAGCAACCTGCTCTTTGAGCAGCAGGTTGGACCAGGGACCTCAGGGATCCCTTTCCACCTACGTCATTCTGCAAAGGAGACCACTGACATGGCAGTAACACACCATGTTAGAAATAGCTTGCAACCCCTTGCTGCTTTTTTATCCTTGGGCTCCAGGTGAATTCAACCTGTTGTCTATAAAGTGGCTGCTCCGCTGTGTTAGATGTGGGGTAGATGTCCACCAGCTTGCAGTAGCTGTTGCAAAGCCAGGTCTCCTCTAGGGTTTGAGGTGTCACAGACCTCATACACTGAAGATATCTTTCTGCCTTGTTTTTCCCTGCAGTGCCTTTGTCTTCCCCTCGCTCCCTGCGCGTCTCTGAGCTGAGCCACAACAGTATCAGGCTGAGCTGGAAGGCAGCCCAGGGAGCCACGCAGTACCTGGTGCTCTGCTCCGCAGCCCCCGATGGAGCAGAGGACTATACAACAGAGGTAGAGCTCATGAGAATAATGATAATATCGTTTTTTTTCTCTGTCTGGGCTGAGTTTCATTCTAGCTCTAACCTTTGTGAATTGGTATCATGTGTTTAAAAAAAAAAAAAAGGCTCAGCGTTTTTGCCAGCAACATCTTTCATGAAAGATTTTTTGTTGTTGTTATGGTGTATCTGAAAGCAATTTATAACTGTGAGGTTTTCACATGGGAAATTAAGGCATAGGGAGAGAACTGACTGCCTCATAGGGCTCTGGAGACCCAGGCACTGAACTCACATCTTTGCAGTCCCAAGTGTAATTGCTGTATCCTTGAGGCTGTACCTTAATGTCTTGACTGTGTTTGTCTTAAATGCAAATTTGTTAGGGCAGTTTTCAATGACTTCTAAACCCAGACCTACGACACTGCGTAAGAATAAAACAATACTCGATGAATGGAAAAGCCTTAAAACCATCCAAGAACCCTTTGTCATGTGTGCATTTTAATGAGTTATCTGGAGTACCTGTAGGCTAAGGATATGAATTTAAAAAACCCCAAACAGCTCTTTGACTTGAATCCCCCTCCCCCAATGCACAGCAATAGGAGCAATTGCAGGACAGTTTTCAAAACAAAGCAAATAATGCTTATACTCTGCTTTCAATGCATAATTGTGGTGTTTTAAAGATTCAGAACATTTGAAGAGAGACCAACATTTAAAACTGTATTTTAGCCTATTAGAACATTTCTGCAGTTACCTGACCTACTCACTGTACGAGTGCAATGCTCTAAGGCTAGGGGATGTCTACAAACCCGGCGTTAAAATGTTCCCAGCCTTTTATGGAACTGGGCTGCCTTGCGTGCAGACTCCTAAAAGTCTCCGGGGCGGGTTTGCGCAGGGAGCAGGCTGCAGGAGGAGAGCTGTGGCTGGGCTGCCTTAGCGGCAGGCGGCAGCTCTTCTGCAAGAGTTTTCCATGTATCTGAGCAAAGCGGGATCACATCTCTCACGTGCCCACTGATCCAACCCAGAACAAGAATAGCAGCATCATTTTTTTTGTGTAAGAGACTTAGGTCTCTGCAGACCCGGGTAGGCGGAGGTGATGTGTACCCCTCAAACGAGATTGGTGTCCCTTTGGGAAGAGAGGTAGAGCACCGAGCCAAGTGGTGAAGTTCCAAACTGGAGAATTCCCCTTAGTGTAACCCAGGGGATCTTGGCCTGTGTCTCTGTAAGGTCTTGCTCTGTCGAGAGCATTGGCAGGTACCCTAGAGCTGAAGGGTACCCCAAATTGTCTCTCTGTTGACAGGTGAAGGTGGCCCAGCCTGAGGTCCTACTGGACGGGCTGTCACCCAGCACAGAGTACTCTGTGGCGGTCTACGCCATGTACGGGGAAGATGCGAGTGATCCAGCCAGCATCCAGGAAACCACCCGTAAGTGCTGTGGCTGCTTACTGAGTTGTTATTAAACACTTAAGGCAGGGAAGACGTGTTAAATGAGGTGCTTCCCGTATTGTGCATGTGGCTTGTAAACACGCTGCCTGTTCCCTGCCTGATCTTAAGCGAATGTTGGTCCCTAAGGGGATCTCTAATTACACGGTGAGCTGTGAAAAAGGAGCAATTTTCCCCTGGTAAAAAAGGACTCCTGAGGTCTTTGCTGTCTGGGGAGAAAAAAGGAATTATTTGGCTGTTTCTTCACCTAAAGCCCAGCTAGCCTTTCGTGACATCCCAGAGGCATGTATGGTAGTGACATAAGGAGAACATTTTCCCTCATGGTGAACGAGTCTCTTAGTTCAAGGTGGGGTCGTCTAAGAGCAGCGGGAGGCAACCGGTGGCATTGCCGTTGTGCAGCCTGTGAAAACCTCGGAGTGCTGTCACTAACTGTTGTTGCAGTGGCCTTGAGTCCTCCCAGATACCTGAGCTTCTCCGAGCTCAGCCATGCGTCCGTTCGAGTCAGCTGGGAGGCCGCGTCTCCAGCTGTGAAAGCTCACCATGTCACCTATGTTTCTAGCAGAGGGAGCAACGCTGGGGAGGTGAGTCCTCGAGGGGTTGGTGGAAGGAAAAGACACTTGGGAGGTCAGATACTGCCTTGTTCTCCTCCAGCTGCATGGTTCAGGGAGGGCTTATCTGCTGGCAGTGTTTTAACTCTGAAATAGGCACTTTGGATGCAGTTGCCATCTATGCGTTAACGCCTCTGCAGCTGCACTCATGCTCCTCTCCAGGTCACAGAATCACAGAATAGTTTGGGTTGGAAGGGACCTTTAAAGGGCATCTGGTCCAACCCCCTTGAAATGAGCAGAGACATCTTCAACTCGATCAGGTTACTCAGAGCCCCGTCCAACCTGCCCTTGAATGTGTCCAGGGATGGGGCATCTACCACCTCTCTGGACAACCTGTTCCCATGTTTCACCACCCTCATCATAAAAAATGTATTCCTTGTATCTAGCCTGGATCTCCCCTCTTTTAGTTTAAAACCATAACTCCTTGTCCTATCGCAACAGGCCCTACTAAAAGGTCTGTCCCCATCTTTCTTATAAGCGCCCTTTAATTATCGAAAGGTTGCAGTAAGGTCTCCCTGGAACCTTCTCTTCTCCAGGCTGAACAACCCCAACCCTCTCAGCCTTTCTCATACAGTACTCATACAACTCCTCCACTGCAGGTGGAGGTTCCTGGCACTGCAACGTCCACGGTCCTGAGACCTTTGTCCTCCCTCACCCAATACTTCATCAGTGTCAGATCGACGTATGATGAAGGGGACTCCTTTCCAATTACCGCCAATGTTACCACTTGTAAGTAGGGAATGGAAATGCTTTTGGTCCCAGTAACAGGCGACAAAATTGGCTTGTGTGTGTCTGAACTGGGATGTTTTGAAGACTGGTTCCAGCAGCTCATGGCCAAAAACCTTGCACAAAACCCAGATGACTGTCGTTCTTTGTGTGTGGAATATGTCCAACTCTGTTACGTTTAAAATGAGGTGGAAGGAGTAAAGAAAGGAAGCAAATGAATAAAAAGCATGATGTATCAGTAACCTCTGTGTCCTGGAGAGCGCTCCTAACCTTCTCACCAGCATGATACGTGTCCTCTCCACAAATGCGATAATCCTCCTTAATTAGGGTTTTAAAAATAATTTACCCCTCTCTGTCCTGATGGCTGTTGTCATATGGGTCTGAAGAAGTGAAAGACAGGCTGGTCTCAGACAGCTGCTCGGTAGATGTTTTGCTCCCCAACCATCTGCTCCCCACCTCGGCTCTGACAAGGCGCTGTCAGTGCCCGCACTTCAGCCTGTTTTCCTTCTGCATCCCCCAGTAAAGGTCCCCCCCCCCCGTGCACTGAAGGTTACCGAGATCTCTGGGAACAGCCTCCGACTGCAGTGGGAAGCTGTCGCTGCCTCCGATGTGGTCGTCTATCAGATCAAATGGAGCACGGCTGGTGGAGAGAAGCCTCAGGAGGTACGGACCCGCACACAGCTCTGGGGGGGCGCTGGGTTGGCTTTGTGCCTGCTCGATGGCTCTGAGCTCCCCTGCAAGAGGGGCACAGGGCGGTGTAAAACTCTTCAGCTTAATGCACTCAAGCAATTAAACTGTGCAGCACCCAGTCGAAGGAGCCTATGGAGCAAGACAGGGTCTGTCCTGGGTCTGGCTCCGTTCAGTGGAGCAGTCACCTTGAGTGCTGGAAGCAGGAGGGACAGCAGGACAGAGTCCTACAGACTCTGGGAAGATTGCAGAAGTGTTCTGGAAAATCTCAAGGATGAAATTCAATAGGGACAAGCAGAAAGTATTAAGCTTAGGCAGGAATAATTAACTACAGGTATACAGGATGTCGAACAAATAGCTAAGAAGCAATTCAGTAGAAAAAGATCTGGGGTTGCAGAGAATCACCAGCCCACAATGTCAAGTTGTTGTGGAAAAGACAGGGATAATATTCAAGTATTTATAGCTAGAGGTGCCGCCTCTAAGACAGGTGAAGCAACTTTTGCTTTCCTCAGTGCTGCTAATTACTGACTGCTTTTGGGATAGTGCTCTTCAAGAAGGATTTTGGGATAGCGCTCTTCAAGAAGGATGAGGTCCAACTGAGGAGCACACAGAGAAGAACGACGAGAGACAGAGTCAGTGCAGGGGGGGCAGGGACGGACCCGGTGACCTCTTCCATTTCAAGCCGCTGTTTTCAGTAGGAGTTCAAACAGCAGTTTAAATGGTGATTTAAATACATGAGTCTTTCATGCAGTGCTTCACGTTTGGGCTGGAATAGGGGTGCACAGGGGCTGCTGGCCCCAGCCCACCTAAAAGCTGGAAATGGAGCAAAGGGATTTCACACTGCAGGGGGGTTGACTACCTTGTGTCAGAGCGCTACGTCGTGCTACTGAAGTAGCTGCTGAATATAATTGGGCAGCAATGCATGGGCATCTACTCTGCATTAATCAGGGTTGGAATTTTGCCTCTGCTTAGATGCGTGCAACCCGCAACAGCAGACTTTGTCCCCAAAGCCCATTGCTAACTCATTTGTGCCTACGGGCAATCTGTGAGCCAGATGCCTGGATGGCATGAACTCGCTTGGGGATGCCTGGGATCTCGACTGACTCATTTCTTCCCCTGCTGCAGCTCTCCATCGCTGGAAACGTGGCAACCGCTGTCCTGCCAGACTTGCAGAAGAACACTGACTATAAAATATCCATCTGGGCCTATTACAAAGACGGTGCTCGAAGCGACACGGTTTCTGTTCAGCACAGGACCAGTAAGTGCTCAGTGCTCGGTATCCACAGCCTAGCGATAATAAACTGGGCACAGAATGCCTCAGATCCCACCACAGACCAGCAGCTCAGATCTGGTCATCAGCTCTGAAAACCCAAACCTGACTGTCTGAAAAGGGCTGGAGATATTTAGCCTTCCGTCTTAAAGTGTTCTGAATTTGCCCTGAGAAAAATAGGCTGGGCAAACACAAGCAGGCTGGTGCATCTTGGATGGCATCTGCTGCCCTTGCGTTTTGTTTCACGTAGAATACATTGCTTCCCCCAGCCTTGCTTCTGTGTAGTGTATTGATGCAAATGAATTGGCTTTCTGTAGGGTGTTCAGCTGAACGTGTCACTAATGAATGTTTTCTGTTAGTAAAATATTGGCTGTTAAGGAGGGTGAGGATTTCTTCAGCTACGTCATTGCTGAGCTGTGCTTCATCTGAGGGCACTTGCAAAAATGAGAGAGAATCCTGCAGGCAGACTCTGCCTTGGAAGCATTATCTAAATCTTGCTTTGTACAGGCAGGATATGAGGTTAAAAAGTGGCACTCCCAGAGGTCCTCTTAATTAATATTGCCTGTATAATGGCTTTGTTGGCAGTAAATGGAATACAATTCATTCAACAGCAGCAGTCTTCGCCTCCTCCGTCTTTCAGCTCTCAACCTCCTTTGCAGAAATAAACTCATTTAGGCTGGTGTTGAGCTGATGAAGCTCAGAGCAAATGGCAATCTTGGAATAAGAAGCTCAGGTTTTAATAATAATGGGTAATAATAACATTTGTTTATAGAAAGCTACTTCAGGCCAGCACCTAGAAGCTGCATACTGACAAAAAAAAAAAAAAAAAGAAAAAGAAAAAAGAAAAAGCTAGCATTCTACAGGTATATAATGATAAAAGGACAATTAGAGCTGTTTCGAGGCTTTGGAAAATGGATAGCCATGCTTTAAGCCATGAATTACAAAATGTCAGAGGAGCTCCCTCAGCCCACTGCAAATGACATGTGACGGTGCCCTTCTAGGCATATTCGAACAAGCTAGTCCTTGCTGGTGTTGGCACCCCGGTGGGACATGGAAGGCAATTTGACTTCTGCTTGTCAGCTGCTGTCCTTGTTCAGGAACGAGGATGCCTTAGGGATGTCAGACTTTGCCCTGCTGCGTGAAGAAAGCGAAGCCCTCAGAGAAATCAGGTGTGCAGCTGGGCAGCCAAACTGGAGTCTCAGGGCCTGGGTGCTGCTGGTCGGTTTGCACGAGCAGCCAGAACAGTGCCACACACTTCTCAGGGCCAGTATTTGCATGTACGATCAACGTCTTTGACGGTGGTTCTTTCTTTTTAATGTTTAAAGTAAGAAGTGCCCACAGGGGAGAAGTGGCACAGGAGAAGGGATGGCTGGTGCTTTTCAGGAGGCAGGGATGACCTCGGGCAGTTCAGAGGCCACTTGGGAGTGCCAGCAAATTGAAAAAGGCTTGTGCAATGGATGTATGGGAAGATGTGGCACTTGGCAGGACTCTGGGAAATTCTGGGGTGTGGTATACTTCAAAGCTTTATTGTTTCAAGCAAAAAGTACCATCTTGTACTGTGCAATTACAAGTGATTAGGATGTCTGACAGGGTCAATCTATATGTCAGAGCTGGTGTAAGGTAACTCATTCACCTAAGGCATGGCAATCTCTTACGTCATCTGGAAAATCCGAAACCCTTGGTTTGATTTTCGAGCCCTCTCTGCCCTAATTTTCATTATAAAATGAAATTCTGGGGGCTGGAACACCAATGAAAACTGTCTAGTTCTCTTCAAGATGGCAGACTTTGGGTTGCAACCTGGTGAATAGCAGTGATCGGGCTGTGCTAAACAAAACCAAAAGTACGTGTTAGGGGAGGTTAAGAAACCCCTCTTCTTTGATCATTGCTCTTCTCTTTTCCTCTCTTGGCAACATCCCCTTATACAGGAATAGGTCAAGTCGCAAAATTTTTCTTAAAAATTTCTCGGTAGACTTTGCAAGAAACACTGAAGTTTAAGGGCAGTGGCTGAAGTGGAACTCAGCAGGAAGCACTGATAACACAAGCTTCTCTCCCTGCCCTTCACCTCCCCAGAATACATTCTGCTCCGAAGGTTAAGGGGAAAAAAAAATGCCAGGTCAGAGCAATGATCTTTGCATGCTGGTTTTGTGAAATGGAACCATGTTCTTCCCCTAGGCAGGAGGTGAGAACACCAAGTTAGTTTTATTCAGGACCACTGATCCCTCTCACCCCACCTGAGACACCCATTTCAAAGCCAAATGGGTTATACCCAAGGGACCCTGCAGACACCAGTCCCTCGCAGACAACAGGTCATCAGAAACATCATCCTCTTACAGAAACCAAAACCATTCATCTCTGTGATGTGTCATTTGTTAGGCTTGGGATGAGGTTTCTCCTCTTCTTGGTAGGAAGAAAATTTGTTTCAAACTTATGGTTTGAGATTTATCTCCAATGTCTTTATGAACTCAACTTAAAATGGCTGAAGCTTTAGCTGGAAAAGGAACAAAAGTTAGAGACAGTGATATGGTGCAGGCCGCTTCTTATCTTCTTATCGAGCTTAGCACTTTGTGTTTAAGCTGTAATGGTGTAATTAAATATTCAGAGAGAGCAAGAGGGAGTAAAAATTACTTTCGGAGTTCAGACGCATAGCTGGAAAAACTCAGGTCCTCAGCCTTTTCAAAAAATTATTATTACTCATTTGAATATTTAACTATTTACGTGGAGTGAGATCATTGCAACATAAATAACTGAGATACCTTAATTTCATTCCCATGACCAGTGCCAGGTGGTCTGGGCATCCTTCTAAGAGGAAGGCAACTCTCCCCACTGCGGGGGGGCTGACAACCCCCTCTCTCCTTCCATCAGTCTGGTCCCTCCCTGCCATTGCCTTAATTTACACGAGCCTGAAACCCAAGCAAAAACCTGGTGCCAAAGGGAGTGCTTTAGTTGTCACAAAATGCATGCTGCGAGTGGAATTTGTTCAATTCTTAGTCTCGACTAGAGAAAAAAAGTTTAGGATTATTTTTCCGTAACCCAGATAAGCAAACCTTTCTCTGCAGACTTACCAAGAAGAGCAGGAACAAAAGCACACTGGTCTATTTACCATGGATAACAAAGTTGTTACCGTGTGCTTATCCACGGTTCTGATGTTTCTTGTCTCTCTATTAAATTTAGACTGAAGTCTCATTCGGGTTAAGAGCTCTCCTTTCAGTACGTTACTATAAATTGTCAAGTGTAACAAAGTCCTTATCCTTGACCAAAGGCTCTACACGACGATCATTGTCATATTAATAGACAACATTAGCGGTACTTCAAACAGATACAAACCTTTCACGCAGGCTAGTGGGAGTGCAGAAGATGCTTTTTGGGAGAGGAAGCTCCTGGGACATGGGGGTGTTGCTGAGCAGTGATCCTTGGAAGATGCTGGAAGGGGTGGCTTTTGATCCTGCTGAGAAGCAGACAGTGACGTCTCTTGTACTGAGGGGAAGTTATTTCATCCAGGCTGAGGAAAAAGAGCTTGAACAAAATAAAAGAGTCACCTGCTTGTTCTGAAGGACAAGGATCTCTGCCACAGTGTTTCAGGATTGAGGCTCTGGGCAGCAGTGATGTGGATGAGGGTTGCAGGACGTGTTAGCAGTCCACGGTGACACAGAGGCTGTCCCCACGGCAAAAGGGCTGTGACATGACTTGGGAACCTGGATGCAAGGGCAGCACTTTAAGTTATGTTTTATATGCAACTGAATTTCAGCAGTATAACAAGTTATTGAAGCTGTCAGTTGAAATATGCTGTCACCATAAATGCTTAGGTATTGCTCACCATCCTTGCTCAGCTTAGCTCAAATTCTACCCAGGAGTTTAAAGTGGAGTTGCATTGTGTCCCAGGCTCAGTGGAGGAATGGTTACGCGTTAAGTCACCATATCCCAGGTGACTTTCTGAATCTCAACGGTTTGCTAACATGGGCTTTTCCAGGCAGAGGGACAAATGGACCAGGCTGCAATAGGACAGCCCGTGTAGTCTGTTGGTCCATCAGAATAAGAACCACAGAGGTGGGGCCACAGCTTAGGCAAGATGAGGCAAAAATTAGTAAATATGGACTCGGGAAGATCTTCCCAAATTTGGCAATGTTACCCCTCCCCATCTGCTCCGAAGGCGTCTCTTGGAAGTTTTTGCCACCAGGGCAGAGCACACGAGCATGTCTCATCCTCTTCTGTGCAAAGAACCAGAGAGCAGTTTGGATGGGAGCCGCTGCTGAAGCTGGGCTGAGCCGCCCTGGCTGACTTTGCGCTGGAGTGGGTTACAAAGTGCTCCTGTGCCCTGTTGCTCTAGCTAAGCTGTGCCAGCAGCATCTCCAGCCTGGGGCTGATAAATGTCTTCAAGTTCTTTATCCAGCTCCTCAATGAGCTCTGCCTAGCAGAGCATACATTGCAAATAAAAAGGATTGAAATGTGTGGAAGAAGCTTCAACCCATGGCAGCAAGGGAGAAAACATGACCTATGTAATCACTGCAGATGAGCGTTTTGGTGGAGCGGACTCCAGGGTTTTACTCTTATTTGGAAATGTGCCTGTGATGCTGGTTAGACCCCAGAGCAAGCAGGCTGGGACTCCTCCTGTGGAGGAGCAGGGAGGTTCAAGAGGTAGTCAAAGACACAGGTGGTGTCCTCTGTGTCAGAGTTGCTCCTCTCCTCCTGGGCAGCAGCACGAGGTGACCTTTCCCCTGGCTGTCAGATCCATGCCATCAAATTCTGCCGGGCCCGGGGGCTTTCCAGAATAAACCCAACTCGGAAGACTTTCTCTAACTTTCCCTTTAAAGTTCACTTAAGCACAGCCTCCACTTACCTCAGCTGAAGGAAATAGCCAGTGCAGCCAGCAAAGATGCAGACGTATAGCACAGCACTAATAATAGTGCTGCTGAAGTGACTTTACCTCCCACACTTGTTTTTCTTCTCCGCTTTACCTTGCGGTGATGCACAGCAACAGCCTCCAGCCTGATTCAGCTGCTGGCAATCTTGGTTCAGCTTCAGTAAAGGTAAGCTCATTTTATACAGAAAAGGGAAAGAGGATCAATGAAGATGCAAATGATCTTCATTTAACCTGTGCTCTAAGGTCACCCTAGACTTTGCTGGGTGGGCAGAAGAGCCTTACAGGTAAAACCACAGAATAGAAATC
The DNA here is from genome assembly GCA_035590195.1 of Aviceda cuculoides. NCBI lineage: Eukaryota > Metazoa > Chordata > Aves > Accipitriformes > Accipitridae > Aviceda > Aviceda cuculoides. The sequence continues at coordinate 30,128,062 of JAVJGG010000009.1, forward strand.
TCACAGCCTGGGTGTGTGTCCTTGACTGTCTTTAGGGCTCACCCATCATTTTTAGTCCCTTCTGAATAAAATGCTTCCTTTTCTTCTGTGTCTTCACACCAGCATGGGTTCAAGGCTAGACACGTACCCTAATGCAGAGCAAGACACTGCCTGGAAATAAGCTCCAGGAGTAGATGACCCCACACTGTCGAGCCCCTTGTTTGAACAGCGGATGGATTTAGCCCTCTCTGCTTTTCTCTTTACCGACTCTCAACCCCTGTTTGGAGAAATCACTCCAGCATAACAGCCTCTGTTGCTAGGTCCAGTTTGATACACAGCAAGACCCCAGGGAAAGGAATGCATTTACATAATTAAAAATTGCTCAGCTTCGGTCTCTGGCAAACCCTTTTCTGGCTGACCACGGCTCAGCCCATCACCGGTTTGGGATACAGCCGGACATCGCAGTGCAGGGCCAGAAAAGGGAGAGTAGCTCAGGCACCCTACATGATCCCCTCCTCGAGGCTGTGGGTGTTGGCGTGAGAAGCGCTAGACAAAACTGCTGTGTGCTGGCTGCTCTGGGGTTTTCTAGAATATTTTTAAAACAGAAAGAAAAAGCTGGAAAATACTAGAAATTATGATGGATTAGCTTTGATTAGTGATGCAGGTTTAATTAGCAATAAAGACGTCGTCCAGCGTGTCTCCAGATCCTTGATGAAATTCAGTTGCAGTTTGGGTCTTTGTGAAGGGTATCCTTTGGTGGTTGTCCGTGACGTGTACAAAGGATCTCTTTTCCTTCTGCTGCCAGGACTCTTCCCCCCTTCCAAGATTTTTTCCCATGTCCTAGGCTTCGCATTGCTGAATGCTTGAGTTGTACCATGTTGTACTTGGGCAATCCTCATCCCTCCAGAGTCTGTTTTCTCTCTTGCCTGGTCCCCAAGGTGACTGCTTCAGCTCTGAGAGTTGGTTACCAGCACAGCAGAGCTCTGAAGCGTTCAGGAATGGGCTTGGAAGCAAGTGCTGCTGGTCCTATTTATAGACATTACTACCTGACTTTTACACTGTTCATCTTTAATCCCTGCCACAGATTCCCGGAGCCCACCCACCAACCTCTTCATTGACTCTGAGACCCCCACCAGCCTCCAGGTCCACTGGACCCCCCCCGAAGGCCGCATACAGCACTACAAAATCACTTACAACCCTGTTTCTGACGCCGGTGCTCAGCAAACAGTAAGTCTCCAGCTCCTTTGTACGTGACAGGCACTGGACCAGAGGGACATGGGGACAATTGCACGCCCAGGGGAACTCTGCTCACTCCAGTGGGGTTTGCCATAGGAATAGCTGGTTCACAGGAGTATAAAAATAAATCTCTTCCTCTGACTTGCTGGTGTGATGCTTTGTGAAGGGGACCTCCAGGCTTCTTTGGGCTGAAGATATTTGTGCCCATCAAAGCTGCTAATAATGCAGCTTTCTCCCCTCCCTGAACCGAGGTGGGGAATTCTCAGAGGCAGAGGGGCTGAGGATAAACCGACTGCCCCTCTGACTTAGGGAGGTTAAACATTAACCTTTTAAAACCCAGGTTTTCCACTCAAAACCAGACTGGTTACCATGTTACAAGGCACTTCTGACCCATTTGCATGGGGAATACTGGGGTCTTTACATAAGGAAATACTCTTCCATGGGACATGACCGGTCTGATGGCGACGCATAGCCAGGCTTCCTCGACTTGCTTTCACCGTCGCCTCAACTAAGCAGGGGTGCTGCCCCGAGCCCCGCTGTCCCGGGACTCGCCCCCGTGTAACTCCGGGGTGTGAGCAAGAGCTATAACGGGAAGCCTGCCCCAATATTAGGCTCTTCTTCCACCCCACTGTAGATCATGGCTTCTGGCAAAAGCAGCAGCGTGAGCCTGCAGTCGCTGCTGCCTGATCGAGCCTACAAGGTGATGGTGTCTGCCATCCACTACGCGGGAGAGAGCGAGAGCACGTCCACGACAGGCCGGACAGGTAAGTGTATCAGTCGGCGCGTTGGTGTTCTCCGTAACCTTCCATCCATCAGTCCCGAGGCAATCGCTAGCCGGGCTGCGGGCAAGGCCAGGGGTTTGCTCAGCAGGGCAGACCACCAGCCTTGAAAAGGGAAAATTCTGCCTCAACTTCTGCACTCCTCCCCTGCATGATTTGCAGTTCCAGGATGACCGGGAAGGGCTGGTGACTATCCGGGTCTCGAGCCAGGCGTCTCCATCCTGAATAACAGAGTTCACCTGTGCATTGCTTTCTCTTTCAGCTCCTGTGTTGCCTAAATTCCCTTCAGTGCGAGGATTCATTCCATCTAAACCAGAGGGTAAATCACCTCCTATAAAGTCTTGCTTTGGGTTTTTTTCAGTAACAAATCGCACCGTGTGGGCTCTGCAGGGCAGGCAGGAGTGAGTATGTCATTTCTTGACAGATGCCTCTGGGGACAGTCCAAGGTCAACCAGAAACCACATAACTTCTTAATATCAGACTCACTTAGTAAAATGACTGATAGTATTTTTAGAGGATTTCAGCACAACTTGACCAAAATAGAGCAAAAGGAATGTTGACATGTTTTAAATTAAAGTTCCCTCTGAAGTCCCTTATTAAATTTAATGAGCATATGTTCTCATATGCTGATATAAAGCAAACTATTAAATGGATTAGGAAGAAATGTTGAATTAACAGGGTTATAAAAAGTGGTTAAGAAGCAAATATTAGACTACAGATATTACAGCAGTAATGCCTTTTCCTGACTATTTGAAATGATTCTAAACAAAAATTCAGTTTTAAAATGTGTTGGGGAAAGCCACAAAGGAAGAATGAAACAGATTAGATGATAAAATTTTTGTTTGTACCCAGCAAAGAGCATATCAGACTGAGTTTTCAAGTGGTTTATTGAGGAACTATAGGTGTTCAGATGACAGCGGAAAAGTCCTGTGAACTTTCAAGTAGAAAACAATCGTCCCATAAGGTTGATGAATCACCTTGTAGAATTTAATATAGCTGTTTGGCTATGATAGCTGAAAAGACAATAGGAGAAATATTAAATTCTGTATATTTTATAAAGTAACATTTTTTAAGAAGTGGAGATTATATGCAATAGTGCTGGCAAAATGGTTTGATGTGCAGTAAAAGACTCAAATAGTAATATGTTAACAAATTATTGGGAAAAGTGGTCTGATGTTGCAGGAGTGAATGTTTATTGTATAGTGAATAACTGCGTTTGACTGAGACCTGGGGAGAAAAATCAAAAACACAAAGAGAAAAACAAGACAGCAGGAATCCTAGGCTGGAAAATCCAGAAAAAAAAAACTTCAAAACAGAAGTGCATACTGCCAGTGCCAAGGATCCTTCCCCTGACTCTGCTATGCTTTGCCTAAGCTGAGCTTTGCCAGATCAAGGAGCTGCGAGCAATCCAAGTGCCTCCACCCTGCTTTGGAAAGCTGGTTGGATTGTGGAAGGGGAAGGGAGAGAGCAGTGTGTAGCTTGTAGATGTAAGTCAGATCACCCCGGGTGCAGGACATTGCTCCACAACCAGGGGCTGGTCAAACTCAGAGAGGTGGTTTTGAGGGTCAAGTTTCAACATCTGATTTCTTAACTGATTTCCATAGATCCCTTCAATATTTTTATACCCAATTCTACAGGAATTATGGTATGTACACATAAAACTATGCATCAGGTTGAATAATGGAGGTTGTGGCAACTTGTAGGTCTTTGTGGCTTAACTCCTGGCTTCAGCAGTCCCATGACCATCAAAGTACTAGGTTTAGGTGCCCTTTCTTTGATGTATGTCTTGATCATAAAGCATGGCATTGAATCTCCTATAGACTTAGGAATCTCAGGTGCCTCGAGGAGGGTAAGTCACCCCCTTTAAATTTTTTACACATTTTACAAAAGTTACGTATGGAAAATTGGAAGCCCTGCTTTTCTGAGGTATGAAAAGGCATTGATGCAAGAATAGCGATAGCAAGGCTATAACGAAGTCTCAGTGTAATGATCTGCTAGATTCGATTATACTGATGACCTAGAAAACCATTTACAAAATAGCCCATCTTGTCAAGTGTCCTTGATTTTCAGGGACATTTCTCATTTTGCATCAAGCATTCCCTTTGTCCCAGCTCCATCTGGCATCCGTGGCCTGGGATTTACACGGCAGCAGATAATTGAAGGTAGCATTCGTGCGCTGTTTTCTAAAACACCCTCTCACCTGAGCCTTATAAATGGAGAGTGCTCATAACTGTGGTGCCTCATGTTCCAGCTTCATATTCCAGTCCTTTCTCCTCTGCTTTTGCTTTCTGTCCTTTGGCATCTTAGAGGATTCATCAAGGGAATTTCTGAAAGGCAAACTGCAAAACTTTTCCCAAACTCTTTGTGTTTCCCTAAAGAGTTCAAAAGCCAAACTCTCAGGCTGAGACATTTATTTCTGCTGTGTGTATTTTGAGTTTCAGGTACAAATTTGGAACTGCAGATCTCTTTACTTTACAACACCATTAAGGCGCATGTTGCAGTAAAAGCAGTTTAAAAAAAAAAAAAGTGTTTTGATGTCTGTTTTTAAAGAGAACATGATGCTCCCTTGTATTTCATATTGTAAGGTGCCAGGTGAGTTAGTCAAAAGAAAGCGATCATGAAGATGTTTGATGATGAAAGACAGTATTTTTATTTTTGTGATGCGCAAGGCAAGGAACAACCTTTATGTTTGCACAAACAAAAATTCTCTCTCTCTCTCCATATATATATAAACAAGGTTAAAGACCAGGCTCTGAATTAAGCTCTAGAATATTCTAAGTTTTGCTGTTTTACCATTGCTCTACCTAGAGGAACTGTATTCCCTTTACTTCCATAATCCCCTACCATCTTTTTTTTCCCTAACAGTTGTTCCCTTTTCTTCTTACAGCCTGCCCCACCATCAGCTCTACCAAAGGCTCCATACGAGGTACAGTAGCACATCAACCCCCAGTGGTGCTGGGCTGTGGGTGTGAAAACACTACCTGGTGCAGGTTTTTGAGAAATATGCAAGAGCTGAGCAGGGGGAAAAATGGTTTCCCTGTCCTAAGGGAAAGGGAGAAGTCTGAGAACCAAAAGAGGAAATTTTCCTGTATTGGGTAGAAGAGTATTCTGCACTAACTGAATTGCTGTGCCCCTGCTGTTCCACCAGCGCCTGCTCTCAGCTGGTAGTGCTTAGTGCCAGGATTTTCACGGGCCTTAGGGAAGCTGGCCTTCAAACTGCTGCTGAATTTCAAGAGGATTTCAATTCCTAACTCATGCCTATGCTCCTTAAGAAAAACTCAGTCCGACACCAAGATCACCTTTCCATCCTCCAGAGGAGGTGTAGAAACCCAAAGAGCTCTCTGCAGTCAGGCTGTATGGACTTTGCTAGGGTGGCAAGTTCCCATTTCTCCTGTCTATGTCATGACCCCTCTTCATGCTGTTGGGGTTGCTGTATGTATTTGTTACTTAGAAAGCATTTAGTCCTGTTTATAAAGTGATATCACCTTCTTCCCGAAGAGCTTTGTGATATGGGTGAGACTGAGAAATACTCCATATCAGAGATAAATGGCTCTCAAGTAGGTAATTTCTTTTGGCAAACTCCCTAGTACTGTTGGAAAATAAAAAAAAAAAAAAAAAAAAAAAAAAAAAAAAAAAGCACCCCTGGACCAACACCCAGGCAAAATAAAAAATCGAGCCAAGAAACTGCAAAAGATTGTAAATGGTCGGTGAAGGGGTGAGGGAATCCAGCCTGAAAGCACCATGTTGTAATGAAGTTGTAGCCTTTCCATTTGCCAAAGAACAAGCTGTCTCCTTCATCCCAGCCTGCTGCAAACTCAGATAAACTAAAAAAAGAATCCCGTTTGCAAGATCTTGTCTTACCGAACAGAAAAATGAAATGAGAAAATGACTTGGAGCTTTAATGATGAGCTGGGAGAGTGAGATGAAGCTGCACGAGCCAGGAAGGCAACATCAGAGATGTCAGGGGAGAATCTCTGTAGACCACATAAGGCAGGTCACCCCTGGGTGTCTCATGAAAATAGAGAGAAATGGAAATGCTCATATTTCAAAGTTCTTTCCTAATTTTTCTGACTCTTACATGTAAGTCATTGCAGAGCAGAAATAATTCTCTCTCGCTACTAGCAATTACTGGACTGATTCCATGTCTTTTGAAGATAATATTTTTGCATCTAGTTGAAAAGGAGAACTTGTTGGAGTAACTTCTTTCTCATTTGTTTTTAATTCTGAAGATTTGAAAACACAGTTGTGGAAGTCTCCGTCCTTAGTCTACTCTTTTCCAAGAGAAGGAGATTACGGCAAATGTGTACAGAGGGTGCAGACACAAACTATTTTCCTTGGCTGCCACTTATGGAATACAGTCCAGGTTTCTAGCGAGTTTACGCAGCCTTGTTGGTGTCCGGGTTTCTATGGCGTTTTCTCCTATTGCCTTCTCCATGCTAGCTAGAGGCTAACTCTGCCTGCTCTTCAATCCCACTTCTTTTGCACTCTTTGCTAATCACTTCTTTTTCTGTTTGTCTTTGTCCCAGGATTTGATATGATGGAAGTTTTTGGCTTGGTGGAGAAGGAGTACTCCTCCATTAAAGGCGTAGCTATGGAGCCCTTCATATTCAGCGGTTCCCGTACCTTCACCCTGTTCAGAGACACTCAGCTCACCCTGAGGACCAGGTGGGAGCGGAGCTGTGACCGGTGTCGTCGTCATCCTCAGTCTCGCGCATACATGTTAGCTCTGCTCACAGCAAAGGAAGATCACTGATTTGTGGATGACTGATGCAGCCCCGCTGGCAACTTCAAAATGAAATGATAAAGATGATGAGCTAAATCAAAGCATAGGTAGACTGAAAAGAATGGCAGAGTAATTTTCCTCAATATATTAAGCGATTAACCTCTGACTTTCCTCAAGATGAGTAGGGAATATGTCAGGCAGAAGTTAAGGGGACGCAATAGGGGTATTCATCATATTTTTTGTGTGGCCAAACATTTTCACAGTGAGGTTTTTCCTTTTTATGAAATCACTTTTTCCAGCAGTGTTAGTTGCTGTGATGGACGTAAGGATCACGTCATGTCTGGACACCGCACCATTCTTTAGGCATTCTGTCCACAACCACGTACGCTTTGGTGATGGCAGTTTGAGGTCACATTTTCATCTTCAACCCCTTCTCCCAGCATCTCTGGTTTGGAGACAGATCTTTGCTTCAGAAAATATTTGTCTCATAGCTGCTCTCTGCAGCTTGGTCTTTAACTGGTGAGAGGGAATAACCACTGACTGGGTTGTGACTTGACCCTGTTTTGTTGTGTACGAGGCTTCTCTGCAGGGTCCCAAGAAGGCCAGGCAGCTCCCATCACCTCACTCATTTTTTGTGTAAATCAGGAATGATCTGACTCCTGACATTCAGCGTTACTTTGTTTAAAGGCTAATTACTGAGGCACTGGCTCAGTTTAATCTTAGTTAAAGAAGCAAAGCTTCTTAGAGTAAACAGAGTGGGGGAGATCCAGAGAACTCTTTGGTCTAAATACTCAGAAAATTATGGGCAAATCCTTTTGTTCAGTTGATACATGTGCCTTTCCAAGGACATTACTCCTTCAGAAACAGAGAGAGAAATAAGAACCCGACATTATTTATGAATCAGTCCTGAAAAGATGCTTGATGAGTTGTGTATATGCCCATGCAAATGTGTCCTCTTTCAGATTGCAGGCATAACCAATTTGACCTTCCTCGTTGCCTCGTACCCTCTCACTGCTGCTCCTGCCCAGTCTGCTCCAGTGGCTCTGGCAGTGGCTGCAGAGGGAGCTGGGTCGTGCCAGCAGATGCTGACGGGCATCGCTACGTGGTCATGAGTTCCAGCACTGAGCGCCCATTTTGCAGCTGGGACGTGGGGACCCGTAGGGTGCTTTCTGCTTCTCCCCGAAGGGCACTTACGCTGGTTTCTGCCGAGGCTTAAAGATTTACCCCATGATACGTGACGACCATTCCTCCTCCTTAAACAGGAGCCCTGGGGGAGTGTTTTGGAGCCTGGCGGGGATGTTTTGTAAGCTACCGCAGGGCTCTCTTTTGAAAAGCATTAAGGCTGCGCTCGCTGTGTCTCGGCATTCCCCGAGGCAGCTCTGGCGGTGACGGACGGACATCCCCTGCTCCACCTGGGCATGCCCCCGGCGCCAGGCGAAGGCCCTTGAGGGCTCATCGCTCGGCACAGGCTTCAACAGCCTGAGAGGGGTGCACAAAATAGGGGCCGGGCTCTCTCCTGGCGTATCGCCTTCAGGTCCCGGCGGGGGCTGCTTTTCCTAAGCCGCCCTGCCCAAGAAACACAAGGGATGAGTCCCGTCTGTAGGATGCTGTCTTCTGGCTCTCGCTGCTTGAAGCCGCTGATGCTTGCTCGGCTTGTCTCCTTCCAGCCATGTCCACCTCTTCGCCATCCCACCCGAGCACACCATCAGCATCCTCCTGCGCCTCCTGCCCGAGACCCCCAAGGAGCCCTTCGCTGTGTGGCAAATAACAGACGAGGACTTCCAGCCCCTCCTCGGTGTTAACCTTGACCGTAAGGTTTCTTGTTGAATACATTCACTTCAGGTATTTGCATACATTTCTGCAGGCAGCAGAACTCATTTAGGCATTCACTTGGAAAGTTTTTATATTTTTTGTTATACGGCAGAAGTTTTTTGGGAAGCTTTGTTGTTGCTGCCAACCTTACATTTTAAATACTGCCTAGTGCAAGTAAGAGACATATTTTCATTTTTATTCTGCTTGTAACATATTCTTTAGTTATACAAGAACTTCATTATAACACCTGAAGTCTTTCACCATGTTTAAGCCTATTTATTTACTATTGTTCGTATGTGGGTGAAACCAATTTCTCTTTTAATTCTAAGCTGTTATTTGTCCTATTTTCCTTGTAGCCAGTAAGAAATCCTTGACCTATTTCAATCATGACTACAAGGCTGATTTACAGGAAGTCTCCTTTGACCAGCAGGAAGTGAAGAAGATATTCTATGGGAGTTTTCATAAGGTCCTTATCAAGAGAGGGAGAAATGTGGCTCACAATCTCGCACCAGTTTGGGAGTATTGTGCCATCAATGTGTATTGCTCAAAGTGAGGAGTGATTATACAAAGGCTTTGCATCTGGATTGCTGGGGAACTGGCAAATCTATTTGATATGTTGAAGTTTATAATTGTAAGGAATTGAGGTTCATGCTGTGTTCAAAATATGGTTTCCATATATTGATTGCTTCCCTTTCTCCCCAGAAACTCCAAAACTAAGGGGGGGGGGGGGGTAGGTCTTAATAATCATGAAAAATTGAAAAATCAATCATTTTTTTAGAATTTGGGAATTTGGTGACCATTTAGTGCTGGAAGGAAGGAAAAAAATATCCAGCCTTGTGCAAAAGCCATCTTATCACTCATAACAGGGGTCTTTTTTGGCCATCTATGTCCTCAGAGCAGAGGTATTCCACTCAAATGAGCAACAAGCACTTTCTATCAGTATCTGTAGGCAGTTTCATTATTCAGCTAGTTCTGAAAACTTAATTATTTAATACTACAGCTCCAGAAAGGCTTCTCCCAAGGAGGGGTGAGGGGAACGTCAGGGAAAAGTGCAGCGCTGCACTGCAGACAAAACACATACTGAAACTTACTCCCGAGCCCCCTCGATCCATTTGCTCATTAAAAACACACCACCAGTAACAGCAGCAGCCTGGGAATTGGGCAGAAGGCATTAGTGTCTTTAAAAAGGCTCCTCCATCTCGTCGCGGAGCTCCAACCCGCCTCTTTCCCCCCGCTGCCCAGGTGCACGTGGCCGTGAGCCACTTCAAGATCAAACTCTATCTGGACTGTAAGAAAATAGCGGAGAAACCGATCAACACCCTCGGCAGCATCTCCACCGCCGGCTTCATCATGCTGGGAAAAGTGACAAGGACCAGAGGGCCCAGGAGCGGGTCCGCATCGGTGAGTCCCCGGCGGTGCGTGCTGCCGGAGAGCGGCGGGGCTTCAAGTTGGAGCTGGCTGGGGGGGGGCAGATGGAGAGGACTGCCGTCTCCCATCGTTCTCCCTCTGAATGCCTCCAAACGCTGCCGTGGCGCACGGCCGTGTCCCGATCCCGCTGATCTCTGCGATTTTAACGAGCTTTCCCGGCGCCCTGTTTCTCCCCCTCGCCTCCTACCTCTGTTTGAGGTCTGCGGTCAGAGGCAGCAGCACGGACGTGTCCCGGCGGTGCCTTCGGCTGGCTGCACCTTCTGGGGACCGGGGAAGCACAGATCCTGCACTAAAATGTTGAAGCAGGCGGGAGGGTTGGCAAATTGTTTCTGCAAGGGAAGGTTGTGCACATCGGCCCCCGCCGAGTGGTACCGGGAAATGCCGGTGACTGAAGGCAACAGGGCTGGATGCGCCTCAGTCTCCAGCGTGTTTGGGCTTGCCCATCTGCATGCAAATGATAGGAAAATAATCTTCAGTGTACAGGCTCTTTGTCAGCTGCTACTTGAAAAAAGCCCAACCCAAACACTCGTCCCAGCCTGCTGGTATATCCTTACGGCATTGCACGGCACTGCAGAGAGCCTGCTCCCTATAAGAGGAAAGAATAAGGGAAAGTGTGGACTCAGTATCATGCCCTGTGACAGCCCAGTGCCTGGTCCTAAGGGCAAAAAGATCCATGTATGCCATTGCCTGGCAGTCTGTTGCCATGCTTACTCCACAAAACAGGAGTGTTAAATATATTCAGAATAAGGGGCAAGTTCATCACTCACTATGTGCTAGTGGGCCTGTAGAAAATCATTCATGACCCATGTGAAGCTTTTACTCCTTGGCTCTGCTTTTAGATCTAGAAGTCCAGGGGAAAACAGCACATCAGTTGATTTACAACTTCCCTTGCCTCAAACCAGCACAGTAAAACCAGTTTGTCTCATATGCCTCCCCAGCTGCAAAGAGAGAAGCAGATGTCTGGGATATACCAGGAAAAAAAGTGGACACTGGAATTCCTGTAAGATATGGGGTCAGCTGTATAACAAACCAGGAGACAGTGGTATTCAAGCAGTATTTACTTATTTCTTAAATAAACTCTGTGGCAATTTGATCGCAAGCCTGTGGCTGACAAGGCAGGAATCTGTGCTCTCCTTGTCCCTCCCAAATTCCCCCTGCTAGCAGCTTGGCTAGACAGCTCTAGCTAAGTAATGAACAGCTTCATGCCGTCCCTACTCTCATTGCCTTTCAAGCTCAGCAAAGTTTCATGTCTGCCACAGCTCTGCTGCCCTTGAGAAGACAGAGTGTCTCATTACTGGTTATTGTGGAACCTTATTTAATTTAAGATATCTTTAAATGCCGCCTGATCTACAGGGCTCATCCATATCTGTATGCTGCATGTCACGCTCCCTGGGCTGTACAGCTTGCTTGTTGTTAAATGCATGGAGTGGGAGAAGAAAAAAAAAAAAAAAAAAGATGAGAAATGGTGTCAAGGAAAGCAAAAAAAAAATCTCTGCCTCATTATTTTGGTTTGGCTTTGTGCAGCGTGTGCTCCTTTGTTAATCAGACTGGGAAGATGTGGCAGTTGTGAGGGATGCAGTGAGGGAGACAGGTTGGGGTTTCCTGGGAGAGGATCACATCTGTCCTGGGAAATGCTGCTGCCACTCTTATCTCCATGCCCCTAAGGGGAGCAAAGCAAAGTTTGCTTTCACATTTTGGTGATGCTGAAGCCCAATTACTTGAGAACCTGCCCGCTGTTGCAGGATTGTGAGTAAATGGGAGACTTGGCTTTTGCTGGTGTGAAGCTCCTTGTTGACTTGCTTAGCAAGACGCAGAGACCTGAGGGCTCGTAAAACACTCCATGCCCAGGGGTACTTTTCACGTGGTTTTTTGGGGCCCAATTATAGTTGGGACCACATGGAAAAGTCCTGTCAAATCGCCACTGAAGATTATTTTTAGCACTTGAATATCATGAGATTTGGTGATGGACCGTATATGCCAATGCTACTTTCTTGTCAAACTCTCTTTTTTCCCCAGTTCCAGCTGCAGTCTTTGCAGATCGTGTGCAGCAGCGTAGGGGCAGAGGAAGACAGATGCTGTGATCTCCCTGCGCTGGTAAGACAAGATGGACCACTCTGCTAGCTGACATGAAGCTGGGTATGATGGAACAAGTCCATGGCGCTGAAGTGACACTGCAAATGAATTTCATGGACTCAAGAGGGGAACCATGGGGTTTTTTTTCCTCTTCTCTTGGGAATAACTTCTGTGTGGTTCTTGGTGAAGCGAACAAAACTGTGTTTGCTTCAAAAGGAAAAAAAACTCCAAATCCCTGTGCAGTGTACATCTCTCCTGTCATGACCTCATCTGTGGCAGCAGTCCTGACAGTCCTACGGCTTTGCTGCCACCTCAGCCCTGAGTCACAGCACCCCCTGCTCTTCCTTTCAAGTTTTCTTCTCAACACAGAAAGGTGCTTTGTGGGGTGTATGAATAATTAGCAAGGAGAAAATTATCTTCCAGTATGTGTTATACAAATTTCAGGCAGGGCTGGTTCATATTTTTTGTCTAAACCTGTTAGTTGACAGAAAAATAAACCACTCAACTGCTCGCGAAAATCTCTCAGTGGGGTAGAGAAAATTTCTGCTTCTCTCCAACTGAAAGACTGAATTTTGAAACACTGAAAACGTTAACTGTGATCCATCCCCCTCTTGCTACGCAGCTGCTCATGCCACTTTGGCTTGCTTTTGTTTCAGAGGGACGAGGAGACCTGCCCTACCTTAGCTCCTGCCTGCTCTTGTACTTCTGGCCGCCCGGGCTTGCCAGGACCTCCAGGGCCCCCTGTAAGTTCCCCCTTTCCAAGCTGTATATTGCACACGCTGGTGTTGCTTCATGTTGTTTGGGCATCCCAGGCATGAGGATAAATCCTGGGGCTCCACAGGGTTTTAGAATCATAGAATTATTTAGGTTGGAAAAGACCCTTAAGATCATTGAGTCCAACCGTTAACCTAACGCTACCAAGTCCACCACCTTAAGCGCAACATCTACACGTATTTTAAGGAACTCCAGGGATGGTGACTCAACCGCTTCCCTGAGCAGCCTGTTCCCATGCTTGACAACCCTTTTGGTGAAGAAATTATTCGTAATATCAAATCTAAACATCCCCTGGCGCAACTTGAGGCCGTTTCCTCTCATCCTGTCTTAGGGAGCTTTGATGTCCTCCTCGTGCCAGGGCAAGGCTGAGAGGTGCTCTGCAGATTTCAGATACTGATGAAAGGGGGAGGTGGCGAGTTGGCAACACCACAGCTGCAGCTGGGAACAGGCTGAGCAGTTCCTGGGGCCATGTTAATCCTCTTAGGAGAGGAGGACAGGTCACCCTCGGTGCCTGCAGAGGTTTCATGGATTGTCCCCACATCTGACTGGGGAAGGACCTTCCAGGT
>JAVJGG010000009.1:30141441-30161015 GCA_035590195.1 Aviceda cuculoides
TGGAGGCTCCGAAACTCTTTGTAAATGAAAAAAAAACCCAACAAAACAAAAACACACCACAAAACCTTCCTATCTGGTTTCTATGTTAAGCAGGAGCCTTATAAGTGTCTGTGTGGGTGGGCAGCATAAAGAGAAAGGGGAGACTATGCAATCCTGCCTGTCCCCAAAGCTCGCTCTCTTTACAGTGAATGTGTCCTGCAAGACAGCCCTGGAGGAAACAGGGCCGGGGGGGGGAGTGATAACAGTCATTAAGTATGCAACATGCTCAGGGATAAAGGGCAAATGCAATATTGTTCCCTATCCATTACAAATGCAGGAGAGTCACCATGGGCTTAAATTGCAGGAGAAAATATTCCAGTTAAACACTAGGAAGCAGTTATCAAAAAAGTTTGCTTTTTGGAAGTTTGGGGAAAAACATTTTATTTACACAAGGCAGCCAAAACCTGACAACCTGTCCACAGCACCCCATTTCAGCCACTCCAGGTGCTTTTCTCCTGGAAAATAACCATTAAAAAAAATTGGCCTCCTTTCTCAAGTGAAAAGGTTTCAGATCACCTCTTGCGTTACTGTGGTTTAACTGTGAATTCAGTTCCATGCTTTGCAAGGAACAGCGCCTCATTGCAGAGTAATTACGTGTTCACTCTGGTGGAAGTTTAATTACATAGTACGCTCCACTATCACAGTTTGCTTCAATATCCTAAGTGCATAATTACCAGCTTCCATTGCCCTGTGGTTTAAACATCTCTGCAGTACAACTCTTTAAAGAGCAGGACTCTTTTAAGCATTAGAAGAAAATACAGTTTTGACACATAACCTTATCCTCACACCACTAAACCCTTGGTAATATCCTGCAGTTACAAGAGCACTCATTGCTATTTTTAAAACTCCAGTTAGCAAGGCTCTGTCCCACCTTGTATTTATCACTGTCCTTAATGAGTGTTTTTGACCAGGTCCAGCTGACTTCTGAAATGAGCTTCTGGGCACTTCTGAAAGCACCTTTCCCAAAGCTCCCTGCCTGTGCTTCTTAATTCAAATCCATTGTTTTTCTAGATTCAGGAAAAGAAACTTTCAGATTAAGATGTCAAAAGTTCACACGGTATTGGTTCATGCCAGCAGATTGGTTTCTTCTCTCCATCCAGCAGTTGTGCAGATGCAGAGCTAAGCCAGGTCTGCCCAGAGCTGGTTGCTGTCCCCAGTCTCAGCACGTGTCTGTTCTGTTGGGATGATATTACAAAACCCAACATAGTCCCAAAGGGTTGTAGATGTGAGCACCTCTTCTTTTTCTTCTCAAGTGTGTTTCCACATTCATACGTGATGTTGTCTCAGCACGGATTTGCTGGGGGAGTTGGAGGGAAGAGGTTGAACAGGTTGAAACTTCATCTCTCCCTGCTGTCACGGAGGGGCCGTGCTGTTCCCCTCTTCTCCCCTTTTCCACATTTGCTGGATGACTTGATTAATTCTCTTCTTGTCCCCATTGGTTGCGAGCTCTCTGGGTCAGAAAACATCTTTCAATGTGCACAGCAAAGTGTACCAACTTCTGTCCCCTGGGCTGCTGGTGACACTGCAATAAAGATCAAGATATTCGTAACGGCAGCTTTGTGTCCTACTGGCAGGGCAGCCCTGGGAGGAGAGGACCTCAAGGGGAGCAGGGCGAGCCAGGACCCAAGGTGAGTCCTGATACTCAGCACTGCCTCCGGCTTTGCTTGCTTCAGGCTGCGTCACAGGAATGGTGCCGGAGTGCAGACTCCTCCGGTAGTGCAGCTGGATGTGTTCATTCCTGGTCTGAACTGGGTTCCGTAGGCTGGGGGCTGTCTCACTGCGCCAAGCAGAGCCCAAACCGAGCCTTAAGGACTGGCGCATTGAGGGGCATGGGATCACTTATTATTAATTAAATGCTCAGTTGGGATTTGGAATTTGAGATGATGAGCCTGATTGCGCTGAATTAATGCAATGAATGTGGTCAGCAATGTTCTCTGAAAGCAGCCTTGCTGGAAAATGGGCAGTCTTTGTGCTCTGCTTGTTCTGGCTGCCAAGCCCCCAAACCAGACAGAGTGGTACTAACGTGAGGAGTGAAGCAGAGCAAGAACCACACCAAGCCTTCAGGTGCGGCCCTGAGGTGAGCAAAAGGAACGGCTGGGTCTGAGTCCCCAAATCCTGGGGACAGGGGCAAGCCCTGGTGCAAGGGTTCACTGCTCCACTGGTCAACGCAGGGCAGAGCCAGACCGGCCCATTGGTCCCCTTCTTTGGGATAACATCTGGGAAAGCAGCATGGTTACAGGGGAAAGATTTTGGGGAAGGAATGAGAATGCATGCAGATCTCAGCCATGGGTTAAGGAACTTTTCCCTTTGCTCTCTGGCCGCCTTGAATAACAGGGATGATCCTCTGCTTGGGAAGGGGAATCGTGCTTTGCAAAGCACCGTCAGAAGCTTTGCTGTCTTCTGCTGTGAAACATGCACCAAAACCTTGGACCTAAAAGGCAAAGGCAGATGAGGTTACTAGAGATCTCCTCGCTGTCCTGACTCCATCTCAAATACTGTAGACGGTTCATGCTGACCCAGGTTGTGCAGTGCAGCCCGTGTAAAGAGCAGGCACTGATTGCTTTCTTTCCTTTTGTTTGATTTCATGTCTTCGGCTTTAGGGTGAACCAGGCCCACCTGGACAAGTAGGACCAGAGGGTCCTAGTGGCCAACAAGGCTCTCCAGGTTCCCAAGGAATCACGGTTCAGGGTCCTGTGGTATGTGATCTCTTCCACTACCTTTTTTTGTCACTTGCTCTTTGCAGCTAGAACAAGTCTCAGAAATGGGTGTCTCATTAAAGCCCCCCCAATGTGATCTATATATTTACATCATCCTTACTAACAGCTGGACAGCTGCATTAGAGAGAGGCAACGATCATTTTTTTCATGCTGACGAGGCCCTGAACTTAGTCATTCTGGCAAAAGACTGCTTTTGCCCAGACTCTCCCTAATGCGCCTTTAATGAAAACAGCCCAGTGGAGTATTCAGGCATTTTTCTTTGCAATGATCATCATTATTTGGCAAGGAGTAGAGGTGGAGGCTGCTGCGAGCATGTCTGGGATGGCAGAATCCCCACGCACATGCTGTGGCTGTAAAGTACCCTGCAGCCCCACGGAGAGCAGGAGTGACCTGGGACGTGGATGTGGAGCAGCAGGATGCAGTTTGCCTTAAAGGATGCTGCAGCATGCCTAACTATCTGCTTCTGGTTTAATTCAAGGGACCACCAGGAATTAAAGGAGAGAAAGGAGACACTGGAAGTCCTGGCATGCAGGTGATGGTAGACTCCATTCTTTCTAATTGTCTCAAAGATTTGCCCATCTTTCCCAGTAGCTGCTTTAAGCAAGATGGAAAAGCCATAGAGTTGTTACTGTTGTCTGCTTGGAAACTGTCCTTCATTATGGAGTGTCATCGCTTTCCCAAGAGAAACTGAGTCAGTTGGTGCAAGAAAGATAGACTCATCTGGAAGCTAGATATAATGGAATTAGAGGTGGGATAACAGTGATTGCTCTGTTTAATGAATAATTCTGTTTCTTCTTCCATCTTTTTCTTATGTCCCCTGTTAAAAGATGAATTAGGGCAATGATAGTCAGATGCCAACTTTACTCAGCAATTTTGATTTACAGGGCATTCCTGGTGTCCAGGGAGCTCCAGGCAAGGATGGTCTTCAAGGTGCAAAGGTAAAATACCCCACCTCTGAGTTCTCATGCATGGGTGCCTAAAATTCTGCTGTGACTATACCAGCAGAGACCTGAAACATCCAGCTCTCCTAATGCGCTCAGTGCCTAACTGAATGGTCTTTTTGCAAAGCCAGAGGGAGTGGTAAAAAAAAAAAAAAAAAAAGGGGGTCATCTCAGATTTGGCTAAGTTTGACCAGGTACCACCCTTCTTGCCTGCTGGCAGATGCATTTTTCACCCATTCCTAGCAAGCTCCTGTTAAAAGCAGCAGATGGAAAAACCACCTCACTGCTTACTAGGTCTCTTTGACTCTTATTGCTAATAAATGATTGGATTTGGGTTTGCAGGGGGTGAGGGGACTAGAAGGTACCGCTGGGCCTCCAGGACCTCCTGGACCAAGGGTGAGTACTCACTATGAGTGATGCATATCGAGATCTCTTCCTCACCCAGAGGTGTCACGGCAAAATCCCTTCTCAGGGTATCACGGGGAATACTTGGCACATTGTACAGATGTCCACTTTCCCTGCCACCCTCAGTGTAAGAAGAAAAACCTTGGCTGCTTCTGGCAAGTTCTGGGGAAGGTTTGACACAGCAAGGGAATGCTTGGTTTGCTATTTTTGCTTTCCTGGTGCTACTGTTTTTCAACTGTTGGTTGAGTTTGAGCTGTATGGGCTTGCTAGACTGAAATCAGCAGGAGCTGGAAGATGCAGGTAGGTGTGAAAGTTTTCCCCCCACACTGTTTCCAATATCTGCTGCCAGGGTTGTATGTAGAAAGGTGTATTTGCACTCTGTTGTGCCCAGGATAGCAGAAGCTTAAGATCTGTTGATTTAAATCCATCTGCTAATTTGAAGGCACCACAGCTCTTCCAAGTTCTGTGAAACAGGTACACTTCACTTTACGTGGGAAACTAAAACAAATTTGGTTTCAGATGATGGGTGGTGGACCTGATAGTTACTGATTCTCACTGCTGAATTATAAGGAATTTGACAGTCCTGAACAGTGTACGATGGAGATTGCTCACTGCTGTGTTTGCATTAGACCCCACAGCAGTTGTGCTAAAGTTAGGTATTTATGGGAGCTAAGGTCGAATTCAGCTCGTAACTTTGACTTGCTCATCCTGGGAAGATGTGCAGCCAAGAGGGTTGAGCCGCAGCTTTCTAAATACAAGGAAAGCACTGTAGCCTTCAGAGCAGGCTCTGAAAGCTGTTCTGGTGGTGCCTTGGAGATTTCTTTCATTTTCACTGACCAGAAGAGTTGTTAATCTCTATTGATCTTAAATATAATAGCTGGAAAATTATAAAAGGAGGTATTTCTACTGGTTGGTTTTGGCTTATTTTTTTCTTCCCTTTATGGCTCCAAAGAGCACAGAAACTTCACAAAGAGGAGATGACCAAAGAAGGCACTTAGCACTATCTGAGCTGCTGTTACTGTTGGAAAGTATTAGAGGCAAAAACAGGTCTTAAAGGCAAAAGAAAACAACAGCATGGTACTAGGAGGCTGAAGAAAAGGGTTATGCTCTAGGCTATCTCTAAATCTGAATATATAATGAAGGATCTAAAGCCTGTAGGGTAAAAAACACATTGCAGTTTGCTGGCAAAATTCAGCTTTGCTGGCTTGACAGTAGTTGAGACAGTAATAGGAAATGATGTGAACATGACTCATACACGATATACTCTTAACTTTGGACTCATGGCTGCACAAGGTCCTGACACAAACCTTAAGGCTACAATGCCCTTGCTACAGTCCTCTAAACTCAAACTGCTGGTGCTCCTGGAGCTGTAGGGAGTTGTCAGCCTTGAACAGAAAAAGAAGAAAGTTAGGAAGTAACTGGAAATTTATCTGTGTCTTGTAATTAATGTCTGCAGGGCTTCCAAGGAGTGACAGGCTCCCGAGGCAGCAGTGGAGAGAAGGGACCTCCGGGTGACGTTGGGCCAACAGTAAGTTTCTGCTTTTGAGTCTCGAAGAAGGCCAAGACATGAAATAATTGAATGGAAACAAGCTGTTCCCACAGCAGCTCTCCCTCAGAGTCTAAAGAATAGTTTTAATTCACACTCATCCTTCTTAAGGAGATGTCTGGATATGCAAAGCCCAGGCTACTTAACTGTTGATAAAGCATTTAACAAATCCCAACTCCCTTTGCTCTCTGTAGGTTCATAAACTGCACAAAATCCAACATCCAAATACATTTCTGGTGTAAGATTCTAGAATAAAGCAAGAGGAGTCAGTCCTGAGCTGGAGTAGCAGCATTGGGCTTGTAGGGGCAACCGCAGGTCTAGATGTCACAGCTATTTATTCTTCTCAGGTGTTAAAATCCACCTGCTATGTTGGGAAATCTGTTCTAAGATCGTATCCGAAGAATTTCAGCATTCCTGTTGATGGTTCTTTATGCCACTGCTCCAGCTGCTGCTTTATTATTCTTTTTCTTAAAAAAGAAGTCAAAATATTCCTATGAGCTTGAAGCTCTTCTGGTCACTGTCATGAGGTCAAGAAATGATGAGAGTATGAGAAACAGAGTTCGTGCTCCATGTCCCACTAATGTAACCCACGTCCCCATTGATTTTTTTGTTTTCTTCTGCTCTTCCTTTCCCTAGACTTCTATTTTTTCTTTTCTTTCCTCATAGGGACTTCCGGGTCCGAAAGGAGAAAGAGGAGAGAAAGTGAGTATTTCTGGTGCTAGGTATCACTGTCATTGTGTCCTACACTCAGAAGAGTGGAGGTGGTAACCTGCTTTGCAAGCTTTTTTACAAATATAAACCAAACCATTCTAGTGCTGAATAACTTCTTGTACCTATAGCTTGTTGCCTTTCCGCTCACCTGCACTGGTTATGCTGGTGGGATATAAATAATCCTGCAGCAGTATCAATTGTAGTAATGAAGAAGAAATGCCAACTGAAAATCCATTCTTTGCTGCGAAGGAAAAACCAAAACCACTTGGCTGCACTAACTTGTTCTTTTTTAATGTATTGCATACGAGGGGACTAATTTGTGATAATCCTCTGGGGTGCCCCAGCACAGAGCCTTTGGGGTCAGGAGATCCACGCTGCCTTTGAAGGTTATTTTATTGTGAGAGGAAGTGTTTCTCATCCTGACTTTTGGTTAAAAAGAAAGCCTGTATCTTTCTAGGAGTCTGAATGTCATTACCAAGACTGAGTTACGTGAATTAGGCTTCAGACAGGGGTGAGGTGCTTTTGTCTCAAGTTAATGCCTCAGAATCATAACTTTTAACAACATGCTCCTTCCAATCCCACCAGCTTTTCCTTTTCTAGAATTTTTTTTTGCGGTGGAACTTTCCTTTTTCCCCTCCCTTGGGTGTTGTGCTAAGCTTTTTTTTAATTCTGAGTAATCTGCACAACGATCCAGCTACAGATGTATATTTTATAAATGTTTTTGGAAGTGTGTTAGTTATGAATTTTCACAAATCAAGACAGTGTTTATTTTTAAGCAGCTTTTTGCATTTTTATCACTTTTTCCTACTTTACTAAAACTTTCTAAAGGACCCCTTATATATGATTTATTCAGAATACAGTAATGGTAAGAATCAATATTCATAAAAGATTTAGACAAAGATAGGATGTTGCAATATCTGATCATATTAAATGTTTTACATATCAGAGAACATTGAGTTATAGACTTAGCATCTTTACTGATAAAATTTGAGATTGAAATTTACTCTCCCTTTTTTGGTAGCTTCGGTAATTATTGAGTTTTGGTCTGGGCTTTTTGATCTGCAGCAAAAAAGCAATTATTGATGTTTCCTAATTTCAATTTTATGGCTTCAGAGCTTTGTGATAAATAAATAAAGCTGCACTTCACAGTAATTAATAACTCCGAAACTCAATCTGATGAAAAGTATGAGCACAAAGCTATCACGCATTATGATATTGATCCTTTTTAAAAGATATTAATACTTTTTTTTTTTTTTTTAAATTAAAAAAAATGTTTCACTTCAGGGAGAACCACAGTCCATGGCCACAATTTACCAGCTCGTTAGCCAGGCTTGTGAGCGGATGATTCAAAGTGAGTATAACCAGCCTAGCTCCCGGGTGCGTTCGCACCTCTCCGGCAGCGGTGAACAAAACCAGCGGGGAGACAGCATGAAGCTGTAGCGACCCAGGTCGCTCCTCCATCCCGTGCCCTGCTGAGCACCACGCAGAGCAAACGTCCCATGGCAGGTTCTCAGCACTACGTCGGTTTTATCGGGTGGCATTGGCACAGAGACCGGTGAAATATTTCTCTGGAAACCCCTTTGGCACTTTGCAAAGACTCCTTTATTTCTTAAATGGAAAAGCTTGAAATTAGTTTGAAAGAAATGATTCTTTTGGTGATTTGCGCTGATTCCTCTTGAGATGAGGCATTTTTGGTAAAGCTCCTGCGCTGTGATGCACGAAGAGAAGCACCAGTTTGCCCAAGGTCAGGCAGCAAAGTCATGACTGAGCTGCCCATCTTCCTCTTCAGCTTTGGGCTTTCTCAGTTTGGACTGACAGCTTTTTAGCACTAGCTGATCATCTTAAGTACCTTTTTAGACAACATCCTTTGATTTTTGTCTCTTTTCTGAATCTCTCAGCCAAGGAAACACTCATTTTCTGTCTTGCCTTCTCAGCTCATGTGTTGAAATTTGACTCGTTCATTCATGAACATGCAAGGAAGCCAGTTCCTGTTTGGGAAGAAAGGTTAAAACCAGGAGAACCAGGACCACCAGGTCCTCCAGGTCCCCCCGGGAGCAACGGAGAAAGAGGAGAAAATGGCATCCCCGGGCAGCCAGGCAAAGATGGGTATCCTGGAGAAAGAGGTACGGACAGAAACATCCGTAAGCATTTTTGACTGTAACTTTGATAACTGTAACTAAACATTTTAGTGCCTCAAGGAGTACTGTAAAGATAATCCATGATATTATCTCATTTCATCTCATCTCATTGCTACCATGTGTAGGTTTTTGGGGATGGAGAGTTTAATTTTAGAGGGCAGGAGGCTATCCATACAGAAAGGCAAAAGAAACAGCCATTTGGATGAATACGTGGTGGTGAACAGGTCACCTCTGGGCAGAAATGACAAGTCTTGGAAAACACTGAAGGCAGGCATGAGGCAACTGAAGTAATACCAAAAGTGGAAGTAGGTTTCTGGACCGGTAGTTCCAACCACAAAAGCCTCACATGTGACTAAAAAATGGATCAATGTAATCTCAGAAAGTGGCGTCAGTTATTGCACATGAATGAGTGATCGGTGGGAATATGGTTTGCGTGGATTTGCAGACAATGTTTGTCAGTGGTTCAAGCAATTGTCTGTCAAAATAAAAAGAAAAGTGTTGGTTACAGCAGTGTCCTAACAGCTCTAAGTAACTAGGGACCTTCTGCTTAACAATTTACTCTGGCACTATTCAGTCTGAGCTGGTATCTGCCCAGCTTATCAAAATGTCACTTAAGAGAAAAGGGAAGTAACCACCTGCAGATGTTTCCAGCCTGTCAAGCAAGGAGATGGGAGAAGACAGATCCCACTGAAAAACAATCTTAAGGACATGGCTGATGAAAATATTTTCATCTTAAAAATATGAGCAATGGTATTTTGTCAAAATGCACCTGTTTCTCAGAGATGTACTGATTTTGTGAGCAAATTCATGCAAAAACAGCAATCCTGACTTCTCAGCACCTGCTCAAAGAAACTGTTCAGCTTTGTGATTTGTCTGATCCATGCACGGGAGTGGACCTCACGCTCGGGTTAGTGCACTAGCACCAGTGCTATGAATTTCCCTGTGAAAAATCTCAATTTTCACACATATCAGGCTGCAGCTCAATGCCAGTTGGAGCCCTGTTGGTCATGGGCAAATGGCTACTCTGGAAAACAGAGTAGGTGCCCAGGCAGAATTAAAGGAAATGGATATTTCTCTGTGTTGCCAAAGGGCTGTGACTCCACTTCAACATCCAAGAACCTGGTGGGGAGACTGCAGGAGCATTAATTCGGGGTGAAATGCAAAACGCAGTGAAGTGACACTTATCTCTCGTCTGTGATCAGGTGCCCCAGGGCCCAAAGGAGAAAAGGGGATGTCTGGAGCCAGTGAGGAAGGGATCCAAGGACCCAGAGGCAGAACAGGTAGAGTAAATACAACCTCTCTGTACTGACCCGCTGGGGCCATCCGGAGCTCGCCAGCTGCCAGATTCCAAGTGTCATTCAGCCTCAGGACCACTCTGGTGGGGCAGACTGACCTTCCCACCACGGCACTCTTGGAAGCATCCCGGATGGTTCCAGTCTGCTCAGATGTAAGAGAGACATTCCCAGGTAACGATGTATTTTAAGGACCTGAGACACATCCAGGGAGTTTTAGTTTTCCTGCCTTTTTGCATGCAAGACCAGACGCTCTGGGGATAGAAATTCTGAAAATTCAGCTCATGGAACACAAAGATTGTTGAGCAATCTGTTAGGATTTGGCATACTCCTCCATCCTGATCCCTGTTACCTGGAATCAGTGGGAGGTTTGCTACTGATGTAACAAACAAGGCACTATCAAAAGAGTGTGGTCAAACATATTCTTCTGTATTTAAATTTTTATGGTTGAGATGTAAAGACACAAAAACCAGTGACTCTGGGATGGATCCTGGGGTTAAGGTGATTTTCATTCGTAGGTAGACTTTGGATTCTCATAACCATGCTCCATTTTTAACCAAGCTGGGCACCCTTAAGGTCAAGAATAAGCCCTCTAGTTACTGGTATTCAGAAGTGGTTTCCAACTGGCAGGTCCTATTTTTCCTCCAAAATGAGGAAACAATACTCAGAAAATCAACTACCATGTAGGATGGAGAAAATACAGAAGAGGTATTACGCCGAAGCAGCTAAAGTAGATGTGCTATGGCTTACAGTGCTTCTCCTTCTTCAGGCCCACCAGGAGAAGTTGTGCTGGGGAAACCAGGTCCGAAGGGTTACCCTGGGAATGCTGGTCCTCAAGGTTTTCCCGGTGTCAGAGGGCAGCCTGGGCAGTCTGGATATCCAGGGGGTTGTGATATCTCTGGATGTTACGGGGCAGGTAGAAGAGGTGAGTCCTGACCATCTCAGCACCAAAGTTATGATTTTACAGCTGGTCTCTGATTACTCCTCTGAAGTTCATCCTTCAGGCACTGTCAGTCCTGCAAGAGCCTCCTCTGCAAAGCAATCGGGATGATTCACGTGCAATTCACACGGATAAAAGCCAGTTCAATCGACTGCTCCGCAGCCATCCTTCATAGTTTAAGACAAAACTGCAGCAGTAGTCGAGCTGGTGGAGTGACTGTGGGGGTATCTTGGGTTCTTAATGTCCCCAGCAATGTTTCCATGGTAGATAAAGAGGAACAATATCTCAGTTACTACACATACATTTCATGGAGGCTCAATTGTACAAAGTCCTGGGCAATGAAGAAAATCACTGGCACCGAACAAAAGATTTACAAGGGAAAAGAATTAATTCTATGCTATTCCTTCTCAGTATCTGACACCGATTTATTCATTTGCTCATTGGCCTCATCTCCTTTCCACACACAGATTTCATCCCCTGACCATTGGTGCGGAGGCAGCTGAAGACTTTGCTCTGGAAATCTCTGGGTGAAAGCTCCACGCACTCCAAGAGAAGCAGTAACCTGAACACCAAATGTGTTGTGGGTTTTTTTAATGTCCCATCATTTCTGTATGGACAAGTCAATCAAACACTAAAGCCACCGAACCAGCCTGTGTTCAGATGAGTCACCTCTCTGTTTTTCATCACTGGACAACTGCAGTGTTCAAACTCACATTGCACATCCCACAGCAAGACGAAGATACAGTCAGAGGTGCAGGCTGACAGACTTGTATGAAAAAAAGAAATAATGTATTGAAATCCTCAGAAATAACAGATAATTTTTGCCCATTTGGCTGCTTGTCTTTTTTTTTTTTTTTTTTTTTTTGTCACATGTTATTCTGGGTCCCCAGCACAGAGAAAAATAGCACCTCACGCCCAAAGATGCAAATCCACTGGAGCAAAACCGCATTTTCTGTCGGTTGACAAGATAACAAAGTCTAGCACCTTTTTTGACCGTTTCTGCTTTCGGCAAGGCGCCGACGGCTTCCTTGCAGGGGTGTTATGTACACAAGCACCACAGGCAGCACGATAACCTTCCCGTGATGTGACAAACCCTCCCATTTAGCCTCGTCCTCTGGGGCTTGGTAACTGTCAAGCAAAGCCTTAGACAGGCGTGCACCGACCGGAGCTGGCGATTAACCTCCTGCCCTTCTGCGTCTCTCCCTCCTGCAGCCTGGGTCGCCGCTTTACGTTTTATCAGGCAGAATATTGAATAGCTCCGAGTCTGACTTTTAGCTATATGACATGGAGGGAATTGTCACGTTGCAGCCCTTTCCTTGCATGAGCCATAGTCTAACGTGTATCCACAACAAACCATATAGATACTGATTAAAACGTACCTCCTCCTTTGCAATTGCTGCTTTAGGCTGCGCGTGGTTACACTGATTGGAAACTGCTCCTGCTTCAGAAACAACTGTTCATGATTTAAACCTGGAGCAGCAAAACATCTCATTTTTCGCAAAAGCAGAATGAAGCAAAAAGTATCAGTACAGATTTTTCAAAGATGTTAGGAGGCAAAAAATAGAGCATCATGCATATTCCTGCGCACTTATTTCGGCTGCACAAGTTCTGCAGCTACATCCAGACTGGTAGCTGGGTATTCATACGGCTATAGCCAATATTTGAAAACTTAACAGCAAATACATCCACATTTAAAAAGTAGATTGTCACATAAATACCAAAGAGAAACAGGTCTACCTTAAGAAAATTAGGTTGTTTAGACAAGTAATCCAAATACTATTTCTTCTTGTCATTATGGAAAAATCCTATAGAATTAAGAAATTTTGCTAAAAGAACATCTGAATGTATCAGACTTGTATGGGATACATCCTACAACGAAAGTCACATAAAAATATGATTACTGCATCTTGTAAGTATTTAAAGTAGTACTTGGCTTAATGTATGTTCATTCTCTAGAAATTCCCAAGAATTAATACTTTCAGTATGACATACATTCCCTTTGGAAAATGTAGGAACATGGATAGAAATACCACTCTGATAGAAGTAACGTTTCTGTTCACTTTGGAGCTTTCCAGAGTTGCTTTGACATATAAAATAGAAATCTTTCTACCTTAGACGAAGGGCTGCTGCAGACAAAACCCCAGCTAGAAGAAAAAGGAGAGGTCAGAGGAGCTGAAGTAGACGGCACGGTGGGAGCACGGTGTTCGGAAGAGATGTGTCCATGGGGATAGACGCCCGGCATATTTATTGTGGAGTTGCAGATGTTTCCATTTATACAGGCCAAACGGCTTGTGATCTGTGATTTCCCTATTCTCTGAAAAATGAAGGCATTCTGAAAATAAACCTACCAAACCTGCGCTAAGTTGCATTCAGAACGATTCCGCGTTTAGCACTGGATATAAAACCCGATAGCTGTGATATCTGGTGGATGCAAAGCAGTGGGCAGGAAAGGCAGGGAGGTAAAAGGGGTACCCTGCACAGCAGAACCTTAAATTCTTCCCATGAAACACTCACAAACTGGGGAAGGTAAGGAGTTCGATGTGGGACATCTGCATTTCACAGGTAATTCTGCTTCCTTTCTGATTTAAATCAGTGCAGCCAAATTCCCAGTTCTGAACTTGCTGTTCTGCCTGTTCAAATCTAGTAACTGCAGGCGGTTTGAGACAGAGGTCCTTTATTTTTCTTTATCAACTGTTTTTGAAAGTTACTGACATCATCTCACCGCCTGCCTTGGGTTTTAACCTGTTTGGTAGAATTTCAAGTGACATCTGCTTTTGTCTGATTATTTCGGATAAAACATGAAAGGTCAGACTTTAACAAAATTGTGTCCCAAAAGGGCTATTGATTAGGAGACAGACAACCTGCACAAACAACTTGTCCATTAATGTTCCTAAACTTTGTCCCCTGAGTGGTTTTATTTACTTGAAATCATGGATTTTTAGTCCTCCTAGTATCACGGAGCATGTGTGCTTTGTAACCCAATTCCTTGAAGGCAAGGAGCATTTCTGCTGAGAGATTTTAGGCACTGAGAGTGTCCTAATCTAGCAAGGAACGTTGCATGCTATTAATCAGCAAAAAAGAAAAGATTTCAGCGGTTGGAGAAACACAGCAGCCCTGAGGGTGGAGGTGCAGAAAGGCTCGGGAGACCCTGCCCCAGCCTAAATTGCAATTCCATCCTCTGTCAGTGAGTACAGAAACCAGCCATTTGTGAATATTAATATCCCAAGCTCTTTGCTGAACACAATCTCTTGTTTTCCCTCTTGTGCTGTTCTTTAGCACGCTTTGTACTTTTCTGGCCCAATTTATCACTTTTAATGCAAACTGTAGTTAAGAACAGTGTCATTCATTAGCATTGCGGTTTAAAAAATTCTCTTGCAGATCTTTCCTCAGTAGGGACTTTGTTCTCAAAGTTTTAATTGCTACAAGTAAAAGTTTGGATATTAGTTTTTCTGGATTTAAACCTGTTTTCTGGATAAACCTGGATTAACCTCAGTGCATAAATTTCCTTGTGAAATCCCACAAGTTCCTATCATCTCTTCACCTTTGCAAGACTATAGTGCCTGTTTACCTGCCCTCTGTTCAGTCCTTATTAAAATCCTTTGTCCTGATTTGCTCATTCTTATTACTGCCCTTAAGTAACCTGCATCAGGGAGACTTTCTTTTCCACACAGTGTGTAGTGCGACATTGTATCTTCAGTTTATTTAAAACTTCTATCCTCCAGTCCTTAAATAGTAATAAATAAAATCCAATTTTTATCCCTGCTGCAGAGTTTGACCCACCCGGTGCAGCTGGATTCTGGCAGAGGCTGAGGACCTTTGAGACAGATCTTTTTGCTACAAGCATCATTTTAAGGTATTAAATTGGTCTCAGGAGTAAGACACAGCAAGCACAGAGGAGTAACCAGCAACGCTGCTAACAAGCAGCTCTGAAAAGGCTTTCTCCAGGGCTCAACAGCTTGGCTTGACCAAATTTAAAGGGCTGGAAACAAAGATGACATGCTGGGTGGGGACGAAAGGTCTCCTAAATGGACATCACTGCAATGGGGAGAGCCCACAGGGGCTATCAAGGCAGGCAGGGCTCTTATAGGGGATTTTCCTTAGTACTGGATGTGAATCCGACATCTCTCATATGCATCTCTCTGCCTGTCCGTCTCTGCACAAGTGGATTCCCTCGAGTCTAGTTTCTTGGTAAATGTCTAGGGAGAAACTTCTCCAAAAGGGATACAAGCTATGTGGATTAGCTCACTGGAGAATGAGATATGGTGGAAAACAGTCCTGAAAATGCTGGGGATTACATAGATCATCCTGCCAGCCAGCTGCGGATAAAATACCCTGCGTGCCCCATGGCTGGGAAGATGACCCAGACAAAGTGAGCATTAGTGAACCAGAAGAAAGAGGATGTAGGGAAAACCCGAAAAATGGTGGTAACTGGGGTTATTACAGTCAGGTTTCTATGCCTTTGGTCTTCTTCCATTCATGGCCAGTGGAGCTGTACTGGTGGGAAAACATGAGAAAAACATTTTCTGAATGAAAATATTTGTTTTGTTATGGTGAGGATAGGATCTCTCCTCCACAAGTAAAACAAAAGATCGGCATCTATGTCTGCCTTCTGTGGTGCCTTTGGGGTGTCTGAGCTTAGTTTTGCACTCACAGATCCTGAAAACCAGTTACTTTGCTCTGGGTCTCTTCCAAGGCAGTTTTAGATCTCCTGCTGTATGCCAGTCTTGCTTCCTCACTCTTCTTCTGATGTCAGCTTGTTCAGTCAAGTCCTGGGAATCAGCTCTGAGCTGGGAACATTGCAAATGTTAACAGCCTGGCTGCATACATTTTCCTGGAGTCTTTCATATGCTAAAAACCTCTCTCTTTGTGGTTCATGGGTTTGGAGTAGCAGAATTATTCATTATTCTACAGTTATAGTCTGGTTCATGTCCCAGTTTTATTCCAGTTTCTGATCATTGAATCCAATGGAGGGATAGCATCCTCCGTAACAACCTCCAAGATGGATAAACCTGTTTTAGAAAGAGGAGTAGGTGTTGATTCCTGTTTTCTCCCCTTAGATTTTATGAGGAGGCACATCAGAAGCAGAAGGCAAGACTTTATTTGAACTTTAATGTGGGGAACTATTAATGCCACGTGAGAAGAAATGGAGTTGCCACTGTATGAAAAATGTTATGATGGTAGCAAAAAAGAGGATGCCAGTGACTTGCATTACCCGAGCTTCTCCCCAAACGCCAGTAACACCTTTGTAACCAGTTTCAGCTGTCACTTCCCTTCTTGTCCTGCCAAATCCTGGGATCCCGCAGTGGCGCTGCCTCTTCAGGGACACAAGCACATCCTTAGCGCTCCTAATGACACCCGATATTTTTGATGTGCTAATGGAGCAGGTGCATGTGGCTCGCTCTTCCTCCTCCTCCTCCTCCTCCTCCTCCTCCCGTGCGGCAGGGCAGTTCCTCCAGGAGCTGCGTGGCGGTTCCGTGGCCTTGCCAGGCAGTCCTGCTCTGTTGCTGTCACGGTGCCACGCTCCCCTTGAGACACTGCAGTCCACACTCTGCGCACTGGCAGTAACTTTTTGCAGGAAAGATGAAGATTCTAGACGGACCCTTTGCTGTGAACAAACTACAGCCCGTGCCTGCCCCTACTGAATTTCCCGATACGCCACCTTAACCATTTGCTCTTAAGGCTGTCCTTAAACCTTTACCAGTTCTCCTGCTACCCCCAAAGCATTCTCTTCTGCTAGGCAGGGGCCCAAACCGCAGCTTTTGCTGTACAGCCACCCTCACCTCTTTGGGTCCCCGCTCCTGGTCTGCCCTGGCCATCGCTCCGCTGCTGCCCGAGCCCACAGTCGCTGGGAGAGGGGAGCGGAGACTCGAGCTGCTGCTGACTCTCCAGCCTAGCTTGGAAAGTGCGTGTGGTTTTATCGCTAAAAATGTGCACCCACAGCCAAACCTCCCGCCTGCTCTGTCGCTGCCGGTGCTCCCGGGTCCGGGGAAGGAGGAGGTTGCAGCAGGAGCACTGAACAGCCGTCGTGGGCATTGCTGTGCTCCGGTGACACGATGCCCCGGCAACGCCCGGGGTCAGGAACCTTCTTCCCACCTTCATGACTATTTTATCGGCGCACTCCAAATGCAAAAAGGTGCTGGAGAGGGTTCAGGCTGCCTCGGTGAGCCCTGCCTGCCCGCGGCGCAGAGCGAAAGCCAGCCCCGCCGCCGTCCCCCTCCGGGGCGTGCAGCCCTGCGGTGCAGACCGCAGCTGCGTGGGTACATTGATGCACTAGACCTTGAAGAGGTTTGACTGTTTTGTTTTCCTTTCATTGCCATAAGCAAACTCACTGACTGTGGAAAGGCATAAATTAGCATCGCCAAAGACCGAGTCTCTCTTTATTCTGAAAACAAGCAAAGAGGAGCAGCAGCTCCGGCTCCCTCATCCTCCTTCCCCACGCTGTGCCAGCACAGCTCTCCATGGAACTAGCCCAAACCGTGGCTGCTCTATGTTTTTGTGAGCCGTGCAGATTTTAAGTACCTGGCTGAGTCTGTGAACTCAGAGGTCAGTTGTAGCTTCTTAAATGAGGCCAAACAGGCTGAGCACTGCATTGACTTTTACCTTGTACTGTTCGGACTTAGTGCAGTAACTTGTATTTCAAAGGAGTCTCTTTAAACTATATTGTTTCAGCTCCAGCATTACTGTCACAAGCTAACGCAGCTCTCTGCTGCTCACCGAGCCGTATGGCGTGAGCAAGCCTCACGTGCCAGGCTACCACGTAGGGGTACCCCGCGTCTCACCTGGGGTCTCACCTCCCCCAGGCTCTGGCTTTTACTGGGAACCTTCTGTGCTGGCCTCCAGGCAGCTGCCTGCTTCTCCCGGTGTGGATTCTCCAAAGCTCTGGGCTAGCCAGAGCTGCCGAGCGGTAAACTTTGCAGCGGCCAGTCTTGTGCGTGCTGATCCCCGCGGTGGGGTGCGGAGGAGATGGTGGGTGAAGCCTGGAGCCCCTCAGCTGCCAGCCTGGGCTTTGAGTCATGCAGTCACGACAGGTCCCGGGGGAAGCCTGTATTTTTTAGATTACGTCTGCCTTTCCTTGCACGCTGCGGTAAAATGTTTATAAACCCTTCTGCCTATGAGATCTCTGAACAAACAGGGGATGCTGAGCTGGACGGACTTACGGTCTGTTCCAGCGTGGTCATTCTCCTGCAGGTGTAAATGCCTACAGAGGACAGGTAGAAGATAGTTGAAGCCCACGCTTGCCCTCTGTCTTCCAGCCTTTCACCCACACGTGTGGCTCAGCCGTGCCGTTGTGCACCGATGTGTCCCTGCGGTAGGACACGGCTCCGGTGTCCGTGTCCCCCCCTCCCTCTGGCTGGTGATGTCTGTCCCTGCCTTCTTGCTGCAGGTCCCAAAGCAAGGACAAGATATGCAAAAAGGTTGGTTTAGTTTGGATAGAGCTGGGAAGAGCACAGCTGCTGAAACAACTGGCCAAATTTAAGGCCATAATACCTCTAATTTCTGCAAAGTGCTATTCTGAATTCCCAAGTGTGGCTGTGTGTCCTGTTCAGGTTTCCCCAGATAATGGCACATTTCCTTATTATGCTAACACGCTGTCCTGGATTTCTGTTGTGGCTTTCCCATGTCTACCTTCCCCACCTACAGCAAGAGTTTTACAGCTCAGGGTGACCCTCTGCTATTTTTCAGCGGCCATAACCTGGATCCAGGAAATTTCCTTGGAAAGCACACTAAAGTGCTACCAACGCGGTCCGAATCTTAACCCCAAATCCTCCCTTAATTTGCATGATCCTCACTCAGCTATGGTCCCCACGGCTTCTCAAAGGCGTTGGCCAAAGTAAAATCTGTCAATACGAAGACTACAACTGCTGTGCTAATGGTCACTGTTGGTCCCAACGGGGCTGAGCTGCCTCAAGCAATTCTTTCAGCCTCTTCAGTCTGTCCGTCTTTCCCAGCTGACCACAGACCACATCCTGCACAGGTATCCCAAATCTGGAACTTTATTTATCAAATGACTCATACAGGGACACACAGTCCTGAACGGCTTCAGCTTGACAGGGCAAAATGACTAGGCAGGGCACGCTGAGACCTCTGAAGACAACTGGAGCTAATTCGCCAGGGGCTGGATTGTAGATGCGAAGCCTCTTTATGTGCTGCTTTAGGGAACGAGCTCGTGTTCTTACATTGCTGAGTATATGCCAATGAATCCCACCATGCTATGTACAGGCTTTAATAAGAACTTTTCCCCTAAATTAGATGGAGGAGATGAAAATGGCTTGGCAAAACGACGCAACCTCAGAAAGTATTCCCAGAAAGCTCTGGAGCAACTCAAGCGTGGACACGCAGTAAATTATTTAAAGGGCTGCCTCCATTTCTCTGCTCCTCTCCTTCCAGGTGAACTAAAATCCATAGAGTGGGATATACTTTCTTCCTTCTGGGACTATATTTAGATCATTCCTGCCAGCCACGGTGGGAGGAAGAGACCAACAGTTCCCAGCAAACACACGATGATGAACATCCAAAGGAAGATCCTGTCAATGACCATTGCAACGTACTTCCAGTCTTCTTTCACCTGGGAACACAGAGGTGAAAGGCCAGTTATTAACGTTTATTTGAGATTAAAACTTTTGCAGACTGTTAGTGCTTTGTTCCAAAATAGGATATTTTCATTTAAGTCCAGAGATAGAAGAGGAAAGTCTCGCGTACATTTAGTGGTCCTATACGATAGCAAAGATTTATTCTATCAATCGCTGATGTGGGAGACAGATTCCCAGGCTGCGTGGGTGTGCATGTGCAATTGCAAACCCATTTCACAGCTCCTCAGGGATGCCGTACGCCCGTGGATAATTAA
>JAVJGG010000009.1:30161148-30198017 GCA_035590195.1 Aviceda cuculoides
TGCTTACAGATTAATGAAGCCAAACTCTCTGCAAAGGGATTTAGAGCTTTGGGTGAGTAAGCATTGAAAGTGAACCAGCAAACAGAAGAAATGGTCTTCCTCACCCCGCTTTTCCCCCACTTTCATCTTACTAGGGAAGGCTTTCCAGCAATTCCTCTCTGGGGAAGTCTGGTACTTATTAATACCATCAGGAAAGAATTGTAAATGGCTATTTCATTAAGTAAGAAACCACATACATAAGAAAACCTCTTTTATTACATTGCTGCTATTAATTTCTTTCCCAGAAGAAGACTGATCAGACGGCAAAGTTTTATTTGATACGGCTGTACCGATTATAATTTCCTACAATATACCACTTGGTGATTAATAGACCCGAGGGCTCAAATCTGGCGCGCTGCCTTGCTCTTTAGGGAAAACATCTCAGCAGGAGCTAGCTCAAGCCTCGTCGGTGGCTGCGATTGCAGCGAGTCTGTAGCGTGGTGTAAGGGGAAGGAGACAGCAAAGCCGAGGCTGCGCTGCTTTCCTGCACCTTCCAGCCTGCGACCCTGCGCAAACAGTGGCTTCGCCGTGCCCAAAGCTGCCACGTACATTGGGCTGTAGCGTGAATGAAAAGCACGGTCCAATAATAATGTAACTCTGATGACACAGGCCTTTTCATTCACAGATCCTAGGCCTGTTTTAAGCAGAGAGAATAATAAGGGAGTAGCCCAAAACAGTAGGTATGAGCTAAAACACGATTGGTAGGAGACCTGGCTTTATTTTTTTTTTTTTTTTTTTTTTTTTAAGGACTTGTTGATTATACTGAAAAGTCATTTTTGGTAAAGGAAGCAATCCAAGTATTGGTGAAACAGCCATTTGCAGCAGATGATGTTTCACAGGTATAGTGGCAACTTCAGGTCATAAAATATGATGATCTGTCAAGCACCAAACAAACAAGCTCTGAGCACAACGCAGTGACTCTGTAAACTCACCTTGAGTCTTCTCTTTCTTCATCAGTCATGGATGCACTGCTAAATTTTATCTTATACCTTGTGGGTGCTACAGAGAAATCATGATTTGTCAGAAGGAGAGAATATACAGTCCTGGCTTCTGTGACCAATGCTGTGACATTTTATTAAGCTGAGAGAATTATTCCTTGCAGGTAAGGTATGTGCATTTACCTCATTTTGGCGTGCTGAACCCTTCACAAACCGATCATGAATCTTCCAAGGTATTTGCAAAGGGCCTGTCGTCACTCTGTGCCTCAACGCAGACAGCGTTCAGCTGAAGCAATGCCAGCAAAAGGAGCTCTTTAACTACGCCTCTCATTTTTGCCATGCGGACTGCTTGGTTGGGCCTTTAAATCATCTGGTATTGCTCCAGCTCCCTGGCTCAGTAAGCAGCTTTGTAAATTGGGAAATGAGGCACGCACTGGAGAGCATATCATGTTTTCCCATAATTTGTTCTCTGAACAAAGCATCTTAAATTTCAGGAATACCTGAACATTTTCAAAAGCGTAAGAATTGGTTAAATGTTTTCATGCAATAGATAATTTTATTCCTTTAAAAAATAGCACCAAGGTAAGCAGGTCTTTATTATTCAATAGGCAGAGGTAAACAAGTAGAGGTTTGTCATGAAGCTTGTCATTTCCCTGGGGGAAACCATGTTGTTTTCTGATTGTACAGCCCCTAGCACATCCATCTATAATTAGGGTGAGTAAAAGAAATAATGTCCCTTGAAATCAAAAGGCATCCTCTCGTCCCAAGGATAAGGTCTCAGTGGATAATTCCCCTTTGTTATACATGTTTTCTGGTCTATTCATCACTTGCTGAGAGTCGGAGTGAGTCTCTGATGCTTAAAATTCCTCATGAGAAGGGCAGCTAAGCAAGCTCTGGATAATTGTATTTATGGCATTAGTGTCTCATGATGCAACCAACGTGTAAAGAAAATCTGCAATTTACGATCTGATGTCCAACTGGAAAGCTGGATTGAGTAAATAGTGCCCCATTCTGGAAAAATAAGCTTTTTTGAGTGTTTGTGCTATTAAAAGTAAGTGCTAGGTCATGCAAAGAAAAGAAATTAGATGCGTTTCTCTTTGAGAAAAGAAGGAGCAAATGGGAGAAGGGGAACAACTTTGTAAAGTTCAACAGAAATTTGCTTTCAATTGTAATGATGTATGCATAAATACTCAGCCCATCTTGAAAATGATGGCTGGAAGTGCATCAGATGTTTGCAAAATCAATATCCAGCTCCAGACTGAGAGCACAGAAGGGTGAAATTGGAAATTATGGAGAGACAATGAAAAAAAAAAAAAAAAAAGAGGAGGAGGAAAAGGAAATTACCTGGATTTTTTGTTTTGTTTTGTTTTCTGACAGCACTGTAGCATTTCCCTGTGGTCCAGCACCTCACGTGGAGCCTGATCCGCAGGGGCCTCTCTGACAACATCTATGCAGCTGCCAACATCTGCCACCTCAACTCCTGAGCTGTATTTTGATTAGTTTTTAAGAAGCTCACTCAAAACTATTTTTGGGAAAGGATCAGGGGCTGGGACCAGCTGGCTCCCTCACCCCCAAATTCCCCCCAGATAAGGAAATCTGCAGCTCTTCCCCGGTCCAGCTCCTTGCGGGTCCGAGCGGTGGGAACAGAGCATCCTGCCCCGGGGGTTGGGTGGTGGGTTTGGGTGCCTCGGTGACATCTGATCATCAGGACCCAGAGCCTGCGACACAGATTAGAGCAGTCCCGGGTGGTTTTATTGTACTTTGTTAAAAATAAACCGGTGAGATTATCCCGTGTTTCCTCCCCCTCAGCTGCATTCTCTGCCATTTTATTTTTAAGCTGTCTTCAAAGTCTTCTTACTAGAGCAGTCCAGAGATGCACACAGGCATGAGGACAAGGAGGTTTTCCAGACGGTGCTGTTGGTGTCTGGTTATTTTGGCTCGCGTGTGACATGCAACTTGTTTTGCTTCTCAGTCTGTAATTAATTTCTAATGGCATTTCTATCATATGCTGGGACAATTTGGTCTTGCATTTTCCCCAGCGTACCACTGTGCTTGTATTGTTTGTAGATATCTTTTTGTAACAAACAACTGCCTCTTGCCTTTCCCATTTTCTCTTTGCTGAAGCACTTAATTAAACAAGCTATTTACTTTTAATTTAGAAGCACTGCCCCCGTGGCAATGGTGCTTTAGAAAAAAGACAGAAACTTCAAAAGAAGCCCTGTTCTCATTCTGGGAAGG
Source organism: Aviceda cuculoides (assembly GCA_035590195.1). Lineage (NCBI taxonomy): Eukaryota > Metazoa > Chordata > Aves > Accipitriformes > Accipitridae > Aviceda > Aviceda cuculoides. The sequence continues at coordinate 30,164,364 of JAVJGG010000009.1, forward strand.
TGCATGTCTGAAAATATTACCCCAGAGACAGCAAGCTGTGTCCCAGGGGCTGCAGCTGCATCAGAGGTGCCTGCCAATAGATTCGTTGAAGACTTCCATGAAGAAATGCCACAATTTGATCTTAAGATGAAAGCAAACTTCCAAGTACTGATTTTTTTCCCCAATAAATTCTCATTTTATTAGATCAGTTCTGCTCCTTACACTAAATTTCAATTCCAAAAGATCATGTTTCCTTCTTTGTCATTTCCACTGGGAGAAAAAACGTGCTTTCCCACTTGACATTACTCGGATCCAGAAAAAGAAAACAGTATAGCCTCAGACTGGGGTCAGCAATTATTCCCCCAAATCTGAAAACAAAACCCCTGCCTACCGTGCCGACCACAAGGGCTGTGAAAGAGCAGAGTACTGCGGGCAGGTTTGCAGGCTCTTCCTGGGGAGCCTGGGGCATCGGTGGTCCTGGGGGTGACCCTTCTCTGCGCGTTGTTAGATGTTTTCCTGGTGCTTTTTCTTGCAGGCTGGGCTGGCAGGACGTCTGGTCAGAGCCCTCGAAACTGCTCCTTTTCTTCTGCTTTTGATGTTTAGTGCTGTAAATAGCTTTCTCCTCAGGATAATCGCTTCTTTTCAAGAGGGAAGTGTAGTGGAAGGTATAAGAAGAAAATTCATGGCTTCTGAAGACTGTTTTCGTTTTAAAGAAAGTCGCAGTCGTGGATTAAAAGGAATAACCCAAGATATTCATTGACTCAGTTCTTGATGATACCAACAAGCTCAGCAGAATGAGAACCGCTTGAAATGGGAAGTATTATTGGTGTAATATTCTTTCATTTGCACCATGGGGAAACAAGTGAGTTAAAATCAACTGACTTACACGGATTTACTTCCAACTATTGCTAGGAGGAGAGAGCAGAGTTTAATTTCTGCAGTCCTAATGTGCTTGTGAAGTGCTTTAGCCTGGCAAAAAGTGCTGGGCTGTCTACTAATGAAAATGGGGATCACTGCCCATCTCTGCCACAGATTAGTTCTCTGACCTTGGTCATGTCACTTCATCTCTCTATTTTGGCTGTCGCTCCTCAACATGAGGAATGAACAGTTACTTCCTCAAAGGGATGTTGTGAAGTGAAATACATTAAAGAACAGGGGCCTCTCAAACTATGGTACCAAAGAGTATATAAATGGACAGTAGCACTTAATCTTTTGTTGCTGCTGCTAAGTGCTCAGTGCTGTGAAAAATGCAAATATAAAGACACTTTTCATGCCCAGGAAGTCTTGCATAAAAGCACTATGACTTGCACTGACTCTAAATCTTGAGAAAATAAAACCGTAAGCACAGCTGAAAAAGTACCTTTTGCTGATGGATCCCTCTAGGAAAAGCCAGATGAGACTTTTCTTTAGTAAGAACACTAACTTCAGGTTATCTTGTGGTTTCCTTCATTGTGGCCATAATTAGCTAGCACACCGCATCCATGGTGTTGCAGGGGAAGAGCTACAAGAGGTGTGAAAGGATGTGGCGTTTGTACACGCATGACCCTCTCCACTAAAAGAAATTCTTTCAGCCTCTATTTTCCTTCTCTATTTGTAGCCATATTTACCCCTTCAGAGTACGTGTGAAATTTGTCTGTCCACCCACCTTCCCGCACAGAGCCAACTGCTCCAGTGGAAGTCCACTAATGAGGAATCACATCATGCAGAGCTAAACATACCCTGCAATGCCTCCACGCTACTATGCGCTTCCCACGTCCACAACCTATTTGGGGAATTTGCTTTCCTAGGTTCAGTAGCCAGAGTCAATGCTTAATAAAAACCAGAGAATGTGAATTCCCCATCTGTCAGAGGCTTCTCTGTAAAGAATAAGTCTGCTACGTTCCCACCAGATGACTGCTTTTTGGGTCCCTTCCACAATCTTCGCTGCTTCCTTCCTACCTAACAACAGCTTTACTCCTATTTTCTGCTGGAGGATCCTGTTGTGCTAGAGCAGCCCTGAGCATGGTCGTGCTACCCCCTTGGCCCCCATGCCTGCCAAGACCCCAAGGACAAACTCTCCAGCCGTGCCCATAGTGTTCAATGTGTTCAAAAGCCACAATATCGGGGACGGCTGAGCCTGCATCAGCAAGTGCACTCTCTGTTATAGCCCCCAGGTTTGGTGGGCCTTCCTTAGCAGATAATTTCTGACTTACTTACCCAAGGCGAGCAGGCTAAGTTAGGATACTTACTGAGAAATCCGCGTCTTCTGCTCGCAGATGGTCTGCAATGTAGTGAACCCCTTCCACTGCCAGCTTCAGGGCTGGGGACATCAACACAAGATGTTGCTCTTTGGCGCTGTGAGTCTTGCTGCCTTGAGCTGGTGTGCCAGCTGCCTCGCTCTTTTTGCATTTACACTTGCACTGAGGGGGCTTGTGCTGGGGCTGCTTTTCATTTAGGTGGCACCGCTGGGATGCTGGAGAGCCAGTGGATTGGCCATTGGTCTGGGAAGAGTCCTCTTGCAGGTAGCAATACTGGATGCTCCGGGACCTGCAGCGGATACTCCCTTCCTCTGCCTTATTGGGGCTGTACATCTGCTGGACGCTTAGCGATCTGCCTTTCAAGGTGGACGTGGTCTGGGTGTCACTCAGGGGGTGGCACGAGGGTTGTGGGGAGGAGCAGGTCACCTGTACAGGCTCTGGGTGCAGCACAGAGTACTGCCCAGAAGGGGACTTGCAGCTAGGCTGAGGCTTGGCTGGCTCCTCGAGGTGGGCACAGAAGGAAGATGTGGGTGAAGGCTCGTTACTCTGGGGGCTGGGCGAAGATGAGGTAGTGAAGTTGGGTTCCACGTCGATCTCAGCCCAAAGCCTTGGCGTATTGGTTATTTTGTGCATGGATTCGATGAGCTTCTTGCAATTGTCTTTCACTGCAGAGGGACGTTTCATGAAAAGGAGGCGCGGGACTATGTCAAGGAAGATCCTCCTCACCCAGTCAGGCATCGTGTGGGTACGCGGGGAGCGGTGGTGCACATTGAGCACAAAGACGGTGATGATGATAGACAAGGTAACAAATATCATGGTGAAGAGAAGATACTCTCCAATCAGAGGGATGACCAAGGAGGTAGACGGGATGATCTCCGTGATAAGCAGCAGGAACACAGTGAGGGACAGCAGCACGGAGATGCACAAGGTTATCTTCTCTCCACACTCGGAGGGCAGGTAGAAGACCAGGACAGTCAGGCAGGAGATCAGCAGGCAGGGGATGATGAGATTGATTGTGTAGAACAGTGGCAGCCTCCGGATAATGAAGGAATAAGTTATATCGGGGTAGATCTCTGTGCAGCATTCATATTTCTTGCTGTTGTAATTGCCCACAGCGTTGATGATGACCCATTCCCCGCTCTCCCAGTAGTCCAGCTGGTCCACATGACTGTGCATGCTCACCAAGTCTATCTTGGCTTTGTCATAGGTCCAGGAGCCAAACTTCATCGTGCAGTTTTGCTGGTCAAAGGGGAAGAAGGTAACATCGATGCTGCAGGAGCTTTTATAGATAGCAGGTGGCATCCATTTAATTCTCCCGTCATAGAATAGGTGGGCCTTGGTCAGGTGGGTGACTGCAAAGTCACCATCAGCACTGGGGAGAGATAGAAGATAAAAAAAAGACTAAGGCTTCTCTGGGACTTCTCGACTCTGTTAAAGAAAGAGGATATTTAGCGCCCGGCTTCTAAAAATGTGCTCAGGGCACCTGAGAGATGCAAGAGGCACATCATGTGCAAACACGGGACCCATCCGCTCCATCCAGTGGGTTTTGAACTCTGTTGGCTTATGCAAGCATTGAATTTGCATGCAAATGTCAGCCCTCAGTTTGCCGAATTCACGTCCTAGAGGTGAACGTACACAAGTTTTCCTCAAAGGTGTCTCATAAATGCCCTGGAAAGGGTTGAGTTTGCTTCAGAGGGGTGGGAGGAACCACTATCAGGTAGTGCGGCTGTGGGCTCTGCGGAATTAATTGTGACAGCTGCTATAAATGAAAGAGTGTTGGGTAATCATTCAGTCTTTTACATGAAAAACAGCAAGAACATCCTATTAATAGGAATAATGAAAGTTAATCTCTTGTTTTCCCAGTCAGGAAGAGAGCTGTCTTTTACAGTGTCTTCTTACAGGGACTCTCAACTGGGGTCTGTGTGCTGGTATAAGATAAATAGGTAACAACCTAGGATTTTATATCAGAAAGCCATTTTTCAGCCAGCGAAAAAGCTACTGCATAAACAGCATTTTTTTTTGGTTTGGATCTTCTCTCCTCAGCCGATCAGCGCACTGATTTCCCGCAGCACCGTGCCGTAAGCGAAGGAGATCAAAAAAGGCAATAGGACATACAAGTGCACCGGGGATTTGGGGGAAGAAAGACCACCAAGGAACGCCATACTCAAGCTGTAATAGTGTTGGAGAAAGGAGGGAGACTGAGGCTCCACTCCTTCCTCACCCCCACACCTCTGCTACCGCACATTAAACACGGAACCTGCCGCTTGCCCCGGTGCGTGGAGGCCACAGAAAGAAATTAGCTCATTAAGAGCTTCAGCTAGCAGAGCAGGTAATTAATGCCCTGCGTGGCTATGCCGTCAAGAAGCGCTGTTCCTCCCCTGCTTTCAGTGAGGAGGACACGTGGACTGTAGCACTTAAATTCCATTTAAGCTTACACAAAGAGGCAAAACGGAAGCGTTGAGAGCTGCACAGGTGACATATCTCCTTGTTCGAATAATCGTTGTGTTGGAGACCGGCTGTTCGAATCACAAAATCACGCCTTCACCTGAAAATGAGCCAAGGCCCTACATCTGCAGCCCCTTTGGGCAGTGACTGGCTGAAACTTCAAACCCTCTCTCTCCCCCTTGGTTTCTACTTGTGGACAGAGGATTTCGGTAGCCTTAGACAGTCACAACCTGGATCAAACACCCTGGTTCGAGCAGCCTTAAAATGTGGGTGAAGTTTGGACAGAGCCGCAATTTTTTTCATCACGAGCAAAAGTCCGAAAGGTTGAAATCCCAACCAAAACCAGCAGGTGGAATCTCTAGAGCAATGCCCTCAAGCCTGGCTACAGGAATAGGGAAAAGAGCATCCAAAGAGCAGGGAGGGAATTGGGGACCATCTTACACACCTGGCTCCAGCCGCTGCAGAACTGGGGGATACAGAGGAAAAAGCCCGTCGTGTGATGCCGAGTTTGCAAAGAGCAACGCTGCTAAACAAGGGGGAAATTGAGCAGGGCAGGGAGAGCTTCTGCTAAAAACTTGAGATGAATTATTCAGGCTGACAGAGATAGAAAGCTCTCCTCTCCTGCCCAGCCCTCCCGGCTGGAGCCGATCCAGCCCGCAGCCACTTTCCCAGCAACCGGCAAACTCCCTTGGCCCCGCCGCTGCTGCTTCAGTGCTCAGATGTGCCGTGACGGCAGCCCTACGGGAACGGGGTGCGCGGGGTCACACCTCTCCTCTTCCTCACCAGCAGCAAGGTAAGCAGGGCAGGGGCGATCCGGCGGGGCCCCTCAAGCTGCTGAAGGCGGAGGAACTTCCCTAAATTTATTTCTTTAGGAGATCATCCATTAATGCGTATGCAAAGGGTGGGGGAAAAAAAAAAAAAAAAAAGGCTTTCTGATATTTTGTCTTGCCCTGTAAAGCATCCTTGTCAGTCCACGACCACACTGGCTGCCAGTGAGACTGGTGTTGTACTGCACATTTTGGGAAACAGCGGCAGGATCTGGCCCTCAGTGAGCTGTCTTGGCTAACATGACATCTGGGCAGAGATGGCACATGCCCCTGAGCCCCAGGATCACAGCCCAGCTCTTTGTCTTTTGAGATGATTTTCCAGCTTGGTGGAATGAATGGAAAAATAAACTCTGAATTACTGTGTGGTGGAGAACCAGGTTTTTACTAAACTATTCTTTGTTTTTATAATGCAAAGCCTTTGCTCTTTTTGGCAGATTTTGGAAAAAAAAAGAACACAAAAGGACCCAGTGCTTTTTGACCTCTGAACTGGGCTTTTTCTAAAGCTTTAAAATGTCTTTTTTTTTTTTTTTTAAGACAGGACAGATAAAAATATGTACAAACCCAGACTGCTGTCTCAAATTATTAAGGCAAAACCACCATTGTGTTTTACTCAGATGCAAATAAAACCGAGCAATGCCATTGTACCATCCCCCCAACTCCTTTCTTACCTCTTCTTTCTTAAATCTAATTTATACTCCAGAACCACCTGCTTTGGATGAAAATGATCCTTTTCTCCTGAGTTTTGCCTGCGCTGTAAAGCCAGACTGAGACACGAAACATGCACAGCAAGTGACAGTCCAGTGTTTACTGTTCTTAGTGGTTTTCTTTCCTAATCTCGATAGGAATTTGGAATCCGATTCTGCATTTAATGAGATCTCTGAGGCATGACTAAATCATTCATTAATGGAACAATATGTTTATAATTGGACTCATGTTACAGAAAAGGGATAACGAATGTCTACTAGTGTTTCCCTTCTTAGGTGGAGCGATGTGTTGGTGGCTGGGTAAGTAACACAGGTGTGTGTTTTTTCTTTTGAAAACTGTTGCAAAAGGGCATGAAACTCTTCCTAAAAATTCATCCAGGAGCAATAATTCACGTCATTGTGCTTCATTCCCAGAAATGTCTTGTCTGGCAGTTTTGCAGTCTTCGTGTGCCTAGCCACATACATCTCTTCTGCAAGCGTAGATGTAACCAGTGTGATGCTGCAGATCTCGTGTGTCAATTATTTCCATAAATGATCTGCTTCTTTGATGAGGAAGATATTTTTCAATTGCTTGCCTAACAAACCAGGCCTCATCCTGGGTTCTCTTTGGCTCACACATTTTTACAAATAACACTGGTACTCCCTTCCAAGCTGGATTTTGCCTGCAGTGCCATGGCAGGAGTGAAACCAGCAGCAGAATAGTGTGGTGCCTTTGAGAGTCAGCTAATGGCTCCGAGGAGCCATAAAACCCCCTGAGATCCTCTTGCTTCTCCCTTACCAACCTAACAGGGCTGTGAAATAATTCTGGACTTTACTGGGCATGTTTGAACTTCTCATTGCCATTCAACATAGAGATATTTGAGCAATTTGTAAGCAGGGTAGATTGCCATGCTGTTGGCCGTACATAGACTGTATCCAAGCCAGCTATAGCATGCAAAGGTAGTGGTCACAGTCGTCTTAACCCTCTGTGCATACATACATACATTTTTGCCTCCTTCCTCAAGCTTACCACACTGGACCCTCACGCATACGCTTACTGGATTGGAAGCTAAGCTTGCTGGCACCCTACCGATGTGGGGTGAACCTAGAGGGATGTTTTCATCCTGGGTGAGGTTTTCATTCTGCTCCTCTTGCCATGAAAGAGGGAGATGATGATAAAGATAAAGATGATGATAAAGATTAAAAAAAAAAAAGATGATGATGACCAAGGTCACCTGGCTGCTGATGGTCTTCCAAAGCCCTTCCCCAATCTCTTCCAAGGGATGAAGGTGAGACAACTGACTGCAAATGAAGTCTGCAGTTAGGAGACTGGGGAAGCCCTGTTTTCCTGTGGAAAGCTTTGCTGTGGGAAAACCCACTCCTGGCTAAGTTGTACCGACAGCCCTGACTCTATAATGTGAATTATTTCCTTAGACAGGAAGGTGGGAGATCTGACACAGTGGGATGGAGAAAATCTGCAGTCATCCCTTTATAGTGGTAGCACATTTTCATCTTGTTTAGTCTAGACCACTGTATAGTGACGGTTGTCAAGAAAAGCCATTTGGAAGATGGAGTGAGCACAAGTTAAACATCACAACAAGAACGTGAGAATTAAGAAAATCGGGCTCTCCAGATTACCCTGACCTGACAGCTCTAAAAATCTGTCAGTAATAAAGTACTGGAGCTCTTATATTTTCATGTCAAATACAACAGAGTACACCAGTAAAGAAAGAAGATGGTTGCTTATTCCTTTGCCAACGGAAAGAGTGCTGCTGTGTTCTGCAGCCTTTGATTCCTCATTTCAAGAGTAAAGATTGCTCTTCTAAACTCTTCTATGTTTATAAGGATTCAAGAATGGCATTGTTTTACTGGCAGCCACCAACTGTATTTCATTAAAAAGCTTTGCCGATGGTGAATTTTTTTTTTTTTTTGCCAGTTTCTATTTTTCCTGCAGTTGGGAGATACATCATCTCACAAAATTAAATGTTTTCAGAATGCATGTAAATGAGGCATACATTTATTTTAATTTCTGATGATCCAATTTAAATCCAAACAGAGCTTTAAAAGCCTGAAAATTAGCTATATACATATATGGATATAGCTAGAATGTCTTTATTTAAAACATTTTTCATTGAACAGCAGTAACCAAGACAAATTGGGCTTTTAAGACCCCTTTAAAGAATGTACCCTTCTGGTAGACATTAAAGAGCTGCTTCTGTAATGTTCAGATTAAAATACCCTCCAAAGGCAAATCAGAGAATATTTTATTTAAAAACCGGTTTGTGCCACCAAAATGGTAACTACAATTTCACCGGTTGCAAGGGACCCCTGGAGATGACCTAGTCCAAACTCCCTGCTCAAAGCAGGGTCAGCTACCAGAGGGTCAGGACCTTGTCCAGCTGGGTTATCAACATCTCCAAGGTCTTGGCAACTTGGGTACAAAACATCTTGGGTAGATAGGCAGAGGTGCCTGTGCACTGATGTGTGCTTCTTTAGGTCACATCCCAGCTTTTCCTTGCTTCAGATGTTTAGAAATCAGTGGTAACCGATATTCTGATTGTTCCTCAGTAAATTAGTCATCTGTCTCAGAAATGGCTGTGCTACACCGACGAAATAAGCACAAGTTTCTCAGAAGGCTCTAACAGTGCTGAATTTATGCATTTTGCTTCAATTCTTCTCTTTGCCAAGAATCTTTATCAGCACTTCGGAGGCAAAACTCTACCTCTGTCCTTAGCATAATGGTAGGAGAAGTCCTTGGATGCTAACACAGCACCAGCCCATGGGAGAGATCCCTCGTATAGATTTCTTTCTATCAATTCCTCTATTACTGGATAGAGCTTGGCAGCAAACCTCAAAGGAATCTAGAGATATATTTCCTCTCCAGAAACATAGTCATTTAAACTCCCAGAAGAATCGGGAAAGCTTAGATGTGAAGTAGTGACTATGGGCAAATACAAATACACAAATACACACACAAAGAAAAATGTCAAGAACATTTCCAATATTTTAAAGGTTAGACTAGGGCATCTTTTGGCATTTCTCCTCCAAACAGCTTTGGGATGAGTCAGGAAACCAGTGTAACTCCAGAAGTCTCACTGGTTGCAAACATCATAGTATAGTTCAAAAGAACAAGCCACTTTAATTCAGTTCAAAAGAATTCTTTGGTTTCTCATGATTTTCAAGAACCGGCTGCCAGATGATCTTCTAACCCAGTCCAGTAGTCCTCTGTGTCCATATTACCACTGGGTGAATTCCTCAAGCTATTTCCTACTCCTAATTACAGAAATTTGTATTTGAATTTCCTTCATGTATGATCTTGTCATTCATTCTTTTTTTTTTTTTTTTGTGACTATGGAGGCTAAGGCAGGGATTAGGTTTTGGAACAGCTAATGCTAGAAAATACTGAGAAAAAAGAAAATTTTAAAGTCTGAATGTTCCCGGTAGATTCTTCCCAGGCTTTACAACCATCAGGCTGGAGAAGACAAATGCTATGATGCTATCATGAATATCCAGTTGAAAACTAGCCAGTGCAGCTCACACTTCAAGTTCCCTGCCCATCCATTAGGCTCAAGGACATGGTCTTGCACTCCTCTAGGCAGCCTTCAGCAGCTGGAGCACCTGGCTGCAAACCTGCTCTTCCAGGGTTTTCTCCTCTGGAGTTTTTATGTTGCATGGAATCCAAATGCCTCAACACAGTGGTGGAGAAGCCAAAAAAAAAAAAAAAAAAAAATCAAAATGCAGCTCCAAGAGCTTATTTCCTGATTAGACAAAAAAAATTTTTTCTTTTATTATTTTAAATATAGAAAGGAAAACTAAAATGTGCTTAAAATCCATTCATGAATGGGAAAATAAGTCAATGCAAAGGATTAGATAATTAATTTATAAATGATTTGGTGGTATCTGAAGAGCCTTTACAGCCTCAGATAAGCAACAGCTGGCCTTGTTGACAGAGAAGAAGAGCTTTGTCACTTCACTATTAACTCATATTCCTCTGTTATACATATGTTTTGTCACATCTAGTAGAAACTATTTAGAGTCTTGGAGCTTATCTCATCAAGACTGAAAATTCAACAGCATATTAATTTCCCTGTAGGATATTAATTTGGTTTTAGATTCCTTATGAATGTTGACAACTACATATACTCTCTAGGCCAAACCAGCTGAGTTTACTGATTTAATTTGGGCCTCTAGAGTGGATAAATGGAAGGTTTTGACAATAATGAGCTTAGATATGAGAATAGCCTCACAACAAGGGATTAGGTTTCCTTAAAGATGTAAATCTCGAATCAATTTAAATTTCACCGTTTCTATATATACCCCAAGATGAAAACAGAAGAGGCCCTTGTATAATCTCCTGCCCAGAAAATCTCTTTTCCAAAGGTTACCATCCCAAACAAAAATACTGTACTTCTGCCAGATCATGTGATAAGCAATAAATAGCCCACATTAAAAAGTCTGAACAGTGCAAAACGCCAGTGTGGCCACTCTCTCTCTTCCACCAAGGTCTCTGCACACATTCTCTTGCTCTTAGGGACCCAGAATTACATGCATCTACACTAAATTCCCTCTAAACAATATATATATTATATATATATGTAAAATATGGGAGGGGATCCTTGTTAGCATCACTCCTGACTAGTCGCTACCTTTGCAAAGCCTTTTTTTCGGAAATATTTCCAGCTGAGATGCCTGCAAGGAGAAACACTGCCTGGTTATGCGGTTGGTGAGCTGCCACGCAGAAGAGCCTCATCTTGGTGTCCCATCATGCTGCAGGTTTTGCCTTGCATGCGTTGCATTTGTCCTGCCTTGCCCTGCAATCCCTAAAAAACATGGAACCTGATTGTTGGAGCAGTGCAGCTAAGATACTGACTGCAGCTTCAGATGTGTTCGGTAGGAAGTTAGGTAGAAGAGAGGAGTATATCCCAGGGCAGAAAACAGTTTACGTAAGACTCTATCAAAGAGCATGGGCAAATATAGCTGTAAAGAGGTATAGAATTAACGGAAAACCATTACTGACTGGCTAATGGTTGGCGCCTACATCCATGTTTAATTTATGGGTAAAGTAACCAATTAAAAATGTATGATAGATTCATGACAACCAACAGAGGAATGCATGATTATTAATGGTCAGTATGGATAAAGGGAGAGAAGTAGCTTGGATTTAGGTAGCTGGGGCACTAGATCTCCCTGCATGGCAGCAGGTCACCAGTACACTTAGACTGGCTATATCTGCCCTATCTCCCTGCAAGTCAGACTGAGTCAAGCAATAAGGTGGGCAAGGCCGAAGGACTCGTAGCCCAGAAGAGGATAAGGAGAACATTCTGGAATAGCCGCTGTGACCAGCAGATAGGCAACGGTCCCCTCGAGTCCCCGTAGATGCTCAAGCGACAGCGGCGGCGAACGAGGACAGGAGGGCAGAGGGGCAGAAGCCAAAGGCTACCCAGCTGAGAGGTCTGCGTGCCCATCGGCCTCTGGGGGCTGCTTTCGGCATGAAGTCCCAAAATATCAAGAGCAGAAAGGGATACCGAGGCCTCCTTCTTTAGTGCTAGGATCCTCCTCGCATGGACCACGCTCATCAGCCGTAGTGAGCACGGTGAGCCAAGGGAGCAGATGCAGAGATGACACATCAGGCTCTCGCGTACCAGAAGCTCCAGCAAATGGATGGTTTAAAGCACAGAGGTCCCACAGACAACGTAGATTTGTGTAGCGCTATTTCCTTTGGCACTACAGTCCGCCACAAAAACCACCAGAAGCTCCAAAAATAATCATCCTTAACACTGTCATTAATTAAGCAATGACAAGGACAAGGACATTCCTTTTTCTTCCAGGGGAAGCTGTCAACACCTTTCTTGGCTGCAATGTGAGGCACTTGTAATATAATATTCACGCTCAGAGTGTGTCCCTGTAGGATAGGAAGGTCCAAGTGTCTATGAATTAGTCATTTCCATTGGCCTAATCTCTGAAAGGTGTTATGTGAGGATGCAGTGATTTCCAAGAGGTTTGCAATCATGCCACTCTACTGAGGATCAGAGACAAGCTAATAGGAAAGATAACAATTTCTGTAGTCTCCAAAGCTCACAATCCCCTGGACAGATTCCACCTTCAGCCTTTTTTTAAAAAAAAAAAAACAAAAAACCCCCAAGAAACCCAAAGCAAAAAAAAAAAAAACCCAAAGCAAAATTGTATCAAACTAGAACCAGGCAACAGTTTATTAAAAATGAGCCTGGTTTCCATTGTGAGCGTTTTCTCTGAGTGTTAGCCACATAAAAGGATGTTGTTGCTTGATGCTTGCAGCAAATGTTGTCTCTAGAGCCTGTGCTGGGGAGGGAGACTGGGATATCCTACAACCTAGGAGACTGGAGAGCTCTGGTATGATAAGCCAAGGAGAAACCAGTCTTGGCACTTGGACAGTCTTTCTAAGCATATCAGCAGGCTCCAAAGAAAAGAAAGAGAACAACCACCTCCTCCCTAGGAGGTGTGCATGCAAGAGACAGTTTTCAAGTGTTCAGGGTCAGGAACAAATAACTATTTAAGAATAATTCTAGAATGGTATTGGGCTGACCTGAAACCTGTATTTGTAGACACAGAAGTCTGACATGTTTCGGCATATTTTCCTTATTTAAGCCCATTCTCAGTAATTGGCTTTTCCAGTTGATGGTGATGAATTAGGGGAGAGCTCCTTGGTGAAATGAGGAGGTCTGAAAGCTCAAATCCAGCTTAATTGTGTATCTGACATGTGAAGAGAAAACAATACCTGGCTTCCCCCAACAAAACTTGCTGTACAGAGAAAGGATCATTAGGAGAACAAAGCCCTTGTGATGAATATTAGTCATGCCATTTAAGGCACCTCTGGAACAGATATTATAAGAATCTGCATGGACTTCAACCACAGAGAACAAAATAAGGAGGAATAATTGCAAGAAGCACCTTAACACCACGGGCAGAGAAAATTTGCAAGGATGGGTTTGCCCTCTGCCCACAGTGCTCACACTCACTTGTTGTAGAGGACAATATCTGGCCTCCAGATGAGCTCCGAGGGGATTCGGATGGATGTGACGTTTTCGTACTCTTGGGGGTCCCAGCGTAGCTTGTAGTCATGCCACTCCTGCCAAAAACGAGGCAGTTACAAAGCTGGGAGAGTTCAGATTGCAAAACTGAAAAGCAACGTGGAAAAGCACATATTTTGGTGCACCCACCTGCTTCACCCACACGTTCGTGGTCATCATCTGATTTTTCTCATCCTGAAATGCAAGATCAGATATTGGTTACAGAAGCAGATGAAGCGGCCCAAGGAACTAATTAAATTTCTCTTAATTGTACTTCATTCCTCTAATTATAAGTCACCTCTGCAATAAATGTAAGTTCCAACTTGGAAACAAAAAGCAGATGTTTCTGTAATTTAACATGGGACAGGGCACAGCTGCCTGATACCAGTGAACAGCTGAGCCTGCACCTAGGCAATCTTGTGAGCAGACAGACTTGAATTTATTGGGATTTTCCTCCGTGCTGATGGATTCAGCCTAAGACGATGGGGCCAGGCAGAGGAAAGAGCTCCACAGCTTGGCTTTGACCTGAGCCCTGAAGGAAGGGGAGTGATGGATCTGTATCTCCTTACTCACACATGCGTCCGTGGATTACAATGCTCAGCTTCATCTGCAAGCAGTGTTTAGTACTTCTGCTCCAAAACATGATCTGTGAACACAGTTCTGGAAACATGAAGCTCAGCAGTCTTTCTCCTTCTACCAAATACACGAACTTAGAGCACTATGGATTGGGTTTTCTGAATAAACCCAAGCTACTCTGCTGACAGGTAAGTGTTGAACAGCCTGGTGTATACCCATGCTGTCAGTTGGTAGATTTTTCCCAACTCTAAGTACAAACAGCATGGAAAGGTAGAACTATATATCTATATACTTTTAAATAATGTAAGGCAGATATAATACTGTCAGCACTGTAGTAGTATTATTACTGGTTGCTGCTTGCTTTGCACGCTTATTACAACCCCTATGTAAATAACTAAGATGAATTATGTGGGGCAGAGCCCAGTGCTGGTCTGATTTAAGTGTCGCACCAGAGCTCAGAGCTTGTTTGTGGGTTTGTTTCTTTTCTCTCTCTTTGGTTGGCACCAAAACCAGCTCAGTTGACAGGCCTCATTTGGAAGCAAACTGCTCATCATTAACCTGGCCCTTGTGGCCGTTCAGGATTAATTCTGAACATTAAAAGCCAGGAGATTTGGGGGGGGGCTGTGCCTCCCCCTTGCTGAGCCTCCTCACTGCTGTTGTGGCACCAAGTGTAAAACCTGATCAGAGGTACCCTCGTCCGGGTTTAGGGACCAGAAGCACGTAGAGGAAGGAGGAATACAAAAACCATTCAAATGAGCAATAAAGAAAAGGAAAATATCCAGCCGATGGGAGATGAGGAATGCCACTGGAGGAGGCTGCCATGCCTTGGGCTACACCAACCCTTGAGCATCCGCTTCTCTTACCGCTTTGCAATTCAAAGCATCCGAGGGTCTCCACCACAGCCCCTGGCACTGGGGATCCCAGTATCGCAGGTGCTACCCGTTACTGGAATTTTCCTGCCGGGCTGGTGGAACCTCCTGCCCACCACTACCCCTGATGGCCCTGCCATCCTCCCGAGCCAAGCGAAGCACGACTCTGGGCCCAGGGGTTTATCTCGTAGGGGGTTGGCGCTGTGCTAACGACTGGCTGCCTTCTCCTCCCGCCCGCAGCCAGCCCGCAGGCCGGCGGGGCGTTCTGCACCTGAGGGTGGTGGAGCGCTGCCTGCCCTCTTCTCTCGAGGAGAACGCAGCGCTCGAGGTCCTGCACCTCCTGGCTTTAGGAGTCCGAACGTGTTCCTCGGTGGCTGCTCCTAGACACGTGCTCGATCCCTTCCCGCTTTCTCCTGGGTTCCGAGAACCCTCAGCGTGCCAGGTTGAGGTAAGGACATGCAGGGATGTCAAGTTCCACATTGATTTTTGTTCCCCCACCCCTAGCTTTTGTCAGCAGGAGCTGGGGTTTGAATACGGCTCGGATTTCTCGTTCCGACTTCTTGTCGTTGGGAGCTGAACATCGGGTCTAACAATTGCAGCAGGGTTTGCACCAAAACAGTGTCACCGTGGGGAAGGGGGAGAGACAGCTGAAGTGCTGCAGCGGTGGCAAGGGGTGTCACCGCTCCCAACCCCACAGACTGGGGCAGGAGGGGATGAGAGCTCTCCTCCAGCTCTGCCCACCCGCCCTGGCACAGAGCTGCCTGCTAGTTGCACTTCTAACCACTGACATGATTTTAAGAAGATTAATTCTTCTTAAGTAAACTGGGAAAAGCACTATGAAGCAGGTGTATCGATCCCCCCTCTTCCACAATTCAGCAGCTGCATAATGGAAAAATCTCTTTCGTGCCTCCACAGTCACTAATGTCTCATCTTTAGTCTTATCAATTATTCAGATGAGAACCGTACAACTTCAACATTAGCAACTGCAAACAGCCCTGGATCCCTCAGGCTGACGTAAAGAGAGAGGAGGGGAATGGAAGACCATTTCTGTGCAGCAAAGCTGAGAGCTGATGGTTTGTGCACAAGGCGACGCAACTCTCCAGCAACTGGTGTCTTTGACTGCCCACCTCCTGCACCACCTTGGCTCTGTTTCCTCTGCCTCTCAAACCCCTTATCTCGAAATAGAAAATGTTGTGGAGTGTCATCTGTTATGACTGTCCCACACCAGTCATGTCTTTAAGCTGCATTACACTTTTCATTGTCACCGCTTTTAGTCCGCCACACAAGTACAGCAAAGAGTGACAGAGAGCCTCCAAAAGCGAAGCCAATATTTGTTCAAGAGCTGTGTGTCTACGCAAACACGCTGTCCTGGGAAATGTTGTATGCAAACGGGAACAGGAGAGAGAAGCATGCGGGAGCAAGATCTGCACAAGCTAGAAAGCCTGTGTGTGTGCTTAACATCTGCAGCCCTGCAGGGATCTCCTTTGGATTCGACACCTGACCCCAACACACTGTGATGGAGTAATCCTTTAAATACCAGTTCAGCGCGCGTCAGGCTAGAGTGCAAACCGCTCTGGTTTGTACATGCCATATGCAGTCTGCACACACGTAACTTCTATTTGAGCAAACATTCAGAAACTATTTTCTTGTTAATATCTGCCAGAGTAGCTAAAAATCTCTCAAAACTTTCTTTCAAGAAAGCTCTTCAGGCAAACTATCTTCCAGAGATGAGTAAACCACTGTTCCTGTTAGCTTGTGTAAATTAGTGTTAAAAATTATGGCTCAAATTCCAAATCAGCTATTGGTTTTTTCCTTAGCCGGGACTCTCTGGCGTTTATACCAGTTGCTCCACTGCTCTGCCGTGATGAGCCCCATGGGTTTTGACAAGGAATTTGGGATTTTGCCTGCACTAGATGAAGAATAAGGGACCCACTTTGATGACCAGCTACTCACATGAGTCAGCCCTCGTTCCAGCAGAGCCGTCTGCGTGATAACCCTTCTCTGCTGAGAGCAACGTCTTCCCAACCTGACCCTGGATCAGCCAGTAAAACCCACACGCACCAGGAGCCTCTCCTCCAGCCCCGACCCGGTTAATCTTGGCCACTTTTTGCACAAATAGGTTGCACTTACAACATCGATGAGCTGGGCAATGGACAAGCCGAAGCGGACGAGGACCACGTCGGAAATGTTGGCGACGGGGCGAGACCACTTGTTATAACCGGAGAAGAGTTTCTTCAGGAGACGCTCCTCCGCGTGGGCTCGGGTTTCCACGTGGCCGAAGGCTGCAGGGAAGGCATGGAGCACGGCGACGTGAAATGCGGGCAGCTCCACGTGCCCGCATAGCCGGAGTCTTCTCCGGGGGGGGACCCTTGGGCTAAACCCAATGGCGGGCAAGTAGGGATGCATGGGAGGGTGATGCCACCCCAGTGACTTGCCACCCCGCTAGCCCAGGCATCGCCATGTATTTCTCGCTCTGTTCACCCACCGTTGGCCAATTCCCAATGTAGGGTTTCCATTGCGGAGCAGGATTGGTCTGCAGAAAGTGGGGGCATCACTAAAACCATTTGAAAAACACTACCTGAGCCATTCTCCCTTGAATACGCTCTGATTTTTACGGCCGCTTTGCGGCAAGTTTCTAGCACTGAAGTCTAGCAAGAGGGATGCTAGGAGGGCAAGACAAAAAGGAAAAAGCAGCCTCCTGCTGGGAGTTAGGGATTTTGGATCAGATTTACACAAAAAAACTGGCATCAGATGCACCACAAAAAAAAAGGCACAGTGAAATCCAGCTCCTCAAACTAACCTTCACAGCTGGTCTTTCACAAAAATGAGGGGTGAGAAAGAGGATGAGGGAGAGCACAAATTGGATAACAAGAACGCAGTTTCCCTTATTAATGACTTTAAAAGTTGGAGGCTGCCAGAAGCAGCCCTGACCCTGCACGTACGCTACAGGAACCATCGGATGTGCCTGTTGGTTATTAAAAATTAAAGCCACCCTTCTTCCAGGGGGCTGCCGGGGGAGCTGCGCTCCTGTGCCAGCCGCACGCAGATGCATCCTCCACCACGGCCGGTGGGGAGAGGGAGCCGGGGGCTCTCCCCGCATCCCTGGTGGAATATGGCTCCTACTTAGTCTTTAGCTGCCCTGGATTATACAAAGGGAAGCATTAGCTGAGCGCTGGCTGTGCTCTCCCCCAGCCAGAGCTGTAGCCCGGAGACACATTTACACACTTTACCCAGGGAAGAAAAACCCAAGCAAGAAGCAGGGTGCTGAGCCCCTGCCTGTATTCTCCATCCTGTCCCCTTCCCCACCGCGGCTTTAACCCTTTCCCCATCAAATCAGACAGGGAGCAGAAAATAAAAGCAAAGCGTTGCTCGGCAGAGGCTGGTGTTTATGGGACCCACAATGATGGGACAGGAGGATGCAGGAGTGGGGGAAATTCCTTGTTGACAGGGACTGGTTTTCGCGGCATATCTTTGAGGGGGATAAGGGAGAAAAGAGCTAAAGAGCAGCAGAGCAGGGGTAAAAAAGCTTTCTCAAACTTACCGGGGAAGACGCTGGCACACAGCAGGAGGAGGAGGTTTCCTTTAGACACGAGAAATCCCATTGTGGAGCAGAGCTCTAGTACGCAGAGTCTCCCGTCAGGGCAACTTTTCCTCTCTGAGTCTCTGGATCCTCCAGCTTCATTCCCTTAAACTCCTTTCTCTCTCTCTCCCTCTCACCTGCCTCTGGGAAGAGGTAATAGCTGGTGGTTTGTTTGTTCTTTTCTTTTCTCTTCTGTCTGATTTCCAGCTCTTCCCCCTAGAAGGATGCTCTTCCCTGGGACACCGATGCGCATATACTCGCAAGAGGCGCGTAAGGGCTGCAGAAAGCTCCCGTAAAAAGGCAAAAAATGCAGAGCCTGCCTGGGCTCTCCTGCTTGCTCCTCTCCTCTTTCCTACGGGGTGGTTTGGCTGCTCGGTTTATTTGCTGCTGCTGCTGCCGCTGCTATTTTCACCCTTCCCCCAGCCCTTTGGGCAGCCTTCGCTCAGATTTTGCTGCTGCTGGGCCACCGATGCCCACGCCAGCCCTTGGCGGAGCAGGGAGGGAGCACAGTATGTTTGGATATTTAATGTAGTTAGACCTGCCCACCTCCTGCTTAGGAGGAGGAGAGAATGTGTGTGCTCCAGCAAACAGGCTGCAGGGAGGAAAACTTTTAGCATGAGAAATAAAGGGGGGGGGATCCAGAGCCCAGCTGCAGCCAGAGGTGGTGGATAAGGGGCCACCTGGGATCTTTAGAGCACCTGAAGCCCAAACAGTTCTTAATTAACGAAAGCTGTCTGTTTAATCTTGTCCAAGTGCTTTTCAAAATCACTCCTGTAGACTAACAGGGTAATTAGCCTGAGAGATATTTCTGACCTGGGCATGTATCTTTGCTGTCAACAGTTATTGGGCTGATGAACCTGCCCATGTGAACGGGCTCTGCTGTGCTTGGTGCTGCACAAACACGTAGTACAAATACAAATATTAGTCTCTGCCTATAGGCAATATGCAAATCAAAGGTGAGACCGAGACAAGAGGTTACTTGAACGTATCTATGTATTTGCATGTACCTTAAATATACCACAAATATCTCTGTTGAAGTCATGAAGACTTTCTGTGGAGGAAAGGATAATTTCTTGTGTTAGCAAGGAATTATCACTCTAGCCCTTCATCTCGCATCCCTGATTCCTCACATGGGAGACACAGAGTACAGTCCTCTCCATTTCATTTTAAAACTAGCTTTGATATTAACACAATTACTTCCACGCGGATAGCAAATCGATTTCATTTTCAGGCAGGGGTAATGTTGCCAGCTGCAAAATTAATCAAAGTCTGTTCTAATAATGCTAGCTACATATTTTATGTATAATAATTTCCCTACTCCTGAAGCATCTCAAATATCTTCCAATATAATAGATTGCTGGATGAAAATGGGGAGGATTAAAGCCACAAGAGAAATTAGGTCTGTAGTGAGATTATAAATAACATCAGTGCAGTACCAATCTCATCTTGTCCTGTCTTTTCTTGTCTCATCTCTTCCTCAACAGTTGTCAGCCTTTCAAATGACAAACCCCACCATAATTTCCACTGGGTGTATGGACTCCTGTATGGTTTGCCTGGTTTACTTTTGGTGTCCTGACCCTCGTTGCAGCACCTGAGCACCTGTGCCATGCTATAAAAATCTGTAGTGCTCATTCCAGGGAACCATCCAGCATTAATTTAATAAACAGCAGATGTGAGATCAAATTAACCTAAAGCCGAAGCATGGGTTACATCCTGAGAGGCGGGTCCTGTGCAGCACTGAGCACCTCTCCTTCCCACAGCCAGCAAAAGGGTAGCAGAAGGGCAATCATTCCTCATCAGGGTAAAACCAGTCAGTCGCACGCTGCAACCACACGTTCCCAAACATCCATGCAGCAACCAGAAAAACCCATTTCTTTAAGTCCCTTTGCTCTACAAAATCTGGAAGGAGGGGGATATCACCCCAGTTTGCACGCTCCTCCGCTCCCCACTGGGTCCAGTGCTGCTCAGCCCGTACCCAGCAGCGTCAAATGGGGGAATCCTGGGTTTCAGCACGTCTAGTTCCAGCAACAAGCACCAGATACAAATAATCTTACAAATTCCCAAAGGCTCATGGTGGGAAATAGGATTTCTACAGGCCATTATTCAAGGAGGCTGGTATTCTGCACAGGTCACACGTTGGGCGACCAGACCCAAGGGATCCAAGATCAGCTATTCCCTTTCGAAAACCTTGGCCATAAATAATACAGGTATCCTTGACTACAGACCCTCCTGTGCAGAGCTGATTCAAATCCCATGGACAAACCTCATCCATCTTCACCTTGCCTCGGTTTCTGTGCTGGTGAGCAAGGGAGCTGGCGAGCAAATACTGCCTTTGGATTAACCCTATAAATAATTTTGATTAAAAAAGGATTTTCTTCTTTTGGAAATTAATCATAAATCATCATTTCCTATAAGTGAAAGGTTTATCCCTCACCTCCCTGGCCCTGTTTTTAGATGATGTGGGGAATGAGCATATTTTACAGAGGTTTCTGTGCCTTGAAGTGACCTTGTTAAATCTCACTGCCAGTTTCTTTCTGCATCATTGGGCCATAACAAAATTTCCATCAGCTCCTGTGTGTATTTGGAAAGCAATGTCTTCCACTGGTACATGTGCAAGGGACTCAGTCTGACTGGGACAAAAGATGCCATTTAAAGATTTTAATGATTTTTTATTGTGGGAGAAAGCTGTGACTCTGGCCTGATTCTCAGGCACCCGGCTCTGAGCCTCCTCATTATTATTATCTTCCTTTGTCTGAAAAAGACGTGGATAATTTGGGTAATCCAGATGTTCACGAAAACTGAATGCAAACATCCCAGCTATTGAAGATTGTAGGCTGAACTAAACAGAACTAAGGCAGTGTTTCCTGCAAGGTTTTCAATGAAATCTCAGACTTGCCCTTGGAATAAGGGCAAGCCAGTAACAAGCTCGGGTTAAAGTGGTTTGGGTCATTTAGTAGAATTCCATGATTTTGCAAGGATCTGGTAAGTCTTGAATCCTCTGTCTTGTATTCTGTGCCCCTGCAAACGTCTTCCCCAGTTTAGCCCTTTCTCAAATAATTTTTATCCTATAAAAGACACTGACAGAAGGGCTTTGAAGGTCCCTGAGATCTGAGTGCCTGCATACAAACTGTGCCTGAGCCCCCTCTCCTGCCATCACTGGTTCAATATGGAAAAAATTCAACTGCTCAAGGAGGCAGAGGCATGCTGCACTAACAGGGAATCCTAGGACTGCAAGTTTTCTTTGAATTTGCTCTCTCTCTCCATGATCTTGTCTTGGATGTCACTGCCAGCTCTCCAGGACAAGCCCTTGGCCTCTGTTTATTTTGTAAAATGTCATCTGTATGTTTGAATCTACAAAAGTGGGACACAATAATGATAATATCTCCTTACTCGTTCCCTGTTCGGGCTTGACACAGGGGCAAAGCCAGTTAATGGAATGCTTGAGAAACACCATCTCTGCATTCAAAGGTAATCTGATTTTTTTTTCCTCGTCTCCATTCCTGTGATAAAGAAGATTTCCCTCTCCTGTTCTTAACTGCTTTGTCATCAACAGAGACTTCAGGTGGAGCAAAAGCAGTATGAAGAAAACCAACACTGAAGGTGGAGAGATCTCCTTTCAGTGAAATGTGCGCTGAAATGAGCAGAGCAGAGGGACGTGCAAGGCTGTTTCTCAGAAGAGAGGCTCGACCTGCCTCTGGGGAAATCTGCAAGGTACTGATGGCCTCAGAAGAGTGACTCTGATTTATTCATATTTATTTCAGATTGTCTGTGAAGTGCCAGAAGACTTTGAAAGACATTTTTAACTAAATCAAACATTTTTACTGTGTAAGACACTTTTGGCCATGCAGGGAAGCTGAGACACCTGCATGGGAGTAAAAACAACAGAGAAGAAGCAAGTGTAGTAATGATTATTTCCAAAGCAGTAGATACGGTTATGAAGTCCAGGCTTCTCCCAGGCTTCTTCCCTTCTTGGAAACTGGCTGTGGAGTGGTTGGGTTTCCAACCATACAGTACTACTGTAGCCTCTTATTATTTCCTGGAGCATCCTCACGACGAAGATCAGACTCTGGGAACAAAGGCAGTGTCACGGCTTTACACCAACTGCAGCATCCACGGCGAGAAACCAGCTTTCCATCGGCGGTGAGAAACGCATCTGACGTGAGATGCTCCAAAGCTGCATCACCCGCGTGATCCCTTTCTGGACCAGCTTCGGTCACAAAGCGCACACAGTGAGCGGAGAAAACCGGCAGCCCCTTGCCTGGTGGCCTGGCTCCGGGTAATTGGGGCTACTGGAGGCACGTGTCCTCCGGCCAGAGCACCACAGTCCTGACCCAGGGCAGCCCCCCCAGTCCCAGCCATGTGGAGATGCTCAATGGGGCATGGAGCAGAAAATATATACACTTCCCAGCGGGGAAGTATGGCTAATGCAACATCTCTCCCTCCTCTCTGTGAGCTGATTAAGATTTGAATCCAAGCGCAAGAGCCCTAATGCATTAACCTATTGTGTTGCCTTGAAATTCTCACGCATTGCTGAGCTGGGAGTTAAGGGAGCTCAGCACTTGGCAGGATTAGCTCCGTAATGAAGCTCTGGGAAGCATCCCGCTGTATTTACCTCTGGACAGGCTGTGCTGATGGAGAGCAGGGGGAATCTTCTCACCGCCTTTGTCTCCTGGCTGGTTCCCACCTCTCTCTCCTCCACAGCCATGTCACAAGGTGATCATCGTTTTCTCTGACCATTGACTCATAGTGTCAACAAAATGCACTAATCCAGGCATTTCTTCTTCTCTGGATTTCTCCTCTTCCTGTTTCTTACTCAGACATATCCTGGGAATTTCTGAATAAGGTTCATTATTAATAAAGCAACAAGAGGATTTGTGATTCTGGCTACGATAAAACAAAGCAACGAAGTGAGCCAACCATTGAAAACAGAAAGGAAGCAAAGCAGCAAGTCATGGTCTCATTAAGACTTCCAGCTGTACAACTATTAAAGACCTCATGTTACAAATCAGATGAACCTCTACATCTTATTTGTAAATGCCAGACTTCATTGTAAAGAGCCTGTAAAGAGCAAGGAGGCAGCTTTCGCTTCTCTCGAGATCCAAGAAGATGGATTTTTAAATTAGAGAACAGAAGCATGTCTTTCCGGACAAGTTTGCTCTCCAAGGATAGCTTCGGTTTCACTGCTCAGCTTTGTAGATCTAAATTAGGCTTTTGTCCTTCCTCACCAGAGGGCAAATGCTGCCCAATTTATTCACTAAACAAATCTAGAGTTGACTGATTGACAGATCTTTTCCTTTTTCTCTCCATAATCAGCACCAGCTACAGATCACATCTTCCCAACCGGCACAAACCTGTCCAGGGGTGCTACAAGCAAAGCAGGGCTTGATGACAGACAGCCACAACGTAATTAGCCAGATGAGGTGGCTCAATAAGTTACAACCTCCCCCAAGCTCCTGGCCTGATATATTAACGTGAAGTGTAATAAATCTGCTGAACACCGGGGCTACGAACATCAGGGGCTCGGTGGGGCATGCATCGCCCGTCCGGCTGGAGAGCGGGAGCTGGGAGCTTCTCCAGCCACCCCGTGCTTGAACTGGTGGAGCTCAGGAGGTGCCGCCCTGGTTTGAAGCCCTCGATCTCGATGTATAGATCTAGAACAACACCTGTGCCGGGCATTAGCACCCTGAGCAGAGGGCATTTTAGCCAGGCATGGAGAGCAGAGCAGAGCGATCCAGGCCTTCGGATGTCTACTTCAAGTGCTCTCACCGAGGCTGCTGTGAAGGCGAGGATGAGATTTGCCAGAGAGAGACCCTGCTCCGAGCTCTGTCTTGATGACTTCAGGCTTCGGTTTCATGGCCACATCAGTGTGAATGTGATCTGCGTCCTCTGTGCAAAAATCAGCATTTAAAAATGCAGTCAGTGCTAAAAACTTGGTCATAAATATTGTGCTTGGCACCAAGCTTTGGCCATAAATATTTCCTTGGTTAACCAATAGGAAATGATAGCTCTTAAATCTCAATTATAGTTGAGTAGTAACTGGCTCACACTCATTGGCACTGGGGTCCTGCCTTGCTTGTGCGGGAAATAAGGGCAGCTTTCCCACAGCTTCTGAAGCAAACCTGAAATGCTGATTTCTGGTGATTTCCAGAATTCAACACCATTTTGTCCTTGAGTTTGGAAGAGCTAGGATGAAAAAAAACCAAACCAAACCAAACCAAAAAACTCCCCAACATATATACACTTCTTTAAGGTCTGTCCAAAAGCTTCCTGCAGTAGATGTAATAACAGTTCTGTTCCAGCTTCTTATTTTTCCATCAGTGTCCTCATTAGTGGCTGGATTCATTCATATATAGCTGACAGACAGTCTTAGCATGTGAATCTTCACAAGTACTGTCCAAACAGGGGAGGAAAGATTTTTTTAGGAAATCAATGGAATTGGGAGTTGTTGAGATGCTACCATCCTGTCTGGTAGACTGGCTGTAATCAAGCCAGATGAGATGACCTTTGGTACCTACTATAAAGTCTGCATTGAGAGTTAAAAAATTTAAAAAAAAAGGGAGTTCAGAGCATCATCTTTTTATGGCTGCCAGACAAGCTGTGGCCACACTTGCTAAACTGGTACCTCATCTGGGTGCTGCATCTCTCCAATGTGCACCTAGGGAGGTGGAGGGGGGGCAGTCCAAGAGCTGCTGAAAAAGATGCCATAATAGTCTGAATTAGGGCCAAAGATCCTTTTTTCCCTTCACATCCCTTTTTGAGCAACAGATAAGAAAGTCTTTTAATAATCAGGAGGGTAGCACCTGGTTTGTCTGCGTCCATCTCCCATGTTACCGGTACCTTCAGGCTTACATCTTCTTTCTGCTCATTAAGACACATGCTTCTATTATTTTCCTGCCGACTGGCCTATATGAAAAGAAACATCAGCCATCTGTTACTCCCACAGTTTTCTGGATCACAAGAGTTTTGTTGATTAAGGAAGAAGTTTTTCAAAAAGGCACCCGTTTCCCACTGATTTCAAAAAACTGTACCATCTCCCTATAAAATTACAGCTTCTTTGCCTGCTTTCAAAGCAGAAGTGCTGCATGTTAATAACGCACTAGCCTTTACTTAGGTCCAGATTCATGTGCAGCACGTGTATTTGCACAGCAGGTATTTACAGGACTAGGTACTGCTCAGTCTGAGTAGAGGAACACAAACACTTGATTTCAAGTGCCTGAATGTCTCTGGAGAGCTGGACCATGCCCATCGCAGTATTGTCAGAAAAAACACAGCAGTCTTATGCTATTTAAGAACTCAGTTATTTTTTGCACTTTTTTGCAAAACTATTTTATCATGACGTCTTTAGGCCTCATCCTGCCAGTCTAAATGTCCAACACTGCAGGGATATTTACACCTGTGCTGCTTCTTATTTTGCCAATGAAGATGATTGGGCTGGCATGACTACAACAAGTCCCCTCCCATCATGATGACTGTAGAGCTTGGAATTAGCATGAAGATACTTTGACATCTTTTATTCCTCATTCAATTCTTCTTCATTTGGCATAGACTAATGTCCCATATGGCCTATTGTTGGACCCTGCACCAGCTGAAGGGAAAGCATCTTTGATTGACACTTGAAAATACCAAGTTGTGCCTTTGGGCTGGCTCAGGCTGAAAATGCTCTTGGCAAATGGAAATAGTCATGTCATTTTTATTTCACTGTTCAACAGGAAGAAGCCATTTTTTACATTGAGCAATATACATAAAAGTTTATTCTCTAAGGGGATAAAATATTCCTCTTTTGATCTCCTGTAGCATATTTCCAAGTGGAAACAGGTTTCAGGTCAGACATTCAGCTCTGAATGGAACTTGGGAAAAAAGAAATCCATTCCCAGCTCTGGCCTCCAGGTTTAAAAATCAAACGGTTCTTTTCCTTTACAGAACAAAACTCTTGGTCTGAATAATCTCCTGCTCCATGGGTGTGAAACCCTCGTGTGGAATACCCACACCCAAGGTACACAAGATCTACCACCTCCTCTCATCTGTGATGGTGGAAGTTCAAACGAGCTCTTCAGAATGAGCTGGGGGTAGAAATTTGGAGGAATGGACACTGGCAGATTTCTTTATGTATACCATCTCCAAAACCGCAACGATGTCTCTACTTACTTTCCTTGATGAAGTCCCCAAGACTATCCAGACCATCAGGAGAAAAGTTCATCCATTCTTTCAAACTTTGGCATTATGCGTTACGAGACAAATGAAAAAGGACTCCCCAGACTATTTCAAACAAAAATAGGTATGGCTAAATGAGCAGCAAATAACAAACCCCCTTCTTGTTAATAGCAAGGCTTGCGCTAACGTTATTTTTCTTGTAATCCTGATGAAAGCCTTGTAGTGCAGTGAGAGAGGAGCTGACTAATTCGTAGGCTGCAGCAAGAAGTAAAATTTGTGTAAAGGAAGAAAAGACGGGCATGGGCAAATTATCCCCTGCCTGTCCAGAAAGTGCTCATAATAGAATATTTGCAATCTTCAAATAGTCTCAGTCATGATCTTGTTGCTGTCAGGGGAACCAAATCAGGCTCTTGGAAGAGGAGAACATTGAAATTACAGATTGTATCCATTTTGTAGGATGAAAATTTTGGTGGATGCAGAGCTGTTCCCATGTGGGAGCAGTTAGGTTTGATCCTATGGCTTAGGGCCATATAACACACAAAAATCATCTTGAGCAATGGAGTTTTTAAATGGAAATCAGACAGACAGCTCCACGCAGCACAGAGTGAAAAAATCAATCAACTATAATAGCAAATATAAAAGGCTGTGCTGCCAGGACCTAAGAGCCATTTTGCTCTCTGTATTCAAACATCTCCAGCAGAAGAGGTTCCTGTGGCACGTCCTGTCTGCTGGAGAGAGATTTCTCATCTTTGGCCTTAATGAAGACTCAAATCATTGAGCTGAGCTTTGCTTCGTGCAAGGAAAAAAGTGCTGACCACTTAACGTAGAAACAAAAAAGCCCGCAAATATGAGTCATACTCTAAAAAGCAGGAGTTTTTCTTAAAAATCATAGGATTAAAACATATTCTTTTCAATCCTTATTTGCCCCATCCTACAGAGAGCATACACTTCGCTTCTTGACCAAGACTTGTTGCAACTATAAGAAAGAGAAAAACCAGAGGTTCTTAAATGCTTAGTTAACTTGAGTGGCCGAGGCCGCTGATGAGACGTTGCAAGCCCCACAGTGTAATGCTGAGATCCAGCAGTCCCAGTTTTCAGCCCTTTACCCAGTGCCAGAGTGCGGCCCTCTGCCAGTGCCACTGCTGCATCGTTTCAGGGGAGAAGAAAGCTTGGAAAGCCAAACCTCTGGCCACATTTCGGCACAGCTTGTTCTACTCTGTAACACGTTGTTTGCTGGAAGTGTGGAAAACTTTCTAGATTTGAAAACCCACGGAACAGTAACATTTTTTTGTTGCTGGGGTTTGCTATTTTTTATATTCTTCTCCCACGAGTGAAGGAGCTTTGGAATTCATGAAAGTGTTTCGTTGAGGGATATTTGCTTCAAAGAACTGGCTCCGTGAGCAGACCGAGCCATTGTTTGCTCCTTTACTCACAGAAGGCAAACACAAATGTATAAATTATGCAGGCAAAAAAATCAATGAGGCTTCTGAGGGGGAAGGCACTGAAATGGGTTTTGAAGGCAGAGAGCAGCTCAGCTCTGCTACAGCCAGTGACTCATAAGTACTGATCACACCAGCCCTGCAGTTTATTAGAAATCAAGTCAGGTCCCATGCAGAAGTGATGTTATTCTAATACCGCAATCATTTTGGCAAGGTATAAATTGCTAGGTTGCAAGGAATGACGTTGCCTGAGGCAAGCTATCAGTTTTGTGGAGGGGGGCAGGAGATCATTTGTGGACGAGACGGCACAAGAGCAGGCAAGGGACTGACAGTCTGGATATTTCCATCAGGATCCCGACTGTAGCAGCCAAAGCTTCAGTCAAACACAATCATTGCTAGGATACAAGAAAATCTGTCCAGAGCCATAGCAACAACTTATTACGAGCAATTCCCCAAACATTGGAGGAGATGGTTCACCCTAGATCAGCACCTCTACTTCTTGGTGTTTATCCAAGATATAAACATCTTTACCCAAATAATCTAGCTGGCAGCCGTGAAAATTGATTAAATGGGAAAGCAGATGCCTGCAAAAATGGTCCCTGCAGAGATCTCTGTTTAGGTGAGATCCAAGGGGGTCAGCAATGTTGGTCCCAACGCGGGAGCTGAGAGCCACGCACGTCATTTCCCTTTACGCACATCAAGTTGCACAGCTCTGGCAAGGCTCTCCTCGCCCCTCAGATCCCATCACTGTCCTTGGTGGAGACTTAAGCCACATTTAGGGAACCACTGCACCAAAAATTTAAATGTATGCCTCATCTCCAGTGAAGCTGTCGGGTGCTTAATGCAGCCAAGGCTAGAGATGGCCCTTGGCTGGCTAGGGACATCCCTCGCAGGGTAGGTGAGGGCAGGACCTGTCCTACCAATTCCTCCTGCATGGCAGTGCTGGACACAATAAAGATTCCCATGGCAGGTTCAGTCGTTCATAAATGCCAAGGCCCTAGTGCAGTGAAAGCACATCAGAGGCAGAGCCAGAAGAAATCAACTGGAGAAAAAGACTTTTTCATAGAAACCTTCTCCTTTCACCACCTTGAGAGAGTCAGACAAGTCTTCCAATGCCACTTTGACCTGCCTTTTTAAGTGCTGCTCTCTGCTGCCTCCTTTCTTTGTTTGCTGCAGCTAAAGTTCCCGTCAGACCAGCACTGAGCGGTAGCTGATAATGGAGCAGCGTGTCCACCGTGGGACAATATCTGTTTGTCGGGGGGTTCAGCTGCCACTGAAAAGGTGTTTGCACTCAACAAGGATGATCCTTATGCCCAGGGCTAACCATGCCAGTGCAACCTTGTGCTTTGGCCATCAGCTGTCCGCAAGGATGAACGTCAGGATTTGTGGCAATCCCGAGATTTGCTGCCCCTCGTCTCGTGGTCCACGGTACAGCCACGTGTTGTGCTCAGACTGATTTGCCAAGATGCCGATTTCCATCGGGGTGGCTTAGAGATCTTTGTACCAGGCTGGAACAGGACAATATGTGCCAGGACATTTACTTGCCTCTGTATCTGACCAGTCAGCCCTGATCGAAGGTGAACCTCGGAGGAAATCATGCTGTTTCGAGCCAACGCAAGTGAACTGCACACTTCCGAAGACCTTCATCCAAAGGCTTCAGGGCTGGAGCCGCAGCAGTAAACAGTTGGGAGCAGAGACTGCAGGAATAGGAACAGGGGTTACAAACACTTGCCCAGAGCTGCTTGCCTAGGTTTATTTCATTTTTAAAAGGTTTACTTGCCAAGGAAGGCTCACGCAGCTGGTGTGTTATCTACAGGACTCTAGCTCCTTTGTAAGCTCCCAGCCTGAGTCCTTTTAAAACAGCTTTTAAAGTAAAATTCAGTGATGTAAAGGGTAGGGGAATTCAGGGAGAAAGATGACTACTGTAGAAATCAGCTTTGACTCAGAAAGGCTGTGAAGGCTCAGAGACACACAGAGTTCCCATCCCTGCTGTGCGCAGCAGCAACACTGGCCCTTTGGAGCAAGATGCATGACCTGGCCTTGGGATAGGGGGAGCTTTGCTGGGCGCCTCCCACCTAGCTCCAGGCACTGGTTCCATTGTCAGACCATTCGACCTTTTTTTAGTTGTTTTTTTTTTTTGCCCCAAGGCTCTCAGATACTCATTAATCACATAGTGACAGGTAACGTTGCCATTGCTATGCTGGGGCTTGACTAATTGCAGCACACTGAAGCTATGGAGAGGCTAATTGCCCTGTGTGAAAGCCAAATGAAGGAACAGGGAAATGCCCCATGTTTGGTGGTGGTGGCGGATGCGGTGAGAAAGCATTGCCAAGGACTGGTGCCCAGAAAAGCTGGGATGCTGGTTGGGCCATAACATCTGGGGAATAGTGCTCCATAGGGAGCGTTTCCAATGTCGCCCTGCAAAGGAAAGGGGTATTTCTGGATCAGGCGCTGCCTGGAGGTGGTTTGGAGTTGGGAGCAAGGGAATGACCCCCTACCCATGGGGTCTGTGCTCAGGGTGACACAGCACCCATGGACTTTCTTAACAAGTCTCAACTCAATGCTGGACTTGCCCTTCCTTGGATAGGAAGGAGCCGGGTACAGGGGAACCACTCACATCTAAAGAGGCCAAGCTGCCTTACGGAGCAAGATTTTCCAGTGCAAAGCCCTCCAAGTGCTGTATAAATAAAGAAAAAGTATCACGGGCTGAGCACAGACCGTCCCTGAGACGTGTCCTCCAAGGCACGGGGGCTTACTGAGAGCCGACGCTTGGGGAGGCCGGGGCTGACAGCTTCTCCTGGGGAAGCTGGGCTGCTGCTGCTACCAAATCACCATCCAAACAGCAGAAAGTTGCCAGAATCAACCCTGGGACACTTAATTCCTGGGAAAATAAGACCCCGTGCCAAGCAGGGCATTGATTTCCAAGAGGATCCGTGTTTTCAGGCTGTGGTCTGCACCCAGATGGTGCCAGCCACGCTTTCCTCCCAGCTCCCATGGTTGGGAAGCAGCTTGATTTCCCTGCATTTCCCAGATTTGGCACTCACCCCCCCACACACCTCTGGCAGGACAGCCCCTTTCCCTCGGGCCCCCATTTTAATTTACCAGCTCCCTTTCCCGGATCTGCTCTCCTGGCAGAGGATGCTGCGTGTGCACGGTGCCATGTGTGAACAGAGCCGAGAGCTGGCCTTTAGGGGAGGAAAAAAAATGACAACCAGAAAAGTCTGAATTAGTTAAGTGTGCACAAGGGAGGCTTTGTAAGCCTAATTAGAGGTAATTAGAAGTCCTCTAAAGCCATCCACCAAAGCCCTGCTGAATATTTATTGCCCTGTTAGGGACTGTTCACGGGTATTCTCCAAGAGGACTGGTAGTTTTAGGGGAAGGAAGTGATATATGTACTTCTAAAGCAATTATTTTCCAGAACTGCAGTATGCTGTGGCACTTATATGATTTTTATAATATTTTTAATTTTACAGGGAAGGACAATGACTTTTCTCAGGACACATATGAGAGGTGACCTGACCTTAACAGAAACAGTGGTTCACCTGGTATTTCTACAATAGTTTGGAGATACCTTGAGGAACCAAGGTGCTATTTGTGCCCTGGGCTGTGTGTGGCATTCTGTGCAGGCTCAGGGAAGTCACTGGTCATAACAATCTCTCAGGAGGAGGGGAAATTTTCTGGAGGCAGAGCGTGCAAGTCAAGCAGTGATACACATCACACAGTCACAGCAGCTGCAGATTTAATGATGTCTGTGTATTTGGGATATGGGCCCTGAAACCATTAGAAGGCAGAAGGCAAGGCTGAGTTGCTGGATTTTAGTCTGGGCTACCAAGGCGGGATTTGGAAGGACTTTTTAGTGATACCTGCCTGAGAAAATGCTACACATGAACAGAACTTTCTGAGCCCAACTCCCATGAGGTTTGCTTGTGAAATGCCTTTCCTTTAGAATTACAGATTGTGGAGCCATAAACCATCCTATATTTTATATTATTTTTATGTAAATTTGTAAATCTGATATTTTCTGCTAAAGTAAAAGAAGACATTAAGAAATCGCAAGCAAATCAAACATGAAGACAAATCTCAGCATCACCTTTAAAGCCTCATGATTTTAAGCTTTTCTCAGGATTTGGGAGGAACTGACACATGGGTTTGGAGAAAAGGCACTATGCACAACTCATTCATCCCTCTCCCACCCACCCAGTGTTGCACATTGCCCCCAGTAAAGGCAGTACCTGCCCCATATGCACTGGAAACTGGCACCCACATTCCCATGGGAGAAAAACTGAACAATCAGCACAGGCAGGGAGGAGAGGGAGGGAAGGAGAAGTTTAACATCTTGAGAAATCCAGTTGCTGAATGAAAGTTGCTGCAGGGCATGTGCTATGCAGAGAGATGAGCTGGGATTTCAGTGGCTTTTGTACTTTATTTTAAACACAGTGGATGTGATTCGGAAGTAAAGACCATTTACCAAAGTTGGTTTTCATGCTCCTGATCCAAATGCCAGCAGAGGTGATATATGAGGCTCTGCGCACGCAACAGGTTTGCTTCTGCAATTTCAGCACTGAAAGCGTTTGAGACATCTCACTGTGCAACTCTTGTTAAAATGATGGGACTCGTGCCTCTGAAAACATGCAGGTACCTTTAATATTCAGGCTTCGTGTCAAAAAACCAGCTTGGCTGTTGACCCCTACACAGCACCTATCCTTCCAGGGAGATGAGGAGAAAAGCTTATGCATACTCGTGGTTACACAACCTGCAAATCAAACCTCCTTTCGACATGCATCTCTGGAAGACACACAAGATAAATATAGCGAAGGCAGTATCTCAGCTAATTAAGCTCTCACAAAGGTGAACTGCTGAAAGTTTAATTAGCTGAAGCACAGCTCGCCAATGTTCCTACTGCAAGGGTGTTTAAATCAAAGTCAGCTTCATCTGGGTCTAATTTGTAATGTACAGGAATCCAGAGGGGTGAGTAGTCTTTCACCTTCTGCTGGAAACTGCACACCATCCCAAGCATAGCGAAAATGAGGTAATGACATCATCAGGGCTTCTCTAGGCAATGTGTTATATTTTTCTTTTAAAATTATTCATCTGGTTTTTAGCTTGATACTGCACCTGCTTTTACTGAAGAGGCTCAGGTCAAAAATCCTGTTGCTCAATTCACTTCAAATTTCAGCCCTGGTTTAGTAGAAAAACGCTTATGAGGGGCAGCAGAAGGGTATGGGGCATTGGGTGACTCTTTCCTAGTGAATCCCATCATAGGGGATCCAACTGAAGGATACCTGAGCTCCTGGTTTGCTTCCCCACAGCCTGAGCTTCTCTTAATGGCATTTTAAACTGAAGACAGACTGGAGTTTTACAAGAAAGGTAGAAATCTGAGGCAGGGGAGAAGGGCTGTAAGTAACTGCTCCTGACTGCACATTTCACCTCGTAACCACAGCCGGAGCTGCTGATCCAAGCCAAGGCTCTTCCCAAAGCTGGAGCAGCACCATTTGCTCTACATCAGCAGTCTGGTGCAGGTACTGCCGTGTGGAATAGGGAAACTTCATAAATCAATATGAGTGTTACTTTTAATTAAGTCTTGAAACCGTCACCTTTTCTAAGCTGAAGTGAAAATACTAGACATCAGTTGAAGACTCTCCAGAGCTTGAGAGCAGAAGTGATCAAACGCACACGGAAAAGAAATAAACACATGGCGACTATTAAAATTTGCAAATTGGGTTCTTGCTGTGTCAGAGCTTTCTTCTCTCAAAAGCATAAATCCTCCTCTGAAAGTGAAGTATAGACTGTGACCAAAATTTCTGGAAGCTTCCAAACGCCCG
>JAVJGG010000009.1:30198117-30262921 GCA_035590195.1 Aviceda cuculoides
CCTTAGAGAGGGAAAATCCACTGCTGGCCCCCACGAGCCCTGCTTTCGTCCTCCACGGTTCTTGCAGTCAGGAACCCTTGCTGCAAAAGCATTCCCTCCACCTGAGACTCCTCCGCTGCCCACACTGGGGCATGGAGAGGTTTCAGTAAGAGCATGGAGAGTTTCTAACAGATTCCTAACCGTTTCTCTAAATTCAGCCTCTTTGTGCCTCTCTGATACATCCCACTGTGATGCCTCCCTTCTAGCACCACGGTGCCTCTTTCTCTGCCGGTCCTCGTCCCACAAGGCTCTGAGCCAGAGGATGGGAAGCTCAGCAGGAGCATCCAAGGGGAAGGAAGGGTCAGAGACCGTCATTACACTTCTTGAGCCAAAAACTGCTAAACGGGAGGTCCTCTGGTTCAAGGTTAACAATAATTTTCCGTGAGTAGGAAAACAGCATTTTACTAGTTATTCTTCCATGAATGAACGGGCTCTTTAGATGGGCAGACAGTGGCTACATAAATGGATCAATTTAAATACACGGCAGCAAAAAGATCTCTTCCCTCCTTCCTTCTTCCTTAGATTTAAAATCAAAAGGGTATCTAAATTCCGTCTATCTCTGAACACATCAGCTGTTCTGGTCTGCCCATACGCAAGCTCTTACCCCACAGTAAGTGAGAGCTAATTGGAAATGGTTTGCCATGGATGATTTAAAAATACTTTTTCCAAAAGCAAATCTTGTGAGTCTGAGGCTGTCCTAGACTCAAGTGATTATAATAATGTTTCTCCCCTCTAATTTAATCTTATCCACAGTCCTTTGATTCCACAGTAGCATCTTCCTACCAGTATCAACAGACAATTAGTATTTTTGCTGAACCTTGTTTACACTTGCTTTACGTTAAAATGAACAGAAGGTATGGCTTCCTAAAAGAAAGAAGAAAAAAAAAAAAAAAAGAGAGACAAACAGAATATGCTGGTAGGAAGGAATTATGTAGTGCCTGGAAGAGAACAATTAATATCCTCCGTGAAGCTGAGTAAGAGCCACAAAATTCATTTGTATCCTAACGGGATTTTCCTTTGTAAAGAAAAACATGAAATATAAATCAGCAATTGACATTTCTCCTTGGGGAATAAGAGAGAAAGAGTGACATATGACAGATGGCAGAGAAGTGACAGTACACTTTGCAGAGATGCTCAAATCATTTGTTGACAAGGAGAATTTAAAAGCTTGAACAAAGTGAGATATTTCTGCTCATGCATTTAGTCAGCTAGTGCTTAACTGGTTTTGTGATGAAGGCAGAAAAATGCTATTTAAAGTTGCTGAAGATCTGAAAAAAATAGCTCACGGATGATCATTTTCTTTAAAGTCCAAGTTGTGAAAAAATGATAAAGCATTGGCATAACATTTTCTCCAGGATAAGACTTGAAAGCCAGCACAGGAAATAGGTTAAATAAACATAACTTTACTGTCATAAGAAATTATAGGTTTGCTTTTTCCCTAAAGATTTTTTATTTTTAAGCAGGCATTAGAAACTCTTTAAAGCCTCACTTTAAAAATGCATATTTATATACATACACATCCCCCATTTATAAATATGTATATATAATATACAAAATATATTTTATATATAAATATACTAATAAATATAGACCCCACATATATACTTTTATATATTTTTTAATTTATTTTCACTCACTGAGAGGAACACCAGAGCCCGAGCAGTGAGGAACAGTGAGAGGAAACTTCAAAAGGTACCAAATGGGTTAGAAGACAAAGTGGAACCAAGCTCCAAAGCCCAGTCCACCTCTTCCAAGGAGGTTTCTCAGGAGTTCAGGAAGACAACACAACTCCTGCTTTTGTTTGTGCGAATCAGCTTGCAGATACTTGCAAAGCCCAGTCTGACTGGAACACATTCGGATCGTCCCAGACTGGTTTCCTGTCGGAAGTGAATGACATGAGGTCTTCAAGAGCTGTGTAAAATTTGTTTCTTGTGCACTAGATGGATGAATCCTATTTGGTGCTGGTTAGACGTTCCTACGATAGCCATAGTAAAGCTGAGCTGACCAGTACCAAGAGAACATCTGATGTCCACAAACCATCTTAGGAGATAAAAATTATGAACAGGCAATTACAAGTGATGATTTGTTACAATTTGAGTCAAGTGAAACCCAGCGAATAGCTATGTGTGCTTCCAGCCCCCGCTGAAACATCTTATTCCATATAATTAGCTGGTCTGTGGACTCAGTGCATGCATCTGGTCCGATAAGACAACTTCTCGGTTTAATCCAGTGCCACCGTTTGTGGTCATCTTACATATCTTAGGGATGAGTCTTCTGCTGCACCCAGCGGTTTGCTCCGAGGACGGCTCAAACTAGCAAGCCAGCCCTCCTCTACAGCATTCGCAGGCCAGGACCCGCTACGGCCGTGTGTAAGAGCACCATCTGGTGACTCTTCCCACAACAAGAGTATCTCCTTCCTTGCAACCTGTCTGCAACGGGTGGAAATGGAGCCTCCAGAACCACATGCTGCTTGCAGTTCTGCACCGTCCGTCTGGCCAGGCGGGAACAGGGGATTCCCTGACTGATTCCTCCCGGCGCAGCTGAGGGCAGAGCCTTTTAAAAAGGGGAAAGTCCCATACGTATAAAACTAACCAACTAACTGCTACTACCTGCCTCAAGTTGTATCAAGAGTCTTATCACACGCACCACCCCACTTAGGTTCATCTCCTAGCTGCCGTGTCTTTTCCACAGCCATTAGTATCCAGGACAAAGTTCCCTCTCTTTAACAGCGCCAGCAATAGCTGCTCCTTGCTGCACGAACTCTAGCGCTTTTTTTCCCCCTTTGTCCTTTCAGGAGTCTGTTGCATTATTTACTGGATGCCATGGGGAACACTGGGGTTTGTCGTTTCCCTTCTGCTCCATTCTCCAGGAGCTTGAAGATGCATTTTACTTGTTTTGCCTGTTCTGAAAATACGGGCTTTTTTGGGTTCCGTCCATAAAGACCCTTGCAGGCTCCTCTATTGCATGAAAAGAAAAATGAAGCAAGTTGGTTTAGAGCAGAACTCGGGGGCATTTTTATGTGCCTGTTCAGGAGCTTTGACTCCTACCAGCTCTGCATGAACAGGACATAAGCAGATGGTTTCAGCAGAGCTGGTCTTGCCTTGGGGTGGGTGGATGGACTAAGCAATCTTCCAAGGTCTGGAAGTTCATGTCTTCCTCTCTGTTTGAGGACTGCGGCCCACACAGCAAGTGCTTTCCAAGAGTTTTCTTTCAAATGTAGACAACATAAGCCCCCTCCTCCCTGAGCATCTTCCCACCCAACCACTCAGTCTGTCTCCACAACCTCCTCTCCGGAGCAGGGAGGCTCCTCCATCCCTTTCAGTCACCATACATCCCATTGGATACATTTCAGCTTGATCACAGGGAAAAGGGCTTCCAACAAAACCTGTCCGCTACACAGAATAACCCCCGCTGTCATGCCTAGCCTTTCTCTGTGGTGAATACACATCATCGCACACTAATTAAACCTCGGAGATAAAAAAACAGGCTTAACACTCAACAAGAAAGCATAAACACTTGCTAGGAAATCATGGCATCACAGTGGAGCAGTTGCTTACTCTCCTTGATGAATATGTCAGCTATGAGCCATTGATCCAAGGGAAACCTTCGCCCCAAACCTGTGCAGACCAAAAGGGCAAAGTCAGGATAAGAGCGCAGGAATTCTTGACTTCTAGCCTTAATGAGACATGCTTTGTAAAGCACCCGAGCATAACACATATTTGGGGGGAAGAAAGACAAGGGGAAAAGTGACCTATGCTGTGTTATGCTAACATTTCAGTTCTTTCCAGAAGCCTGGCATGCTCTGATAGCTTTAAGGAGACTTCTTTTCTTGAAAATTGTTAAATCTGTCTGAGATCTGTCAGGGTTGCTTTTTTGTCACGGGAAGCCATTTTACCCAGCCAGTTTATTTGGTATGGGTGCAAAATAGAGATAAACTCATTGCTTTGTTCTTTTCTTCCCTAACAGAAGTATCAACAATTTATTTAGATAAAGTTGGACGAGGTAACCCATGCCAGCCCTCACTTAGGAAAGGTTATTATACAAACCGATAGAAGTATAAGGTGTCATTCATCAGCCTCACACTTGCTATGAGGCATTAGGTTTTATTTTTGTTGGAGTCTTGGCTTTAAATCATGCTTCCATTATCTGTTTGCTGTGATTTAGCAAGGAAAAAAACTTCAAAGACCAGCCCAAATACTCAAGAGGACTGGGGCAGCAATAGCTATAACTAGATCCTAAAACCAGCCAACCACACTTGTGGCTAATCTGCTTTGACATTCCAGCACAAAGGGTACTTGGGAATTTGCAAAACATGGAACAGTTTAACCCACAGTTTGTCAGAGCCCAGGCCTTAAATTTCAATCAGTTACCAGCAACAGATCAAGGTTGGCTCTGATGGATTGGTTGATCTGTTCCACAAGCTCAGCACTAAAAACAGCAGGTGATGGATGGAAACTGATTCATCTGCTCCCTTCCCCCTGAAATGTAAAATTGTGACCGAGAACAGACTCCAAAATGAACATTTTTCAGCTTTCAGCAAAGGTCATCTTCTCTCTCCACATAGAAGAGAAAAATCTTTTATCCAGATACTTTTAAATACAATGAAAATAGAGCTGTGAGCTAGAAGTACTCAGACAGGGCAGGGATGGTGGGATGTGCACATGGGGACCAGCAATGTGTGGTTTCCCACCTGACAGCTGTATGGCCAATCTACTCAGGTTTTGCAGCATAATGCAAATTTCAAATCTAACACTTAAACAAATAATGATGAAAATAATTAGCAGAAAAACTTGACAGCCTCTGCCTGAATAAACCGATATCCACACTTAGTCTGGAGTGGATTTAAAGTCTTGAGAAATGTGGGACCTTCTTCATAAGAGGATCATCTCTGCACAAGATCTGCGGCAGAGCAGAGTTTGAGAGTAACTCTCCAACACTTTAACGAGGAAATAGGAGACTGGAAAGGCTTTAGCAAGAAGGAATTCATTGAATCTATGCAAACTGTGAGGTCTGCGTTAATAGGTTTAACAAAGCTTCATACCCTTATAGAGATGTGCATGGAGAGAATGATTTTTTCAGGGTTATTAAGTGTAATACCTGGTTGGTTGGGATTATTGTGCAGCAGAGAACTGTGATTCTGTACATTGTGAATATTTGTTCAGAAAGCCTGGAGCATTTCAGAGAGGGGACCACACTCAGATTTGAGCTGTTTGCTCGGGCTGAGCAGAAGAGGATTCCTAATTCCTCCTCCCGTCGTGTCCCAGTTAAGTGGTGGGTTGGCTCAGTCTTCAGCTGATGAACTTGCTGAGGCCGGAGGGTCAGCACAGCAGGGAGATAACCTTGCCTGGCAGGAATGGGCTGTTTTACACAGTTCATCAGCCATTCCCTCACATGCAACAACAGCGTAGCAATGAGTTGCTTCCACCCTTTCCTCTCCTTTAAAATACTGTATTTTTATTCCAGGGACTGCCTCACTTCTAACCTCATAAAAGAAGTTTCAGCTCAGGCTGTGAGAAGAAGCATCTTCCCAGAAAGTATTGGGAGCAATCACCCCAGGAGAGGACCATATAGCCTTTAAATTGACTGTTAGACTGGAGCACCGACTACTGACGATCCACACGACAATGCTGTTAGCCGAAATCTTTTAGGATGACTCTCAGTATTAAGGCATGGCTTTCTAAGTAAGCACTGAAGTCTGGACAGGTCTTCTCATGTAGGTGTTTGACAGGACACTGAAACTTAACTGGAATTTTGGTTTGCTCGAGGTAAGCCTTCTGTACGCACACCACATTGCCGTGATTACATCTAGTCACAGCCACAGAGAAATCAGGAGTAGCTGTGCTGGGATCCAGAGGGTGCTCCTCCAGCCCTGCCCCAGGAGCTGCCGAGGCGTTGCAGTGGGATTTTTACTATCACCCCCTCCAGCCACGCTGAGCACAGGGCCCAGGGAAGAGCACAGACAGACAAATTGCAGTAACACACAGCCTACGGGCTAGGAGAAAGCCTCGCTTATAGCAGGCAGAGGTTTCCCCAGCACCCGTACAGTTTCAGAGAACATCCGTGAAATATCCAGGCTGCTAATTCCTCAACGGCTGCATCTCATCAAGGTGGCAAACATCAACCTGCTTCTCAGCAGCACCGTCAAAGGAAAAAGGTTGGGAGCATCTCTCGGCCCAGACAGCCTGCCGCACACTCCGCGTGTGTTCACTGCACGGGTAATGACTCCTTGTCAGGACTAATTCTGTAATGGGAGTGACGACCATTTAGGGGCTGAGTGGTGTCATCAGATGTGGCTTGCATGCTCTCCAAGCTACTTTTGCTTGCAATTTACGCCACGTTGTCTTTCAAGATGTGCAGGAGTGGAGGAGGGAGTGCAGCACGTTCTCCATTTCCAAATCTTTCTGACAGTGTTTGGGCTGTGGCAAGTTACTGCAGGCTTAAGGACTCACTTGGGGAGGCACGGAGAAGAGAAGCACGTGTATGAGGAGTGAGGAAGCAACCCCAAATCTGCTCTTCGTTACCATGTGCAGGTCCCTGATCTGCCCCATGTTCCTCTGAGCATCTGCACGTGTCGACGAACAGGCAACTGCTCTCGGCGGGCAGTGAGCTCTTTTTCTGCACAGCAACAATTCACGATTTCTCGCACACCCGGAGGACTGCTGGATCCCTATTTTCATGTCACTCTTGTGTTACTTTTTTAGACCTAACAGTACAGATTTGTCCAGGGTTTCCCTCCTGGAATTGCAGAGGAGAGCACTGTTAAGCTCATTGCAAATATACTTCTTGACTGACAGCTTAAAAAAATTGATATTCTGAAGTAAGTTGTCTCCTGGTCACCTATTCATCACTTATCATTATTCACCTTGGAAAATAAAGGTTGTGGTAGTTCTCAGATACTCAAGTCTTAGTGGTTGGCAAGATTTTTTCTTAACAAGAGCTTGACTTTGATCAAGGGCAAATAAAATAGGGAAGCAGAGCAAGCTACTGTTCTAGCTGGATCATTTGCGGTTTTAAATTTTTGGGGTCTGATCTCTGGCTCTCGCTCTGAAGCAGCATACCAGCATGGGGTTTGCTGGAACAACTGTCTTTCCATGTCATCTGGACCAGCACAAGCTCTGTACTTGTCATCTTGTCAGTAGGATAACAAGGTTTGCTCTTCCTTTGGACAGAAAGAAACCAACTTAATGGGAGAAGTGGAAAGTGTAAAACCCAAAGAAACTCTGAAGCAGCATGAGCAGGACCCCCTTGGCTTTGTTTCAAGCAATGCTCCCCACAGGTCGGCTAATGCTGCTGCATGACCAGCAAAAATCCACTTGGTCACAGCAGTTGGAAAGTTGGCTGTGTCCTGACCACAGGTGTCAGACAGCATCAATGTCCGATTGAGTCTTTGCCATCTATTGGGCAGCTAATTTGTTATGAAAACAAATGAAGATGTTTTCTACTCTTCCCCATGGTTAGCCATTCCTTAAAATAACTTGTTTTTCAACCGTCATGCTGAAAAATGGCTGAAGTGAGTTGAAATGACTGAATTGATTTGGGGAAGATGGATAATCACATTTAATTGTATGACACGTTTGAGCCTTGGTGCAGTGATATGGTCTTATGAATCATGTTCCCACAGGATATGAAGGAGGTGCACCAGTTTTATATAACAACATGCATTTGGACAAAAAAATCCGCCACGTGTTTTACCTGGCTAGCTCTACAGATCCCTGCAAACACTGTATCTGCTGATTTTTGTATATTTGGGGGGCGATATTTGGATTCATTTGAACATACAATTAGCAGGGCTGATGTCAACTGGAGCTATTCTTAGCAGAGGACAGGCAGGCTAGGATTTTAAATAAATACACGTTAGACAGAATTCATGTCAATCAAATATTTCAACTCCAGTCTTGGAAAAAAACCACAAAAGGCAGCAGCAGATTATTATTTTTTTTAGTTGTCAAATGAAAGTTAGAGTTGTACAGTGCTGAAGCCAAAGGGTGGAAGAGAGAGCCGCTAGGCTATCTCAGCAGCCCCAAGGTTTCGCTCAGCAGTAATAATTTATGGTGCTGACATGCCGTGGACTGAAACCCGAGGGCAAGTGAGCCCTGCAAGGGCAAGGACGTGTCTGAGGGATGTGAAGTGTGAAGTCCACATTCCTGTGAGTGCTGACGTGTGTGATGGATGGGCAAGAGGTTCAAGTAAGTGCAGGGATGGATCCCAAAAGCTGTCTCGACTGTGGGAAGAAGAATTGCCCAGGTGCTAAAAGCAGAAACACCCAGGGTGCCGCAGGGAATGAAACCCTTTATTTGTGTCGCTGGAGCCACGCCAAAAGACTCTGTTCAGGATCCGCACGTCAGAGACACTCTGCATTGTCCAATTTCTTTTCTGTCTCCTGGATGGTGATTGATTTACTGACCTTGAGTCTAACCCCATGCCTTGTGAGCGGCGTGCAGCCTTCCCCGTTCCCCCGCTCTTCATCCAGGCTCTTACCTTTAAGATATCTTTTCATACATAACCCAGGAATCTCATTTTAATTCAGTACAAAATTACAGTTTTATGCTACTGCATAATGGAACAGGGGCTGAGGCAGGTGGTAAGTCTATTGCAGGGTACTTGGGAACATGTAGGTGAGGGAGAAACACCTCCATTTATTTATGTCTCAAGAGCTAAAAGACAGGGCTTACCTGTCCCAGGCACTGTGCAAACACGTAGGGAAAAAGCCTCCTGTGTAAAATAAACCTCCTGTCACTTCTGGGAGCAGAGGGGGCTCAGCCAGCCCAAAGGGTTTTCCTCCAGCCCTGCCGTGAGCCCCGGGGAGGGACGGCATCTTGCTGCACCCCTGCTTTGGGCAGAGATGGTGTTTTGGAAGACAAGAGGGCCGTGGATTTCCCTAGGGAAAAGGGAAGCAGGTAGGAATAAAACTGGCCTCTGCATCCCAATGCAGAGCCCTGAAACAGCAGGTCGGTACAAATAGCTGTCGCCCTCGATCTACCTATGGACCAGGCTGGGCTGAGCATCCAAGGGAGGTTGGCCCCATCCAGATGTACTCATTGGGCTCTCTCTGCCGAAAGGCTGGGTCCTCTCACCCCCCCAAACACAACTTTTTGCCTGTTTGGTCTTAATCACTTTGCAAGCTCATTTTCTCTCGCCTGGCTGCCCTCCCCCCTCTTCCCTTCCCTTTCTTTTTTTTTCCATCTTTCCGGACATTTGCCCCCTTCTCTCATCTCCCCTTCCCTCTCCCCATCTCAAATTGTCCTTCCTTTCATTTCCTGATCACTCTAAATCCTTTCTGATGTCTGAGCTTTTGTTCTGCTCCCTCCTCACCCCTGCTGGGACCTACGCTGCCATTTCTGTTTACACGCATGTCTATACAAATTCTCTGTCTGACAAAGCGTAGAAAAATGCCCCTCCGAGACCCGTTTTCCTTTTGCAGAACAGACTGTCCTTTATGCCAAAATAATGACTCAGCACTGCCGGGGGAGACGGCCGGTATTTACTCCTCAAGTGAAAGAGGGATGCAGATGAGCCACCCAGGCTTTGGACCGAATCCGTGCCTAGAAGACGATCTGATGCTAGCAAACAAAAACAGCAGGGAGGCAGGGAGATGAGAAAGAGGAGAAATGAACCACAACATAAAATGAACTTTCAGCTTCGTTTCCCTCTGCCTGGATGGAGCAGAGGCCAGACGACAAGCAGCCCCTCCATTGCTCTTGCCCACCACATGCATGTAGAGAAGTCCCTAGGGGTTGGCCCATTCCCTTTGTGTAACTTGAAGCATAATCCCATTATAAAAAGAAATTTGGGCATTTTGAGATTTCAGCCAAGTGTTCCTGAATGGTCACTTGTCACTTTGACTCCAGCATCCTTTATCAATCACTTTATGCCATGGCATTTTACCTTGAAGACAACCAAGCTGCATCTTTCAACATTGCCCACTTACAGTGGCTGCCAGTTTCTCTCTGACTCACAGCATTTTATTTTAAGCAAAAGGAGTCATGTAATATTTATCCTTTTTTTGGAAAATAGAAATTGAAGGCAAAACGTAACATTTTTGCATTTCTTTTCCACCCCCAAGGCTCTGAACTGCCCCCTTCACTCTCATTGGGATGAGAGAGCAGTTCAGGAGTGGCCAGCAGTGGTAGGTGCAGCCTCACTTTACAGATATTGGGATTTCTTTGTGGGACGAGGACGTGGGTGTCTCCCCTGATGATGCTGCTGGTGACAGAAAAGCCCTCTCACCTTCTGCCTGTCCCCACGAATTCACACTGCACATCTCTGTGTCCCCACACGCCTTGCTGGCTCTGCTGGGGTTCCTCAGCATCAGTTCTGGAGACAGGTAATGGCACACTTTCTCCGTGGATTTCTTCTCTTATGCTAAAAGAAGTAGCAGAACCCCCTGTTGTTGTGAATTTGAAAATCACAACACCGTCTACTCATTATCTTTTGTGATGCTTCTGTGCTCTTGTCATCCTTTAAAGACAGATTGCCCTAATCTGTCACCAGTGGGAGAAGAGGAAAAGCCCTACTAGAGTTCTTGGTAGCCCTGTGTGGGGATATACTGGGAACAAGCTGATTTTACCCACACAAGATAATAATAAGCCCGTGGGAGGAGGCGATTAGTG
This sequence comes from Aviceda cuculoides, assembly GCA_035590195.1. NCBI lineage: Eukaryota > Metazoa > Chordata > Aves > Accipitriformes > Accipitridae > Aviceda > Aviceda cuculoides. Next base: position 30,208,767 of record JAVJGG010000009.1, read on the forward strand.
GAACAGATTCAAAAGGCACCCTGCTGAGTCTAATCTGTCTGTTGTCATTCTGCTGCTGCTGTTAGGTCTAAACAGCCAGGGAGTGAGCTGGCCACGAATTTCCGTGGGGTTTATGTCAATCTTCCGACTTTTCATTTTAGTAGTGTGGGGTTTTATTTATTTAAGGTATAGCGTTGGGCCTGGCTTGGGTTGTGGATAATCTCCTCTTAGAGCTTTTTGATCCATTTTCCAAAAAGATTATTTTAATCTCTTCCTCCCCCCAGCCCGTCTCGCCACACCAAAGGATAATTATTTATCCTCTTGGCTCACCTCGCTTTCGCGAGGCCACCGTTTAACACTGGCCAGATGCTGGGAGCAGAGGAGTCGGGGTCAGGTTTTGTGCAAGGGATGCAATATGGCACAATAGCAACGATTTGAGACAGCAGGACAAAAGGACTAAATCCCTACTTAAGGAAACTATTGCAAACCTCAGTTTTCTTGCTCGTCTGTACCCTGAGCTGGGCAGAGGCCAGGCTGACCCTGGCACGGTTCTGAGCAGGCCCTGGGGTGCTCTGGTTTGCTCTGACAAGTCGTTCTGCCAAGCAAGCAGAGAGCAAGCAAACGGGCGAAGCCTTCAGCCAGAGCCAGGCAGGTCCACAGCACCCAACATTGTCCCCACTCCCGAAATTTTGCCTGCAAAAAAAAGGCAGCAGCTGAGACCTTCCGCCTCTTCCGCTGCTCAATTTTAGCAGCACTGAGTTTGTTCTGGAAGGAATGATCATATTCATATTCAAAAGCCCTAAGCGGTCCCAAAATGCCAGTCAGTGTTATTTCCCTCAAAGGCTGCTCTAAAGCCACGCGCTGGAAATGGCTGGGTTTGGTGTTCAAGATGAGGAGTAGGGTGAACGTCACCCATCTCAGGCCACATAGAGCCAGAAAGTATGTACAGGCTGACAAAGGGAATTGGAAATCCCATCAAAAATATGATTCAGAATATTTTCTTTTCCCTTTCTCCTCCTCCTGCTTTTGTCTTTAGCAATCCTCTTCCTCCTACTCATCCGGTCCCAGAGGGTAATTTGTCTCTTCATGGCTTGTGGAGGCTACTTGAAAAGCTTCAATTAGCGAAGAAAGGTTCTGGCCCTGTATTTGCAGCACTTCCATTTCTTGGTTTTGCTGAACCTCTGTCTTCATGGAGATTACACACTAATCTTAATTAGGAAGTGGAAGAGGAAAAGAGGGGCTTTTCAGCCTGCATTATTCAACTTTGATCTGACTCATTCCCTTTCATTCTAGAAGAAAAACATTTCAAAGACTTCCAGGAGCCTTAGTCTAATGGCATTGACCAGAGGCACTGTCAGTCTTGCTGGAGAAGAGAAAAATGCACTGATATTGGCAGTTTCTCATAGAGTGTAATAATGCCCTTCTTAGCAGCTACCTCTGATTAGACATATTTTTAAATTTAAGGTCATATGCTTTTCTTCGGGTGGTTCTCATTTAAGAGTCTATAATGCATCTCATCTTATATTTTGGTTAGCTTTTTAGACAGTGAAAGAGAAAGATGCATGGTCTCTTACTTTAGGTTTCACAGGCAGTTATTAAACAGACTTAAATATGCCAAATATTTTTAAGAAACCTCAGGCACTTTATCCTCAAAAAGGTATAGGGACTCTAGATCCAACCTTCCTTCCTTCTGGTGCAGCATTGACATATTGAGTGGATTTATTTACAGGGTGGGCTGAGCTAGATGGTCTCATCCTGCTCATTAATATTTGTTTAACAAGTAACACTACTAGCTTGTGAGGAATTTTTTTGGAGAGGGTTTTTTTTCCCATCTTTCCTGGAGGGCGATGTTTGCATTAGACACATAAATGTATTTATGGGGGATAGAAATGCATTGCTTGGTACCCCTGGAGATGTCACCTTCTATAAAGGAAATGCAGATAATAGAAGAGGTCGTCACGTCTACATTGAGTTAAGTTGTACTACATATCTTCAGAGCCTGTCATTATTTTGGTTTGAAGAGTAAATGGTATGATGGAAATGTACTGGCTGATGCCTCTGGTTTTGGTGCTCACACTTACGCCTCGCTGCTTTAGTTGTCATACTGATGCCCTCCTCTCCAGGCTGTGTAGAGCCTTCAGCAATAATACATTATTAACATCCTCTTTCTGGGCACCAGCAATCAAACATTCATAGACTCACACAAAGTTTTTCAGTTCAGGTTACTTCTTTCTTTCTCCTTTTTTTGCTAACGGGAGTTGTCAATACAAAGCACGTGCTGAGCTGGGAATTGCCTCAGCGTGGAATTTCACCATGAAGTTACTGTCGGAGAAGGGGGAGGTTTGGTGAAGTTTTGGTTCACTTAGTCAAAACTAAATACCTATTTACTGCAAGGTGGAAAATCCAGGTTTTGCTAATATGTGAAACATGGACCTTCATCTGAGGTTTAATAATTAAAACAAACAAACAACCACCACCCCCACAGAATACACTCTTGGCGTGTTCTTCTTGTTGAGCAGCCCCGACAGAGAGTTTGTCACTGGGATCTCCCCCTACCTTGATTTGAAATAATAATTTTTTTAAAAAAAAAGTGTATGGGATTTTCAAAAGCAGGCAATCCTTCCCAGCAAAAGCTCCCATTCAGTGCAAACAATTCCTCTTGATTTCTATAGAGGAAGACCTGGGGCAACTCTAAGCATGTGTGAAAGTCTTCACCCTGCCTCCAGGAAAGAAAAAAGTTTTACAGCTGAACTAAATTTCCCCGGTCCCTCAGCTGTCTTCCTCCTTTCACGGGAGATTCATAAACCTCTCCTCCCTTCAAATGTCGGAACTGTTTTTTGGTAAATAACCCAAGCCATAGTGGCAATGATCTCTGTCTGCAGGCTTCTCAGATTGTCCTTCGAAAGGGCCATGGGAAATGGGGCAGGGGAAGGGAAGCCACTTTGCCACCTCGCTGCCCTTCTTCTTAATTACAAGTAACTCAGCATTATAATTATAATCACATGTAACAAGCAGATTAGAGTGAGGAAACCAGCTTCCCAGGCTGTCCAAAATGTGGAAGATCTCATAACTCCAACCCTAAATTTTCTATCCTGGCAAAAACGCATCCTTCAGGGACAGGTTAGTACCAATTTCTGATCTAGAGTTGCTCGGGCAGTTACAGAGGCTGGGAAGGAGGCCAGCACCAGCCATCAGAAGGGTTAGCTGAGGATCCTATTTATAGGACTGTTCTGGTAGCAAATGAAATGGGAACCCAGCCTGGTGGGGGCTGAGGGCAGAGAGTGCCCAGAAGGGGCTGCACAAAAGCTGAGCAGTGTCACCTCCCACCCCTTCAGCGCCTGCTGAGCGATGCCGAATTATCAGCGCTGCATCAGTGTGTATGAATAAAATATCACATGAATACTTTCATTCTACCTGTAGAGCTTGATCTGATTTGTCTGACATCCCGAGGAACCAGTCAGCTATGTATAATAAAGAGCTTCCATTGGTGCTTCAAAGGACCTAGGTTACATGAATCCATTATCTCTTTCAAAAGTAGCCTGAGATTTGACTTTCTTTCTTCTTTTATTTTAACAAGACCCAACAAAAGGAGAGAGAGGGAGAATCCTCAGATTGTGCTGAATTTTAGATTAGTTCCTGTAATACAGGAAAATTAAATACACTTCTAACTATAGCAGGAGTGGGTTTATATTTAGAAAAGGGCAGCAATGAATGATTCTAAATGTAGCCTGGCTGAAGATGGACAATTTGGCAATAAATAGATTTCCCAGTTGTAATGAGGAGGAAATAATTGGTAAGGGGAAGCGTTTATCCTTCCAGGGTTGCCTCCGGAAAGGCGAACCTGCGTGTTCCCACACACGGCACTGTCACGCTGGAGCCCACCAGTGGAGCAGCAGCGCCTGGGAAAAGTCCGCAGGGCATTCGGGAACACAAACTGCTCCAAATTTACGGTGGGGTGGAGAAGAGACAAACCTGTGATGAAGAAAGAGGAATGTTTCTCTATTTCACTTCCCAACATACATATAGCTCAAGGCAGGTTGCTCCCATTTCTGGAAGGACTCTGGAGCTCACTCCTGAATTTAACTTCAATGCAACGTGTGGGGGAATGAGTTAGCTCATCCTAACGGTGACAGACACTGTGCATCCAGTGCTGCTCCTTGCTCCAAGAATTGAGCAAGTTTCTACCTTTTATTTTAATGAGATGTTTTTCCCCCTACTGAATGAGGCACATCCAAGCCAAGTTTGTATCTGACTCTGTAATTCAGCTCCTTCCTTCCTATCCCTTCAGGATAGGATGCTTTTCCTCTCTTCTGCCTCCCTAAATGCCTCATTATCTTCTCATTCTATTTTGCTGTCTTAGCTGGTTTCCAGTTTTCTTGAAGTATCATTCTGATCACCTCAGCTGCTCCAACCCCTCTCCGTCACGCCCGGCATAGGTAGGGCCAGATCATCAGAGGGATACGAATCAGCACCATTCCAGTGAAAATGATGAAATTCAGGTGCTTTTTCACGATCTGTGGATGTGCCCGAAAGATCCTGCGAGAGCCAAATGAGGTTTTCATACACCTTAGACTGTGCGTGTTAGAGTGACTCAGAGCCTGTGGAGGTGGGAATAGTGGTTGGGTGCAAATAACATTTTACTTTTTCTTTGTTATTTTTGCTTAAGATAAAAGAATGAACCCCAATCCTTCTCAATATTTTTTTCCCTCACATTATAACTCCCCTTCCCATAATGATTTTTCCTTCAAGGTGTCAATAGGGGCATCCTTCGCTACAAAATACCAATCAAAAGGATTCCAGTTAATTATTTTGTGCAAACCCTTATAAGCTAAACGAGGCAATCCACTGAGTGGGTTTTTTTCTTCCCTTTTCCTTTTTCTTCTTATGGGTTGGTCAGTACTTGGGGATGGTGTTGATAAGCCAATTAGGACTCTAATCACGTGCCATCCGGAATGAAAGGAAAATGCCAGGGAGAAGTGAAATGCAGATTTAATATTTCTGAAGGAGAAAGCTGCCGCAGTTCTCGCAGGGTGCCTGGCGGAGGTGGCTAAATGTGCGACGGCAGGGCTGTCCCAGCCGTAGGGATGGGGACAAGGACAGGGACGGTCCCTTTGCTGGTTTTGGTCAAGGCAGATCCCGCTTTCCCCCCCGACGGGCTCCGGCTGCGCACAGGGAAGGCAGAGCGGGTTTTGCTGCATGAAACTGCTGCCGCTTCTCTTTGAAGCGTTCAGTGAATATAATCTTGTTTTCCCAGACTCTTATCTACCTCGTATAAACTAAGGACTGGCAGACAGTTCAGCCCTGCTTGGGAAGGTGTGAGAAGAAGATTAATACGTCTGTCTTCCTTTCAGCCCTAAGATGGGTCCTGCCTCACTTTTCCGAGACGGGTTTGGGGTCCTTTTGCTAGAAAACACTTCTCGACTCAGTGAATGGCTCGACTATGACCTGGGGTTCAACAGAAAACCTCTACTGTTACAGCATGTAACCCCAAGTTATAAAGATAGCATGCCAAAAAAAAGACATTGTCTGGACAAAGTCCTGTGAGCTCCTTTCTCAGGGCATAGAGCAAAGCACAGTTCAGTGATTTGTTCCTCTTGGAGAAAAGCTGCAGCCTCCCCTCTCCCAGAGGGATGTGCCCAGCTAAACCACTGCAACCAGGTGGTCCCTGCCTCTGAGAGGAGAGAAAGCTGCTCTGGGTCAGGACAGAGTGCAGCAAGGCAGGTATCCTGCCCTTGGACCTGTTTACAAGGCGGAGATGACCTTTACTTTTTTTTTTACTGAATTTTTAAAAAATCTGCTTTTTTGGTTTTTTTTCAGCATATGTTTAAGGAAAGATGTCCGAGGTGGTGGCAGCAGGCAGGTATCTGAGATGGGGCACTTCAGGTGGCACAGATGGAGAGGCACCAACTGCAGCTGGAGCCTGGTGATAGTGGAGCCCAGTTTGGGGAGCTGCTCTTGATGGGAGCTGTTGGTGACCAGATGCTTGATCAGGGAGATCAGCATCGTTCCTCCAAATAGAGGGAGGAACGGGCACAAAGACCCGGGATCCGTCGTGAGCTGCCTGCCTGAAACAGGTAACTGTTCTGCTGGGTGCTCTGCGTGACCAGACAAGGCTTAAAGGATAAGAATAGAGGCTTTTTATTCAGGTAACTTAATGCACATTCAGAAACAGAGAAAGCCATGATCTCGGGTCTCAATGCAGGCAGGTTTTCCTTTCTGTAAGCTTGCATTTTAATGGGTGAAGGAGGGAATCTGTGCCTTTTTTTTTTTTCTCCTTTTTTTCTGGTGGGATTTCTGTATTTTCCACTCAAATAACTATTTGGTATTTGGACAGCTTATCCAAGCAACTCTGCTGCCTACTTCCTCTGCCCTCTCTCACCTAGAAGACCTCAGCATCTCACAGCCTGAAAGGTGGATGGAGAAAAGCTGCTGTTTTCATTTTACAGGGAACTGAGGGACAGAGAAGCAAAGTGATTGATCAAGATTAATCTGTGGCAAAGCAGAGTTCCCAACCCCGAAGCCTACCTTGTGGGTTTTTCCTGCTCTGTATGCCTTTAATAAGAACAGATTTGGTCCTAGAAATCAGGCTACATTCATGCTCAATGCAGCATGAAATCCTCCAGTCTATACTACATCTCTGGAGAATTGGGTTGCTTGTATGCAAGATCTGGCTTTCAGTTCTGGCTCCTGATTTTAATTTCCTATCGCATACAGGTGCTTGGCTCGGGAGCCTGCATTGCTGCTGGTCCTGAATGCTAATTCCAACTAAGCTGTACAGAAGAGCTGTTGTAAATGTGATAAGGAAGCCCTGGAAGCTAGTGTCAGAGTCCCGGCTGATGGTACAATGATACTGCTCCCTTGTTTAAGTGGAAAATTAGCTGGAAAAAATAATTAAAATATGGTAGACATTTTCTTCAGGCTCTTCTGAGGGCTGCTGTTTCTTGATGCATTCAAATAAGATCTGTATTCCCTACGCCCTTGTAATACAGAGCAACTGTCTGTCAAAAAAATACGGGACTATCTGCTATCTATTCTCTGTTCTATTGTAATTAAGGCACCAGGAATGTTTATGGGATTTGGGCCCTTGCATTTAATGAGTGCTGGACTTGTGCCTCTGTTTTAATCAAGTGCGGGTCTGGTTATTATTAATGTAGGACTTCAGATGCACATGGCTGCTTATGGAGTTAATGAAGATGGATTCCCTTCCCAGAATAGATTACAAGCCCAGGTCCTGCAACCACTGATTCTGAGGTGTTCTTGGTGAGTAAATTATTGCAGAAAATCACGAGGTGCTGCAAGGTGACAGAACTCTGAAGACCAGCAAGAACTGCCCCTGCTGCAGATGCTCTTGTGGTGGGAAATGAGTAGAAGAACCGGTGGGATTTTCCTGCTTTGGATTAAAGTTGGTCTGGAGTCTAGAAGACAGAAGACAGCAAGAGATGAGTCCTGGGCAGCACAAATCATTTTGACCTCTGATGAGCCGATTTGTTCCAGGCATCAGGGTACTGAGGTCTTGGCACTTTACTGTGCACACTCCCCATCCATCACACCCACCAGCGTGTCCGTGTCCTGAGACACAAACACGGTCCCTCGTTTGTCACCATCTTCCTTCTTGTGTCCCTTCCGCCCTTCATCTGCCCTAAGGCATATAATGTATGGATCTGTACCTCCATATGTCTCCAACTGCAAAATAAAGATAGTGCTAGTTCTTCCTTACTTAGACAGTTTTCAGGCAAATCGCATCTATTATGTATCTGTGCATCTTTTTGCACCATGGTGCATGATGTCAGTTAGGGGTTCTTGGATGCAGAATAATACAAATACTAACCGCGTGAGAAAAATATGGGACGATAGGACAATGTGAAGGGCAGGGATAAAACCCACGAGGTCAGGGATTTAAGGCCACGGCTGGCATGACCGAGTGTTGGCAATCGTCCTGCTTCAAGCCGGACGTTGGATTAGAGACTTCCAGAAGCCCTTTCCAGCCAAGACTGCTATAATTTGGTGATTACTAATAAAATTAGCACACTCTGAATTTCACTAGTTTTAAAACAGAGCATTTAGGTGAATAAAACTGTGTCTCCTGAGATTCATGACTGAATTGCATTGGAAGAAATATCCTTGGTGTTTAATCCGTTGTAAGGCAGCTCTGCAGCCTGACACCTGAAGATACTGTTTAAACGGTCTGAAGAGACTGGACAAATAGATGGATGGATGGATGGATGCATGGATGCATGGATGGATGTAAGGATGCACCAGAAAACTCACAAGGGACAAGCTCATAGATGGAGGTTAGACAGCCTCCTCTTTTAATTTAAAAATTAAGTCTAGGATTCTGAGTTAACAGAAGGAGTCGCAATATTGCATTTTAGGCTGAGAAACCAGGATCTAAGACACCTGAGACATTTTCAGACTCTTTTGGTAAGCTGTAACGCTGCAGATAGTGCGTCAATCCCAGTAACCAGTGCCTGCAGAGCTGAAATTTCAGTGCATTGGTGACATCTGGACATTTTAGGGCTAGATATGATCAAGGTAATTTTTTTTGTTCATCAAAAGTTTTTTCTCTTCTACCCACAGGGGATGAATTTTGGCTTTTGACTCTCTTCCTTGGGATTCCCACTGAGAACAGATCTGTCAGCTGTAATGTTGCAAAAGGACTTGAATGCAATCACTCTTGGTGTGACAAAATAACAGTATGCTCATTATCGTAGTCTGAAATCACACCATATTGTGGTTCTCAGGATAGTAAAAGTATCTCCTTCCCCTAGCTGTCTGGCTGAATTCCATTATTTGTGTCCAGATGCTATCATACTGGATTGAATCGTGCTGTTGCAAAAAGCCCTAAATTAAACCTCCCAAACCACCGCCGACTGCCCCCAGACTGTCTCCTACTGCCGTATTCAATGCTAATCACCCTGTAAAAGGGAACAGCATCTTTTCCCACAATCCTGACACCTGACAAAACCGCATTCATTTTTGCATTATTTGCCTTATCTTATGTTGTGTAGAGAGGAAAAGGGAAGGACAGAGGGGAGACAGCTGATTTGCTTCCATAATCCTAGCCTCCACATCAGCATGGACTGGTCCAGGGTGCCAGCTAATATGATCACGTTAGATTGACTTAATGAGAGAAGCTTAAGCAAACACATTTCACTGTCCGAAGGGATAAAAACACGTATGAGGTTTTCTACTCCGCTCATCTGGTGAGCTCAAACTTGTCATGCCGTAACTTGATTTCGTTTGACTATGTGCTTACGTGATTCGACAGAAAAACTGAAAAGGGAGAGCGTATGCGCCTATGCAGTTTAGATAAAATAACCGAGTGCTGTGTCCGTTTTGACAAGAACAGCCACCACCGGGTCATTATCAGGGAGTCAGCTTTGTGTCTACCCTTCTGCTGCTGGGCTGCAGGTTTCCCCTGCAGAGCCCCCAGGCTGCCCAGGGAGCCTGTGAAGTCTCCATCCTCGGAGACGTTCAAAAACTGATTGCAAAAGGGTCTGAGGAACCTGGTCTGACTCCAAAGCTAGGACAAACGTCGGAGTTCTCTCCGCTCGCGGAGCGGGGCTGGAGCAGGAGGCACCCAGAGGTCTCCTCCAGCTTCGGCGACCCTGCGTGGTGCCGCACGGGGGAAATGAGTCGTGTTTTCCTGGGGAAAAACCCTCGTTTCAGCACTTCAGTGGTTACACAGACAGGGCCCATATGAATGACTATGTCAGGAAAAGTTACCAAAGCGTGAAATTCCTTCTTCACCCCGAGTAGATTGGAATTGATTCATTTTCGTGAGAAATGTGCCCATGCTTGGCACTAAATCCTTTCAGTTCTTTTTCACTCCTCACTGAACACTCACATGCAAAATGTGGGGTTTTTTCCAGGTTGGTTTTTTTTTGATGTGAGTTTCTGTGTGGGTTTGTAGTAACAGAGGGACCCGGTAGCTACAATGAGTTATTGCAGTAAACACCTTTACAAAACAGAGTGATGAAATACCCTTTAACTTCCAGCTTGCAAATCTGTCATCATACTATGAGCAAACATGGTAGGCTATGTGCAATCAAATCCTTATTTTCACTTATAAACTGGATTCTGCTTTCAAGCAAATGCTGATGTATATAAATCCGGAGACAGGCTGTCCCTTTGAAAACTTCAAACTCCAGGATATTTCCACACTGAACTGTGTGTGACAACTCATTTTTCTGGCTTTAACCTAAACTTCCAAAACTGATGAGAGTTTTCTGCATAAATGCATTTCTATTACTTGGTAGTAGCACCCACCCTCCCTAACATGTCACTGATTTGACTAGAATTACAATTTTTAAAAAAATGGTGGAAGAACCCGATACAAAGAAGACCCAATATGTCATCTTCCATTTCTGCTTTATTCTCATGTTGTTCTGTTTTCAGGCAAAGGAGACTATGCCTCTTTGATCATCTGCACTATATCTCATTCTTACTGCCGGATAGAATGCTTGGTAAAAGCTAATTCAAGCTGAATAACTAGCTGTTCTTACATGCCTTTGAGAAAACAAAATGGTTTGATTACAGCTCCCAAGCCACAAAGCCAGGAAGAAAAAAAAAAGATTAGGAATACGGAGCGTGCCAGAAACGATCCTTTTCCCCAGCCACTGGTTTATGAAGACTGGCTTTTTCTTGTTGGGATGAAACTTGGCAGGACCGAAGAGGGCAGCAGCATCCTTCCACTGAGGTGTTTCAAGAACTGCACATCCTGGGGATACGGGCAAAGCTCCCAGGGACCACCTGGTGTCTCAGACGCACCTGTAAAATTACAGACTATATAGCTGCAGAGGGGGTGGCAACAGAGTTAAGGAAATGCAAACTCATTTCAAATGCAAATGCCAAGGCAACAGTTTGCATTAAAAATTAGCAGCTCTGAATGTCAGGGAAAGAGTTTTACAGGCTTCATCTGCCTCGTTTCAGGCACGGTGGCCAAATGTGGGCAGGCTGCTATTTCCAGAAATCTGGGCTGGGAAGGGAGAAGTTGTCTGGAAAGGGGCTGTAATCACTTCTGCGGGAGCAGTGGCCTGGGGGGAGCTCTGACCCCCCATGAGAGACCTTTGCGGGGAGCTGGGAGGACAGGGAGTCCCAAAGAAGGATTGCACCAGCAGAATTGGACGGAGGGTGGTTCAAGTCTATGGAGACAGTAGAGGGATGATTTGAGAACTGGCTACAGGCTTGCTGAAAAGCAGTAGCAGAAGAGGTGTCTGGCGATGCCGGAAGGCTGTGGTTTGGAAAACAGGAGGACAAACACCAGGGATGGGCCAGGATTCACGCTGCTTTGGAAGAGGAAGGTTCAAGGGTCTTGTCTCAGCTTGTGACCTGATACTCCTCCCTCACGTGCTGTAAAATCTCTTCTGCTCGCAATTTTTTTTGCAATGGGATTTCAGGTTAAAAAGAAAAATAAATACAGCTTTCGAATGAAACAGAAGCTGATGTTATCTCAACAGTTTCAGCCATCACTTGCCAAGTTCTGCTCTGGCACAAACGGGTCTCTTCCATCTGGTGTGTATTTCCAGCTTCTAAATTGAAGTTCTATCCATGTGATCCATTTTCTGTAACAGAAAACTTCATGAGCCATTTCTAGCAGCTCCCTCTGTCTCTCTGTCCCTCTGTTTCTTGGCTGTGCAGGAGATAGTGGGTTTTCTTCTGCCAGCACGGGCCATCACCACAGGCTGCTGCATAGCGGCTGCACATGGGCTGGGACCCCCAGGAGGTCCCCAGGTGCCACTTTAAAAAATACAACCCCAAGTGGAACAGCATCTCCCACAGGCGGAGAAACTATGAGATGTAAGATGCTTGGTTCCTCCAAGACACCGTGCTCAGATCTGGAGGATGGGATTTAAACTTTTCAAAAATGCTACCTGATTTCTGTTTCTTTTAGTTTGGTACCTCAGCCACCATTACGGTTAATAATAGCTGTAACTGTGGTTATTGCATACATTTTTACCCACACACATTTCTTTACAGAAAGGCAAACTTTCACAGAACTCTTCTTTAAAAAGACATTTTTCTATTGAGGAAAGACTGGAGACACTGGATAACATTTTCTTTAAATTGTCCAATTAAAAACAAAGTGTCCAAGAGCTAATAACCAAAGCAGATGTTAGCTCAAAATCTAAACCAATTATTTTTAAAATCTGCTTTTGATGGACTTATGCTAATGCACTATTTTATTATCATGCGAAATTGTAGCTTGTGCTGTGGTTTAACAGTCTAATTACAGAGATAACACTTGTTTTGTGTGCCCACGATAAGCGCAGACTTTTAATTCACTCAGCAAATAGTAGCATGACAGAGATCAGCCAGGGCTCTGCATCGGCAGCTCTACAGAGGACATGAAACTGGAGCTCTCAACATCTGAAGAAGTTATCAGAGTTTCTCTGTGTCTCGCCTACATGGGGAATTAAGGAGAGTGGCTCCAGCAAACTATTTCTTTCAGCGGTTGTCCCTGAATAGACCCCAAGGAAAGCTTGCTTGACTGTGCATACAGCTGGTGGCTGAGGGTACTAGGACTAACAGATATTTAGCATATTCATTTATTTTATATGCCCCCCTTTATGGTTCCAGAGAGGGAAATACACCGGAGATGGTATCCTTCAGAGGTGAAGAGCAGGCTGTGATGCTGTTTTGTTGGCTTTTGATTTCTGAACAGCAAACTCATTAAATGCTTTTAAAAATCCTTGCAAAGAAAGCAGCTTCTTGTAACAACCCCCAGCCAAGAGGAAAATCTCTGTGCCTAGGAGGGAGAGGTCATGAGTCAGTTTGGAGCTTTCTTGGCAAGTCCTCTGGCTGTCTCCCCACCTGTCCGTGAAAACGAAGCTTGGGTTTTTTTCTTCTATTTTGCCATCATTACTAAAGATACTTTAGCCAAAGGCAAGAGAACAGAACCTCTTTTTTTCCTCTATAGACTTTTTTTTTTTCTGCTTAGCCCAAATAAAGCCTTGCACAAAAATGAAAACTAGAGTGCAAAGACTCATGATAACAAGAATTTCCAGAAAATGCATACCAGTCTCATCAACCACCAAATCTATGAGATGCCTGGAAATTTCTCTGACCACACATTAATACAACACCCACAACCAGAAAGGTTTTAAGACTTTTTCCAAAACTATGTGAACAAAAGTCTGTGCGTTGCCTTCAGTAGACTCTGGCTGTATCCGATGCCTTCGTCGTCGGAGCCCACAAACTGTGTTTAGGCTCAGTCCTGGTCACCAGCTCACCAGTCCATGCACGTGTTTTGTGATGCCCTCCATGTACTGCTGTCTATGAAGGATGGACCTGGTTTACTTAGTGGGATGTGAGCAGTGCTTGGGAGCATCTTTATTGCTGTCCCACAGGCCACATCCAGCATTGGAGAGCGTGTCCCGGGGCAAAGCCCAGCTGTGTGGCTCCTGGGAAGATGCTGGGCATCCCACACGATGTGGATTAGAGGAACGGATCTGGGCGGGGGTAATGGGGAACCTCATCAGCTCTTATAAATGCGAGCAGATCCAACGGTGGTGGACCCCAGCAGACAACTGAGACCATGTTCAGACAAAAGCAGTGATCTGAACTCTTTGTCCAAAGGGCTGAACAGGACAAAGAAATCACTGCATGCCCTCTGGAATAAGTCTTTCTTCAGATTACAGAGGCAAGTTCTGCTGCTTGTGTTGCCCTCCTGCCTACATCAGCTGCCCTGTATTTCTGCTCCAGAGCAGCTGGAGAAAATTGCCAGGCCATAATCAGTGTTATTTTTCAAGTGACTCTAACCATTAAATAAATGTGAAGGTCATGGGGCTGTTTTCTGCCCTCCTTTTTCAAAAATCCATTTTTATACAAATCGATATCTGTGAAGATTGAAGGAGAAAACAGACTTAGGAAGCAAACCTTATCTGCTTGGAAGCAGGGCAAGAACATGACGCTCCCGAGCAGTGTTTTATTAACAAGCAGGATTTATCATCGCAGGCCAAGGTTGGCTTCTCTTTCATTCTTCAGACGGCTCCTTCCTTTCAGCGTCTCTCATTCCTTCCCAGTACAGCAAGAGGGTGAGTGGTGAACAAAGCTCAGCGCCTGCACATCCATTCCCCTACATTTCAAAGGAATTTTCTCCTTGCACGGCACAAGACTCTGCTTTCATCCCACCAGCTTGAACAGGCAGTTTCTGGTTACTGGAAAACTTGGAAATGAAAGGAATGGGAAAGGTTCTTGCTTTCTTTTTTTTCTTCCCCTCCGCCACCTCACTTACCTGGTATGACTGAAGTGCCATTTTGAGATTCAGCCAGTTTGATCAAAATTCCCATTTTGCAGGCAATGTGGTGAAGAGCCTATTTAAGATTTACTCTTAAAAAAAAAAAACAACCATAATGTGGCAGATAAAATTCCCAAATGCTGCTGAACTTTGTGCTAGTGATCCAGTGCTTGGCTTTTTTTCCTCCCTTTTCCCAAGAAAAGCCTCGGGTGCTGGGCAGCAGTAGGAGCCTTCCCCATGTCCCTGTGCTTCGGTGTGGGTGCACAGGGTGCTCTGCCATCGGAGGAGGCAGTCTGAGATGCTGTCGGGAAATGGGATTGCTGAAGAGCTCATATTTCTGCAGAACCAGTGGCATTTAGTCCCACCTTCCAAAACTCCAACCCGTTAAAACAGCTCCTCTAAAACCACCTTGCCCACTTCATAACCTAGAAACCTGCAGAACTTTGACTGGCAAAAAACTACCTCTATTCCTCTCTCAGCCACCCCATTTCTATATCAAACATCCTATCAATATCCATCACACAGCATCTCCTTCAAAGACCAGCTTCAGCCTCCCAACCCTCTCTCCATTAGGAAGAGATGAAGTAAATCAGCTGTCCGGCTGGTCCCGAAGGCTTCCACACTCCAGTGGAAGATGAATTGCACCATTGCCTTTTAAGACTAATGCAGAGTAATCCTACTAAGACTTTACGAAGTGCCATACATCTTCAAAGAGCTGTATGTCCATTAGCTAAATAGCACTGCTCAACACAGGAAAGCAAGCACTAATGCAAGATGGGGGGAAATAGTACGCATTTTCCTCCATCTGAAATACAACTGAATCTGTGCGGGAGCTTTATTTCTTTTTCACAGGGTAGTGTCACAGGTCTTTTGATACAGAGGAGATGAGCACAGCCCCCGTAATCTGCAGGACACGATGCAAGCGAGAGAAGGCAGGACCAGATTACCACCACTGCACTAATAAATATCCCAAATTAACCAAAGGATACACTATTCACTCTGGAAATAAAGCTCCTGCACCCTCTGCTGGGGAGAGGGTCGTGGCTGCGCAGCCTAACACGTCGATGCTGTCCTGGTTGGACACTGCCCTTTCCCAGGAGATTTATCTCAAAATGCTTATTTTACCAGGGCAATACCAGCAGGGACGTGGCTGAGCTTCCCTCGCAGAGCCTGCACACCCCAGGCCTGAGTCCTTGCCCTGGTACCCCCTTCCCTGGAGGGCTGCACCCCCCAGTTCGCTGCTGGATGTGCCGCTGTACCTACAGGAGCTGCGGCGTGATCAGGGGCACGGAGGCACCCGCAGCAAATCCAGGTCTGAAACCCAGCTGGGGGAGATGAGACAGCATCTGCCCCCACCCCGACCTCTCCTGCCATGCTGAACGAGATACGCCTGCGGACCCCAGATGAGAAGGAAGCTTTGAATAATATATTCGATGCTATCGATAAATCATGGAGTAAAACCAAAATGTTTTTCTTCTCCTGCCACCCTCAGCTTGAAGGGCGAGAGGCCAGGAGATAATAATAATTGAGTCTTTGGTAGTTGCCCACCTGGCAGCTTTGCACACATCATAAAACACCCCATTCCTTACAAGAATACGTGTTTTGCCCCATTTAGGAAACCGGTCTCACTGAATCCCTTTATTTTTGCCACCAATGCTGTTTCCACTCTACAAACAGCAAGGGCGAGACAACCTAAGGGAGACCTAAAACCGGGGAAGACCCCAAACTTTGCCTGTGCTCTCCCCTTATTTAGGAGAAATGAAATCCAGATGCTTCACACTGCTGGACGGGGGTTCGTGGGCACAGCCCAGGGGTGTTCCTTATTCTGGGAGCGATCTCCTGCGTCCCCCCCCAAGCAAACCACTCTGAGGCAGACGCTTAGAAGGGATGCTTCCCTGGGGCTCCCCACAAACTTCCCTGTGTTTGTCCAAGTGGTACTTAACTAAAATTACCGAGCAGGTAGGTGGCTTTCTGGACCCTGAAGGACCCAGAAATTTGGCTGGAAAAGGGAGGAAGGTGGTGTGCTCCCATGGGGGGGCCGCTCTGCAGCAGCAGGCGGGTTTTCCAGCGCGGCGCTCGGCAGCGTGTTCGCTCTGCCATCTAGGGTCCGGGCTCCACGGTGGGCTGCACGCCTCCGGCAAGCCTGCCTTCCTGGCGAAGAGGAGCTCTGACTTTTCTGCAGGATGGACGGGAGTGGGAATTTCAGCTCTGAGCCCTTCTGGAGGGAGTTCGCCCAACGCGCGCAATGCATACGCGCACCCGGGGATGCGTTACTGCGGGGGGGGGGGGGGGGGGGGACGCGGTGCCGCGGCCTGGATCTTTGGGAGAGGGAGATCTGGAGGTATCGCCACCTCCTTCCGTCATGTCACTGCTGAGCAGGAGCTTTTTTGTCTGAGATTACTGTTTTATTTACTATTTCGAACCTTTTCCACCCAAGGAAAAGGTGCCTTCACGTGTTTGCTCCGGCGAAGCCCCGTTTGGGCATAGCAGGGAGCTGGGATTACAGCGTGCACCAGCTCTCCCAGTTAATCTATCATGCCTCGGTGTGTGCTGCCATTTGGTTTAACTGCTTAATTAAAACTGTCTTAATTGATGTATATTCACTGGCTCCTTCACGCTCTGATTTCAGTAAAAGTCTCAGCTGAGTCAGGAGAAGGCAAAGAATAAAACCACATTTTAGCATTTGCCTTCTAAAGAAGAAATCGGGACCTGAAAAGGGACGGAGGCCGTGTTTGTATCTTAGTGTGGAGAATCAGCCCCAAACCTACACATTGCTTTTGTGATTAAAAAGGAATTGAGCAGAAAGCTACAAAAATTAAAGAAATGCCAGATCAACAAAACCCCCACATCAGTGCTGACCAGAGGCAGAGGGAGAAAAAGAAACAGCAAGGATTTCTACTCATTTTTGGTACTAGAAAGTTGGAGTGATAAAGTGTGTCAGTGCATCTAAAACATTTGTTCAATAAATCATCAGGAAATGTGTAATTGATAGGTCTGGTTGTGGGGGAGTACCTGGGACTGACTCGGCTGAAAGCCGAAGTGGAAAGAGGAGCTCGGGGGCATTTCTTTGTTTTATTTAGCATCTAAGTTCAATGGTTTAAAGAGGAATCTTACTGGCTTCTCAGTTGTATCCAAAAATCTCCTCTCTCCATCACTGACTTGCCTCCTGTTAACGGTCCTTCAAGGGCAAGGAGATAAAAACTTTGCTCGTAAGTTTTGTGTGAAAAATGTCATGTTCCCTTATTTACTGAATTCCTTATCCATGCCAAATTACAAAATCTTTTAAGGTGTGTCCCATGCCTTCTTCCTCTTCCTTCCACTTCATTTGATGTCTTTCTGTTTAGCTATGTATTATTATTACCTTCCTTGCATAAAAAGAGAGAGACCACCTTGCTGAAAAAGGTTTCTCTTTCCTGAAAGATACTTTATGCCCCAAACCACCATTAGGCTATTATTGATGGAAACAGGAGAGAGCTGCCAAGAACATAATAAGGGTAAATGATACCCCAGAGCAGCGCTGGAGTAGCATTAAATGGATGGGAGAGATTTCATTCACAGTTCTGCCACTCGAGTTGTTGCACAGTTTTGGAAAGGAAAAAGGTTTCTGCCCACCCAGGGCTGGAAACTCAAATGCTGGAGTCAGGTGTTAATGGGATCGACAGCTGGAGTTGGCTTTTCACCTTGGACTGAGAAGCCCCAGGTGTCTTAAATGGTGTGCCCAAAAGTTGGACTGAGATTTTACAACCCGAGTCTTCCTCTTGTAACAACTCCTGCTTACCCCTCCAGTGAATAAGGAAGAAATGTTTCTTTAATTTTCATGGATAGTATATGGTTTAATTAGCCAGCAAACAATGCACAGAAATACCCAGACTGGGATTCTGCTTAGGAACAGAGCTTGGCAGAATTTTTGGCAATGAGTTCACCCTGCAGAAGTTCATACCCTGTCATTGCATATACAATCCCAAATAACCATGCTCATTCGGGACAACAACTTTAACTTAACTTCTTAAACCAGCTGCTTGTGCCTAGTTAAGAGTCGTCGGGCTGTAAACGTGCATGGGAGTGTCCCCAAATTACCGCACTGTCCTTGTGTTCTCGCACCTCCTCAGGACCCAGTTCCTGGCATCCTCATAGACCACGCGGTAAAAAGCACAGAGGGTAAAATATCCCTGCCCAGCACATTTGATTAAAAATCATTTTCCCTTGAGGAGCTTTAGCTGTGAGAAGACCAGCTAGATACGTTCCTACAATAGCCAGGGCAACTGCACTGCTAAGGAATTTGGATGCTTTGTATCCCTATGAGTTTCTCCTAAGGCTCCAGCATTTACTTTAGCTCCACAAAAAGGGACATTTACCACTGCAGGGAAAAGGGTCCTCCTGGTTTTTCCGCTGGACCAGACTGTCAGGGCACTGGAGGCCCAATTGCCAAGGAAAAGCAATGTCTCCTCCTGCACGGTGTCCCCCGTTGGCTTGGTGAAGGTGGGAGCAAGGACTCCAGGTCCACCAGGCAGGTCGGCTCTGCTCGGGCACAGCAGGTACCAGGTCTGGCTCCACCAGCATCCCCGTCTGGGGGGAGGACGGGGGGGGCAATGTTTGGATGCAGCACACGCCAAGGCACGAGCCTGCTCAGATGATGGGGGAACGGGATTTAGCGAGCTGAGAGTTTTCCTGCTTATCTCACTTGGTGTGAACCCTAATGAGATAAAACATAACGATGTTATTGAAGTACACCTTAATGTGCTGTATCCATTGGGAAATGCTCGCACCTGGCTTGCTTTAATAGCTTTGGGGAGGACGGGAGCTGCTGAAGGCTTGGAGCCAAGTCACCTGGTGCAAGCGGGCGGCTGCTGTGCCTGAAGCAAACTGTTTATTCTGCCAAGCCTCTTTCACTGCCTTGTCCAAGCGACTGGCAGGCTTTTTAAAATCCAGGCACTGGTTCATCTAGATCCTTGTACTTCATCTTTCTGGAAAAAATAGCAGTGTGGAGGGAGGGATTTTATTTTTTCTTTTTCTCTTGCAAAACGGAACTGCTGTTTCATCGGCCAAGCTCGCTACGGAAAATACTGTCAGTCCCTCCACTTCCCTCCTAGACAGCTCTCCAAAATCCAGCATGCGCTTTCTTAATTTAGGACTGATGCCTGGTAAGGCAGATAACTCATGGGACAGATAAAGGTCCCTTTCCAGTGCCATTCCTTGGCTCTGAGCCCACTTCGATGACATCGGCCTCCATTTTTAGCACGGTGATAAGGAGCTGGCACAGGGCGCGAAGAGCTTCGGTAACCAGCCTTCATCTGTCAGAATGCGGCTGATGTCTAACCTTAAGAAAATCAATATTGGTAAAGGACTCTGAAGGGACAGTGTCCTCATAACTGAGGGCACTTGAGATTTCTGAGCTTGATTTTATACATCAGAAAGAAAAGTGTTGTCTAACATCAGAAATAAGAAAAAGGGAGGTGTGAAGGTTTAATGCCAGGAAGGGTCAGGCCCTCAGTCACCATCTCGCTCCTCTTCACCAGCCATTAAATATGTCGCCAAAGTACCAAGAAATCACCAGAAATAAACAAACGCAGTGAATAGAAGTGCAAAGAAAAATAAGTGTGTATTTCATCTCATGAAGGTTAAATCTCTGGTATTTTTACTGAATTTTACTGAAATTTACTGAATGCAAATTTTCCATTCTGATGCTTTGAGGCTTAAATTAATGATTGTGATTATTTAATTTTCCTCCATACCCCTTCCAATTGCAACCGTTGCTGTTGTTTTTAATATCACACATATACAGTTTTGCAGCTGCCACAGTCATTCATGTGAAGGTACACGCTGTATCACGCTCAACGCTTCGGTGTAAAAGTCTGGGCTACGTTGCTCTTCTGCAGTGCTAATGTAAAACCATCTGTGACTGTGTCGTTCAGCTTCTAGCTATTCCCTTAGAAAACTACAGGTCATTCCCTTGGCATCTGTCCCTATAAAATGTACATTGCACAAAGTCATGACTGAAATGTACAGAGGAAATCACACATTCACCAAAAAAAAAAAAAAAAAAAAAAGTCCAATTGCTATTTTACAAGAGAAAGTGTGTACCATTCAATACATACAAAATGTTTTAAAATTGTACAGAAGTACCAAAGGCATTATGAGAGATTCTTTGGAGATGAAACGAAAGTGCAAAAAAGCCAAGGCAACAGAGCAAATTAAAGGAAGCAAAGCAGCAGCTGTCTCTCCTTTCCAAAGGACAACCAAACTTTCGTGCTCAACTGAGCCCCAGATTTTTACGAGCGGGAGGCGAGGGCGTGCAGCGCCTGCGCTCGCGCCAAGAACGAACGGCCCGTCCCAGTGCGAAATTCACTTCTTAGCTCACCGTCAGGACAAATGCAGGAAGCATTTTTAGCCTAGTTAAGGCCTCATGAGCCAGATGTTGTTATAAACCGTGAGAGCTTCAAGGTATCTCAGGGAAATGGCAATATACTCCAGCAACGGACGTACCCTTGGCTTAGAAACATACTTAGGACTGAAGTGGCTCTTGCGGCTGATAACTTTGGACCTAGAGATGAATTTCAGGCCAATGCAAAAATCTGATTGCTATTTTGTCAATGGCAGCCAGCAGTATTTAACTGAAAAAGTTAGCTCTTCATGCCTTTATTTAGATTAAACACTAAAGGGTAAGTTCTACCCAATATAGATCCTATATCTGTGAAAAAATGGGCAAAATTAAATCCTAGAGGATGATTCATCTGATGAGGTTGGTGAAACCCCTGTATAGGGGCAACTGGAGTCCACGGACTGACCTGCTCGGAGAATCAGATTTATTGATTATAACTTTGTAACTCCAAGATCAAAAATGGGCTTTTGAAGACTCTTTTCTTAAACGTCTCTTACCTAGGGGCTTTTTTAAGTATGTAGGCAAAGGTAAGAGCAGGACCCACGGGGCAGCAGGCTCCCCGGCCCAGGCAGTAGCCCATACTGGGGCGATGCCAGGTTTGTGGGGGACGGTGGCACTGCCCACCAGCCAGCACCGCTGGCACCAGGGTCACCCGGTCACAGCACTCACGCCTTTGCCCTTGGCTCTCCGATGGCGTAGGACAACTGTTCGGCCATATGTCCTAGGAATGGGCTTTTTGGTTTGGGCTTGGAATACATTTTTTTGGTTGTTTGAAAAGAAGCCAAAGAAATTCTCATTTAAAGCAACTGCATCACTCTGCTGCATGGCCCGTGCTGCCTTTAGAAGTGGGATTTCTCCTTGGGATGGCAGTTACACATCAATCCTTCCTTTTTGATAGAAATACATTATTTAAATAGTCTTTTGTTTTGGTTTTACCCGTTCTCCCACCTCCAAAAAAAAGAATTTTTTCCCCTGTGCACCTCAGATGCAGCTTTATCTGTTTTAATGCGTGTGTGCCTGTGTTTGTATACACATGCACATACAGCAATACGTATATGCATGTACGCAAACAACATGCACATGCTTTTGCAGCCAAAGTTGTGTTGTCCTTTTATCTTACAGGTTATAACAAAGATAAACTGTGAACTTCATTCAGTCTGTACAGAATTTACAGTTCCGATGAATAGCAATGAAGAATATATAGAAACAGAGTAGTTGTTAAGTATTTTCGGGCTGTGTGTGTTTGGTTTGTTCAGGTAATTTTTAAATAACATTGCAGAGGCAATCTCTTATTTTAGCTTCCTGGTAAAATCTGTTTAAAGAAGCATTCAAATGCAGTGTATTTCTTAACAAAACAGGATCTTCATTTTTCTCTTTTCCCAGTTAAGTCACATCCCAGTCTAGGCAGGTAACACTCCGTTTGGTGCCTGTTCAATGCACATATGCTTATTACATGTAGTGATACCTCTCAGCATTTGGCATGTAATGTGCAATCTGTGTGCAGTATATGTGGACAGAGTGCCAAAGTGACACTAAGCAAGATAAATTTCATAAATACAACATCTATACTGGAGAAACAGGAATATAGTTTTAGTGTATGGAGCATTCCTGTATAAGAACAGTGGCACCCGCCTATATGAATTACTGATAAAAGAATAAAACATTTATAAGAATAATTTATTGAATCTCCTAAAGCATTTGATATACCACGCAGCAACTGCAACTATGGTTAAAATCTGCTCTTGATTTAAAATAACAAAATCTCTGCCATTTATCAGCTATATCTTGTATTGCCTCAGTGTTCCTGAAAGTCTCATATTCTCTACCCCGTGTGTGAATTTTTTCAGAAAAAGTGAAGAGACTTCAAATTTCAGGGTTTGGGTTTGGGTGGTGGGGAAGAGTAACCA
The DNA here is from genome assembly GCA_035590195.1 of Aviceda cuculoides. Classification (NCBI taxonomy): domain Eukaryota; kingdom Metazoa; phylum Chordata; class Aves; order Accipitriformes; family Accipitridae; genus Aviceda; species Aviceda cuculoides. Next base: position 30,231,271 of record JAVJGG010000009.1, read on the forward strand.
ACACAGAAGGGTCCGCATCCTGCCTGCTGACAGGAGCACGGTGTATCTTCAGCTCCGGGGAAGATGCTGGACCAGTGTGATTAACCAGGTAGCCAGGCAGGACAGAAAAGACCTGTCACCAGCTTTGATGACTTCTCCTCAGGTCATCAGCAAGGCTGAACGTGGTGTCTACGGAGATGCTGAAGGACTGAGCCTTCTATATCAACATCTGTAATAAATCCCTTTTGTGAGCATCACCGCATATGCGAAACACTGGGTCATGGCCACCGTGCTGGTCAGGTTTAAGAGATTACTGTGAAACGCTGCTTCTGCTTCTAAGGGGAGGTGCCTATGGCATGCTAAAATAAGGAGGTATTTTCTCATCTTGGCTTGCAAGGCTTGTGCCGACCTTTTCTTGTGTGGAGTGGGAAGGAGAGAGCATCTCCCCAGGTCCACAGTCATCAACGTTAAATGGAGCTGAAATTCCAGGGGAGGCTTTACCAGCAGCGTGACATTCAGCCTTGGTTTTGGGCCAGAACCATCCAAACTGGAGATTTTGGCATGGCTTCTACCTGAAACCATTAACCCTGCCCTAAGATTATAGGCATAGCTGCAGGTGAAATCTAGCCTGAGCTTGGGCACCGAGTTTTGGAAAGCTTTGCAGTTAGCTCAAGTTTCTCAGGACTAGGCAAAGAGATGCTGCTTGAACAATTCCTCTGCGGCTGTATTTACAGGAATTAGAAGAGGGCAAGATGCTTCCAGGTTCCCTGGCAGCTTTGGAAATAGCACAGCTTGGACCAGCTGCTTTCCGTTTCTCCCCATTACCGAGCTGGAGCCTGGCATGCAAAACCACACGCGTCGACCGCTGAAGGGGACTGGGGTCTTGAAAGCAGCTCTTGCTTCAGGGAGCAAAAGCAGCAACGCTCTTAGAGTCTGTAAGCTCTTTTCTGAGATGTTCAGCTTGACAAGAAAATCTGAACTGAACCCTCATCCCTGTTTCACCGCAATCAGCTAAAGCCAAGGGGACAAACCCTTACAGGGTGCTGTACAGAGGGGCGAAACAGACTCCATCCCTGCGCTGAAAGGCTCCGGCAGAACAAACCAGGGATGTGTCGAGGCCACGGTGGCTCAGTGAGGAAGCAAATAAATTGCCAATAAAAAGCAAAACTGTCACGCTAACAAAACACGAAGGCTCCCTGATGCGTCTAGTGATGCCAGGCCAAAAGGAAGTCTCAGAGCAGAGTTCTTGCATTATTACATCTTCACTTGTATATAGTCTGGACAAGGAAGGTGAGGATGTGGGACCAATTCAAACTAGAGTATGGCAGCAGCGCAAAGAGGTACAAGAGACTGCAAACACCAGCAAGGTGGGCAAACCTTGGAGTCCTCATGACAGTCTGGTATTACAGCGGGGAGAACCGTGGCAAAACATTTACGGACATACGAAGGTAGCTCAGCACCTCTCCGTAAAGAGATTAAGAGATGCTTCCACAAGGAATGGATATGGCACGGCTGCAGGGTCCCTGGGACCCCTCAAGGGCTGTAGCAGGGTGGATGAAATTTCCAAAGAGGGGTTTCCAAAGTTTGGGAGTCACAGGCTGGGCTGCGGGCACAAACGCACATGCACACCAGAGCTGGATGCAGGCGAGAGAACCCTACGGGAATTAAAACAAGATATACGGCAATTCCCACACATGTGGGTTCAAATGGCATCTCCTAAATGAAGCCCAGGCCTCCATCCTTGGCACTGCCTGCCTTGTTCTGCCTGCTCCTCCAAACTCTCAGAAGAGAGTATCTGGGATGCTCTTCTTTAGAGGCATCTGGATGGAAAGGAGGTTGTTAACACACAGCCAACACAATTCGTATTTTTTCCTCCCCGTGCACACCTTTCAAGGAACCACAGGTACAAACGCCATTTTTCTACCCCTTAGTTAAAGCGGAGTTTGTGCATGCTGTATCAGAGGGATGGAGCAACGATCAGTCGCAGCACGAAAGACACTTGGTATATCAGTGTTACCTACGGAAGCACCGCAGCACCCTACGGGATGGGTCACTGGGAGGCTGGCCTCTCCCCAGAACGACGCTTTTGGCAACGTTACCTTGTCAGGTACTACAGCAATCTGGGAGCGCAGATACAGCTGGAGCATATTGCTGTCTACTCATCTCAGGCTGCATGCAGTAGTAGGCAAAATTGAGAGTACAGTCAGTGAGATTAGTCCGGAAAGCACATTCTTACGTTAAAAAGGACCCGGCTGCTCCTCCTGCAGCAGCCGCTCCTTGCTGCTACCTAAATTATAAGCGTGATTAATACCGTATCAAAACGTGTGTAATCCCCCTCCCTCTAGACGCTAATATAAGGCAAGCAGTATTGTGTCACTGGGGCATCAAACTCTAAGACATACTAAAGAAGATTCCTATGCATTATTATTATTATTATTATTATTATTATCCTTATCATTAAAAAAAACCTCTATTGTTATTGTTAAAAAAACCCCAACGAACCCACACCCGTGCTCTAAGCAGATTTTGCTCTGTGACGCAGAAAAGTGGGGCTGTCGGTGTGCTAAAAGCAAGAGTTTGCTTTTACAGCGCCGAGCAGCAGCGACCCCCGCGGGGCTCGGAGGGGGCTGCCGCCCTTGCCCCCGTGCCACGGCCCTCCCCATGGCAGCCTCAATGTTACCTGCAGGTGAAGGAGCTTTTGTATCCGATTTCCTTGTTTTTGGTTCACGAAAAGGAAGCTGATGCAAACAGAAGATGCTGACCCACGGTGGAGAGTGGGCGAGAGAGGATGCGGGCGGGCAGGCGTGGGTGGGAGGACCCCAGGGATGGAGACCCAGGGCTCGTTCGACCTGAGGGTTCACACGAGCGTGGACGGAGAAACAGAAATCCTTAGCCTGCTCCTGGGCTTTTTAACATTCCTAATAAAATACTCACTGCTAAGGGACTTTTTATGGGATAACTCTTGGGCAAATTCCTTAGGAATTTCAGTTTCTCTTTTAATACTCACATTTTGTTCTGAGCAATAATGTGGCTGTGACCACAGTGGTCTGAGGATATAAGGGCAATGAGGTTTGCAGTAGCTCCCTGTTAAGAAAAAGAAGAGTAAGTGTGTTTTTCTTTTCTCTTGGGTAACTGTCAGGAAGGGGAGCATTTGTATCTGAGGTGATGCTCTGGCTTCTCAGGTAGATTATACAAACTTGTTCTAAAAATTTACGTAATTTAAAGTCTTAAAAATCAATTAAAAATGTAAAAATATACCTATTTACCTGTAAATAGCAATGACCCTGCTATTTTTTTGGATCTATTAAGCAGCATTTGAAACAAAGTACATTTTTAGAAAATCTGATCTATCACATAGTCTGTTTAAAGAAGTATAATGGCTTTCTGAGCTGGACAAGAGGTTTGTTTTCAGTGAGTTCCTTGACATTTTTGTTTTAAAAATTATTAATAAGAAAACGAGTCAACAAGGAAATTCACATACAAAATCTGCACTTGAGTAACATTAAAGTCCTCTTCCCAAATATTGGGAAATTCGACTTAGGGCTAGTGCTCTGTTCCTATGTTTCGGGGTCACATTATGAAAGGCCACCTGCACAGAGATTGCAACACCTCCAGCCACGTCTCCTGTTCGAAGACATGAACTCCTCAGACAATTTGAACTCACGCTTGGACCCGAAGCACCCAAAACCTGACTGTGCCTTCAGGTCCCAGTCTCAGGGACTGCTCCATCCCACAGGTGGGGTCATTTGCAGTATTTCTCTCCAAACCTAGACCCAGGTTCTGGGAAGGAAAAAAAAAAAAAAAAAGAAAAAAAAAAAGTCCAAAAGTTTCCCGGAGACCAGACCTCAGGCTCTGGTCCAAGGCCAGGGCTTCACATTCAGCACGGATGCACCTCGAAACCAGGCTCTGTGCGCGCAACCGCGCGTGGGCACGGGCACCCCCAGAGCAGTTCGAGATGGCCTGCCGGGAATTTGGCTTTCCCATCTTCTTCAGCTCTCCTTGGTCTCCTCTGTCCGCACTTGGCATTGTCCAAAACTTGTTTCTGTCCTCCAAAAACTACAGAACCAGACCTGGGAGGAACAGGGGAGCAGAGACCAGCCCAAGAGAGGCTCAGCAGAGGGACAGAGTTTGCCTGTCCATCCTTTTAAATGACTTTGTCATTGGGACTGCCTTACTAGCAAAACAAAACCGATTTATTTTCTTGTATCTAGTGGTTAAGACTTTTTGCAGGAGATTACCACCAGGAGTGTGTGATGCAGACATGGGGGAAATGAGGGAAATGAGGGATTGGAAATGAACACTTTGCAGGGAGTATTGGACGATGATTTAGGACAGGAATGAAATTATTTTTGTCAATAAGCAACGAGCAGGCTCTGTTATCGTTTACGCAGGCATAAATCATTTCATGGAAATAAGGAGCATTATTTGGAGTTAATTCTGGTGTACGTTAACCCAAAAATCCAGGTCTTTTTGCCTGGATGAATGAGAAGCGATGATTTATGGCATGGTTGTAGATGGAGGCATGTGTCAGAATTTCTTTGAAATGATGCCAGAGATAAAGGTGGAATATTTCTTACACATTCCAAAAAAAATTCTGTGTGAAATTTGTAGCAGCAAGATACAATCTGTGCTGCAGGAATGCAAAACCAGTTTTCTGCATCCAGTTATTGTGGGACAATTCCAACACCTTGTAAAGCTACAAGTCAGAAGATCTTTATAAACTCTGGTGTAGTAACTTGAAGAGGGAAAAAAAAATTCTTCCTATGCAGTCCCTAAAGGAGCTAAAAGACTGCCAGATTTCAGCCTGTGGAAAACTCAGAGGACACAGTGGAACTGCATCTCCTTGGGATGCTCCTCGGGAAAGCAGAAAATATCTGCTTTCAAGGGTGTAACATCATCTGGGCAGGAGAAAGGGATTTTGCAATAAGAACTAGGAAATGGACATTCAAAATAGAGCCAACAGGGCTTCAAAATTAGGACATGATGAAAATTACATCCCACAAAAATCGTGCCTTGAAGTCCTGTTGATTTTGCCTCCTATATTAAAAGACCAGTCATGTACCTGTGCTGCAACAGGACCCCATGACACCATCCTCATCCTCTTCTGGAGTTCCTACCTTTATATCATACCCTTCTGTGCCAAATTTCTAGCAGGCCTCAAAAAGTAATTGCAAACAAATAAGATAATAAATCTTTGTTATCTCTGACTTGGACAAAATTTGCAGTGAGCAGCTGGCTGGAGCAATGCTGAATTTTGCTTTGCCCAATGCAGTTTCCATTCCTGTGGTCACTAGAAAACACATGCCACCAAGTCTGATTTGGAACCTGCTGACATTTCTTGCTCTACCAGAAGGCATTTCATTTTGCAACACATCAAGGGCAAATCTGCACAATTTGCAGCCATTTTGTATTCAAAGATTTCTCTGTATGGAAGCCAAGGGCATCACTGGGTTCACATTGCACAAAGAAATCTGGATCCAAAAGGAGTTTGGGAGCACAAGTGGAGAGGGAAAAATTGCAGGAGGTAACAAAAAAAATGGGAAAGAAAGGAACTAGCATGACTGGAAGCCTGGGTTCCCTTTAAGAAAAATGTTTTCCCCTCCCGAATGGTGAAAAATGGCAGGAAAAATTGTGCAGAGCCTTTCCCCATTCCTCAGTCCCATGTGAAGACATGCATGTTGGTCTCGAGCACTAGCAAAAGGATGGTTTTATTTCTTGTCTGCCAGCTGTCAGACTGCACCCACATCCTCCCTAAGGCCAAAATAGTCCTGGGTCTCCCCTGGTTACTGCCTCTGGTCAAGCAAACAGGAGGAGAGAAAAAGGCTGCGATTCTCCCTTCACCCCAAGCAAGTCAACCTTCGACCTCTCTAAAGGCCACACAGAAGTGAAGTTGTCACCTAGATATCCTTAACAGGCTCTTGATATGACACAGGGAAATTGTGGAGAGACGGGGTTTGCAATCACAGACACAGCCCCAGCAGAAAACACACAGGGGACTGGGGCTGGAGATGCGTGGGAGGGTTCAGAGGCACAATGCCGGCCACGGTGTCCCAGCCCTGGAGATGGATCCCAAACACAATTTCTCCTGATCCACCCCCTTGCAAAAAACCCCCCACCAACCTATCCATGTAAAGGATCACTTTGTGACTTCGGTTTGGTCCCGAAAGAAACTCTGAGCCTCGCTTTTCCTCTCGCCTTCCCCCAGCTGAATGCTCTGCTGAGGTTCCCGGTAACGACACAACGATCTTTCCAAGAGAAAGTACTTTAACAACGACAAAACGGGGCAGACTTGGATTGGCACAACTTGCAGGCAAGCACAGGTAAGAGGCTTCTGAAAGACCACGAAGAAATGAAGAAGCACCTCTTAACTCAGCTTGAGGGATCCAAACAAAACCAAAGGATATCCCGAGAACATGGGTGTGAGATTCTTGGCAGGGCAGAGGAAGAAAGGGAAGATTTTCACAGGGCATAGCGTGTGCAAAAGTGTTCAGGCACAATGCAAACTGTAAGAAAAGTGCCCGCTCTGACCAACAGGGCTTCAGAAGGATGGAGCTCAGCACTTAACTCGCAGCAACGCGGGGACCACGGCACCTTGCATATCCACCCCCTCCCTCTGGCCCGGCGGCTGCGCCTCCACAACAGCACCGACGGCCACGAGAGCGGCTTCACGCCGTGGCAGCCCTCCAGAGGGGTTGCCTTTGGTTTGCCTTTGCTTCCAAAGCCCCTCCAGGTCCGTTGTCAATGGGAGGAGAGAGAATTAAATATAATACATGGTTTAAACCACAAAATTGCAGCCCCACAGTCTCTTGTCCTCCTCCTCTGTCTAATTTCTCTGCCCTCTGGGTGGTCTCTCTTCTTGCACTCAAGCTCATACTTCTGAGTTTTTCAACTACCTAAGATGGGATAATTTCCAAACCATTATGGTTCAGAGCAGTATCCTAACCTGTCCCACTTTGAGGCCATGTCTTCTGTTCATGCAAATATTCCAGCCACCACCCCTCTCCTCCAGGGGCCTACGCAACATCTCCATGTATTATATTGGAATTACGCCACCTTCCTGAAGGTTAATGAGGAACCACAGAGTAACAACCCCCCAGTAATTACACGTGACCTGACATCTGAGCCACAAACAGACACGTGTTCATTCCGCGACTCCAAAATACCTAAAGGTGTGATCACCAGTGCCATGACATGGCAATTCCCACCCAACCCCTGTCAGCTGCCCATTCCTGTGACCTCCAAAAGCCCCGGCCGGGTGATTTATTCCTGCCCTGCACTTCTGCAGGTTCCCAAGAAATGCAAATTGCCTACCCTGCACCATGAAATAATTTCACCTAATGATCTTAGAAAGAGACTATGAAAGAAATCTGGACTTCACGGCTCCAGTTCGCTCACCACCGTGACCTCTTCCACAAGTGCAGGCTCTGACCTGCTCATTCCCCCCCCCACACATTGTAAGCTGCAAGAAAGTATCTGCCAGCCAAGGATGTCCTAGAAGGAGGAAAACCTTAGCTGTCAATCTCCTCGAGAAGTTCGACGCGCGGACGGCTGGAGCGGGCAGCTGCCAGCACTCGGCCGTGGCTCGGCGGCTGCGAGAAGGCTTCACTGCCTGGGGGCTGACCAGCCCATGTCACTGAAGGGTCCCTCGCCCGTGGCCGACCTGGGAGGAGGACCGCAGGGCGTGCAGAGATCAGAATCGGTGTCTGATTCCCCTTCTGCAATGTAGGGTCTGATTTTGGCCACGGCTGCATAGCAACCGTTGTTAAGGATGTCCAAATTCTCTTTGGACTGGGAGATGCTAAAGCCGCTGAAAGAGCGCTCCAGTTCCTCGTGGTCTACCGAGGGGATGGAGATGGACGTGTCGCTGTCTCTCATGGCACTCTCGTGGTGTTTGGTTGTAATGTCTTCATTCCTCAGGTACTCTGCGCTCGCCCGGTGCCCACCGCTGTACGCTGACAAGGAGCGCTCGTGGGAGGGCGGAGGTGGGATGCGGACCAGCGAGCCGGGGTCTCCGACGGGCGAGGAGCCGTGGCTTTGCCGCTGGTAGACCTGCTGCTGGCATGATGTCGAGGGTGGGCATGTGTTGGTCGGGGCTGGCGGGGCGGAGAAGTTCTTCTGACCCATGGAGCTGGTGGACCTGATGATCTTGATGATGCAGCCGTTCTTGTCAATGTGCTCCCTGCTGTCTTCGGGGCTGTGGTAGGGAGGTGCTGGGTCTGGTTCTTTGGACCCAAAATAAGCCTCCGTCTCTGTTGGTGGGATGCCCATCCGCTGCATGTATATATTCACCAGGAAGTCCAGCTTCTTCTCCATTGACTGAACCTGCAAAACACCACAATTCCAGTGCTACACGCTGCACGCAGGTTGAAGCACTTTAACGTCTTGAGTACAAGCAAATTCCGACCCATCTAGGAACAAGTGCGTGGCTGGGCTTCACGGATGACTTCTGCCTACACCAAAATGAAACTTTTACTAAATATTTAATTGTCCCGTTCTGAAGCATTTAATTCTCCACCCTCTCACAGGGTTTTCCTTAAGCTCCTATAGGCTTTTTGACGGGAACCAAATTCCAGGAAAGCTGGAACACGCTCGCATCCTTTCGGCTCCTTACTGCATTTGGCCTTTGCCTGGGCTCAGACAGCCATGGGGATTTCTGAGCTTTATTCTCTAGGAAGATTCTCATCTTTGGCAAGGCCAGCAGCTACAGCAGACAGGCTCGTGGACTCATTTGGAGCATGTCTAGTATGGTGGCAAAGAAACCAAAGTGACATTTTCAAACATAACGTAGACTTTTGGTAAACTCACTACAAAAGAAAGACTATATGTCACAGCCTCCAAAGTGCCTGTTTTGAAGGTAGTACTTAGGCTTCCAAGGCATTTAGTGCCCTTTCATAACATCCCCCTTCTTTTTCAAAATATTCCCAGCTCTTACTTTTTTTTCTAAACAGTAATGTCCCACTGGGACAAAATAAGGCAAGAAAAAACCAACCCAATGCATGCAAGACCCTCTGATAAGAACCCCCTCTTGACTCAATATACCTGTTTTTCAACTTTTCCAAGCCTGCCCATCATGCTGGGGTCTTCAGGCAGCTCCCCCTCCGCTGGCCCTTTGGTCCGATCCTTGTCGGTCATGGAGGATCCTCTCCCAACGATCTGGTCAACTCTACCGGGATCAGAAAATCCCCCCCACCCCCGGAAAAGGACCTGGAGTCAGTTGGAGGCAGCAGGCGAGGAGGGCTCCGCTTGTCGCGCCTCCGTGGGACAAAGCAACAGCCTCTCTCCCAACTAACACTCCAAATTACTCACATACACACAGTGGCACTGAAGTGTTAATTCAGATGCAAAATTCAGAGCAGTATTAGCAGAATTTGAAATTATCCATTTCTGTTTATACAGATAAAACCTGGCACATTATGCACAGTAAATTTACCCACTGCAAAGCATTTCTTTAACTGGCTTTCTCCCAAATCAATTAACTTCTTATTTGTACTGAGAAATTATTATTTGGGGGAAGATCAAGTTTTCTGTCTAGCATATGTCAACGGGATTTTTTTCAGTCTTTGCAGCCATTTCCTCTCCTCAATGCAAATGTAAGTGTGTAATTCTTATGTCCATGAAAATGAGCCTCTTGCCCTAAGATCCAGACAAACAGGTGTAATGCTAAGTGTTTTAGTGGAATTACATCAAGGCTAAATTTGGTCATAACTCATCAAACGTTACCAAATTGTCTTCATCTCAATGCTACTGCAATTCACACCTGTATCACTAGACATTTTGTATTAGCAGGGCTCCGAGCTGGTAACAGCAGAGGACGCTCCTGCCAAATCAGCAGCTAAAGCTACTGGGCATGTTGTTTGGCACTAACTTCTTTACACACGTTACATTTGCAACTCCTTGTTCCCAGTATAGAAACACCTGGGCTGATATACAGCTCCGTATGCAGAGGAAGAAGGAGGGCAGAGCCAGTCTGGAAGCTGGAAGGCAAGTTTATTTGAGGCATCAAATATAAATTTTCTAGAGAGTAAACACCGGAGCTTCTTGATCCCTCGAAAGTCAGGGGAGCAACTCAGTTTTGGAATAGCTTTTTTAATGGCAGCCCAGTTTACAACCTAATTCTACGCCAGGCAAACTTTACTCTTGCATAATGCACCAGACATAAGGGTGGCGGGGGAAAAGAAGGGTTAATTAATCTGACTGAAACCAGGTTGAGGTATCTTGAGCGGAAAACTCAAAATGCTTCTTACGCAGTTCTGCCGTGTGGGCCATGGGTCCATGCACCAGGAGGAGGAAAAGGAAGGAGCTGAACACAGACAGACAGGGGAAAATGAACAAACAAAAACCAAGGAAAGGAATGAGATGTGAGGCTGTTTCCAACACAAGAGCCACCTCTTTTCTTTACATTTGACAGGGACTTAATACGTATGTTGGCTGTTGACATTAAGGGACAGATATCAGTTGGTATGGACCAGCGCGGCTCCCTTGGCTTATATTAGACCAACAGCAGCTTACGGCACCAGATCTGGCTCAGAGAGATGAAGTGGATGAGCACATCACACTAAAGACAGAAAATATAAGCCAACAATTATTTTAGAGTTTATCTTTGATCCCAGAAGATACTTCATTTGGGCAGGGATGCGACAGAATACCGTTCTGTTTAAAAAAGTCGTATCTGACCCTTTGCTTAGCAAGATAAGCATAGGAATACAAGGAGCACCAAGTGCTATAATTACAAGTGTGAGGAATACGCATGCCTTATTTCTCTCTTGTAATGGGAAAAGGAAATCATTGACATGTACAGGAACTCCCCACAAGGGATGCAATTACTGACACGACATACAGCACAAGAAATCCTACGACAATGTTGTTACCATGTAAGCAAAGAGGTATTAAATTGGATACCTCGGACTACCTCGGTTTGGAATCACAAGTCAAGGCGTAGTACAGGCACTGAACGACCTCCTCTCCTGTATGCACAAGCAAGTAGACTAGTAAAACAATGAACATGCGTTTAAAGAGGCCCGAAGTCTAAACGCTACTGAATATTGTGGAAGGCAAGAACCATCAGGGCGCTCTGTCCTCGTGTCCCACCTAGCACGGCACTAACACTGAAATGTGCCCACTAATGGAAATGAGATGTCCTTCAACAGCTGCTGAGCAGAGCAGGGAGGCAGAACAGACTGCAACACAGAGAGGAAAACCGAACATAGCCAAGCTACGGTGTATCGTAGTTGAGCAGAGATAGTCTTGTGCAACCCTATTTCTGATCTTGCAGAAATTGAGGAAGGACTTCTGCTCTCTTCCATGGCTTTAAAAGAAGAGCCATGCAGTAAGTGAACCTCACACGACCCATGTGAAGCACAGGAGGCCAGCTGGCACTTCGCAGATGGAGTGATCACTAGTATCATATGGAAGAGCACTGACTTCTTCCATCACCTTCAGGCTGGACCCAACTTGCCTGTAGACCTGCGGCGATTTAAAAGCAGGACTGAAGCCCTTCACAGAGCTCACCCACAAAGCATTTAGAAGCCCTTACCCATATACCACTGATACCAGAGCCCAGGAGAATTCCTGCTTGATTCGTTCCCTTCATGTCTATACTTTAACATAGTCCTGACTCCTGAGGTGGTCATCTTCCACAGCTCTGAGAAACCAGAGAGACAGATCTCGCCTTGGAGGTAGGGTCTGTACTGAGGACGGTGTGGTGGGCAGCTGTGGGCCACTGACTTCTGTGCGGAGAGAGGAGAAGAAGGTGAACCAAGTCCTTCTCTCTTGATGGGAGAAACCAGGCTCAAGGTCTCCCACCCTTTTGTGTCCCATGGCAGAAGTTACGACCAGAGGAGAGTGCTCCTACCCTCGGCAAAGCACAGAGATTTCACTTGTGCCTTATCTGATACAAGAGAAGAGAGGAATTTCCTCATGAGCTCCCAACCACCTGTACCCAGCTGAGCAAAGCAAAGAGCAGGAGGTCCTTTTAGCCTTTATGAAAGAGTTTGAGGTTTTGTCCAAATTGGGCAGCAAAGCTCAAAAGATGAAGAAGAGAGAACATATTCCACCTTTGCAAGCAGAGGGGGACAGTGTATGTTCCTACCGCGTGACAAAGGACCACGAATCTTCTGAGATGCCAAACCCCACTTCTGCACCACATCCCCTGGGGAGCCTCGTGTCTTCCCAACGCTTATTTTGGCTGTGTCAAATACACACGTGCAGAGGGAAGAATTCAGCTGAGGCTTTGGAAGAGTCAGCCCCGTGTTTTCCCCTTCCCTGGCAGAAGAGGATTCAGAGGTTTCTAACGCTGCGTGACAAACTGTGCCATCTGCTGTCCTTGATAGGCTCTGCGGGATCTTAGTTTGGGAGGGAGAGAGAAAGGGGGGGTGCTCTTCAAAGTGAACTTTGATATCTTTCCCTCTTTCTAATGATACAAAAAAAATGTAAAGTCTTGCATCAGCCACAGTGCAGGTTTTCTCATGCTTCATTATGCTTCATGCTAACAGTGCATGCAGAGAGGTGTAATATGTCACCCTCGGGCCAGAAGCAGACATCAAAAGGTCAAACGGCTCAAATGAGATAAAAATGAAGTGTTTGGGAATATATATTCAATTCTTTTCTTTTTTGCTTTATCTCTTATAATTTTTTGTACACAATCCAGGCATTGAAGCCAAACCCCCTTCATCCATGTCACAGGACTGGCTACTTACCTCCTCATTTGGCAATAAAGTTTGCCCTAGACATATTTTGACCAGTATCTGTTGTCTAAAAATTACAGCTGAGGTTGCACCTATTCTATGTTAAAGCAGCCGATCAAGGGAATTTAATCCAAATTGTCTGCGTGTACAGCATGGAGCAAACACCTTCAGCCAAATCACAGCTGTGGACATCCCCTAGCATCGTGCCGCCTTTGCTGGGAGCTACTTGCAGAAACCTTTTGGCCGAACCGAGCCCTTGTCACTAGAGCACCACAATGCAATCCACGGGGTGGAGACAGCTCGTGGGACATCACTCGGTTTTGTTTCTCTGGGCAGCATTTGGCTAAACCAGGGATGTGCAGGCTCAAATGGAGAGGCTGGTGCAGCCCACGGGGACCCCACGGCACGTGTCCCCACGGCACGGACCCCCAATCTGGCCATCGGTATTAGAAACTGTAAAAACGGGGGGGGGGGAAGTCATTAACATTAAGCTGATATGGCAACGGATTTGGACTGAATAAAATAAATATCCCAGTTTGAGGCCTCCTCCCCTAGCATCCATCAATCACCTTTTCTGTGGGCAAGGCGCAAGCTTTCACGGGAAAATCTTGCCTCTAGTGAAGGCTTGTAGCACACCTAATCTTATAGGTTAAATACAACAAAATCCACTTGAATATGTATTTGTATCTTAAAATCAAAATGTTTCTGCAGATAAGAAAGTTATTTCATTTTTAAAGACTAGTTTTGGGCCTCATCATTTGGCAGGGAGCAGATACGGGCAAAATGCTTTTCTGAGAGCATCTTTTTTCCAAGCATGAAGCTTGGGGCTTCTGGAAAATTCTCTTATTTTTTTAATCTCTGAGCTAGCTGAGTGGGAAAAGGTAAGCTTTCAATATTCCTTTTACTCACACTCCTCTAGTGAAGATTACTCAGAGCAGCTTAAATAAAAATCAAGAGATTTGTCACGTATTAGCTCTTAGGGAGGGCAAGTATATTTAGAAAAAAACCTTGAGGCTAAGTTTGCTGCATTTAAAAATCACCTACTATTTGTGTATGGAAAATGACTTTCTGGCAAATATTTATACCTGCCTTGGGCTCCAGTGGTCTCAGTACAGGGTGAAAATGCAGCTCAGCTCATGGCCCTGCTGACCAGACCTCAGAACTCCCTAAAATGGGAGCTTCAGTGAGAATATATTCCTCGTGGCATCAGCTTCAGGTACAGTTTTGCCTAAGGAGAGAACTCAATAAGGGCAATGAGAAAAATCTCGCTGTGTGACTGAGGGCTGGGTTTGACTCCTGCTCTTCTTTTTGCTTGCAAAATCAGGATCTTTTTTTTTTTTTTAATATGAATCCCACCTTTGTAATATTTTAACACAATCTTTTCCTTCGTGGCCGGTAGAGTTGCATCAGCAAGAAAAAGAGACCACTGTGTTCCTTGGATATGAAACACTTCATTCTTACTTTGCCCACTGAAGTAAACTCATTTCATAGTACGAAGAGCTGCAGAGGCTCCTTTGCTTGTGTGTGGAGTGTTTCATCTTTTAGAAAGTAGATTGTTCAGTTTATCTTGGCTTTGTGGGTAAATATTCCACCTTTTACATCTGAAGATAGCCTGATAAAATATGAGATTTTAAAAAGATGTAATTTTGCTTTCTAACACCTAGAAGAAGACTGAAAACAGAAAATACACTAGCTGAAGAAACTGATGGTTATTGATGACTGTATGAATGTCCCTTTTTTTTTTCCTCTTTGGCTTGCCTAGTATGAAAGCTCATTACTGAAAGTAAATCAGAGCTACCCAGAGTAGCAAGCCCTTCTGAGTCATGATTTGGCAAGCTGCACTGCTAAGTGATAAATGCCGTCATATAACTGGCATGAAAGGGGTTTGACATTAAGCAAATGAAAAATCCAGAGAAAGCGGCATTTTGGTGAATCCTAACCTAGGCGAGTACTGGGGAGATTCTTTGGAAGAATACATGGGTCCTTTGGTTGGATACTTCTTATGCCGGGGAGTTGAAGGGGGTGGGGGACCCACAATCATATCTATCCTGGCAAAGTAAATAAGAAAAAAGACACCAGCAAAATGCATAATGAAGCAACACGTAGAGAAAAGTTGGTCAGAAAAGTTGCAGAAAGAAACAACCGAAAAACAGAACGACAGAGAGAGAAAGAGAGAGAATTTGAAAATATATTCCGCTGGAAACAGAAGGCTCCCTCCTACTACCTGGTTGTCGGTGAAAGCCAGAGTCTCACCCACCCTGGGGTAAGATTTGGAGATTTAGGCACCACTGAAACATCATTAGGAGATCCCCCCGACCCAGATATAACAGGCAACATGCTTTACCCTCTGGAATATATTTGCATATGTGTAGCAATATCCCACTGAGGCGGTTGGATATGAAACAACATATATTCATTCTCCTTCCAGTTCCAGTGCTAGATAACACATCCTCAGCTAGTTCAGAAAAGCATGAGCTGTTGGGAGTCGGCGAGATACGCTGCGGGATTGTATAACTCAATGAATGGGAGACATCCATGGTTGGCAAGGTGTCAGGATGAGACATGAGACAGTGTGAACACAACACTGAAAAGAGCACGTTACAGACACAGTGACAGAGGCATTAATGATTAAAGAGGAAAGTGCATGTAAACACCCCAGAAATTTCCTCAAACGCAGCTTTAATCCACCAAAGCCCTGGCTATGGGAAGTCACAGCCAACCCTGCTGAGCTGAGCTGGCAGGGAAAACACAGTGCTTTGATTGCTGAAGGAAAGGGAAATAAAAATATCTGTTCTCCAAGGTGCTCCGTGACAACCTCCCTGGGCTCCACCATATGGGTGCGCCATTCTAGCGCCAGTTGGTCATGCCCCAACGTCGGCCACGGCCACCCCAGGCCTACACCTCGTCTACAGCTGGTGCCCCTTCCAGTTGTACTGGGCAGGTGACCAGCCGTGGGACCTCTTGGTGCCCATCTGGCTATGATGATGAGTGCTCTGAAGGATGACCCCAAGGGGCTCTGCTCCCATCCCCATCCCTGATCTCCTGCTCAGTGGGGATAGTTGAAAGCAGCGAAGCTGCCTGGTAGCCCTGGATCCCAAATCCAGCTACCTCACACTTTTGAAGCAGCTCCTGGTCTTCCTGACTTCCCTGCAATGGGGTGGATGGCAGCCCTAGCCTAGTCCAGCCTCAGCAACCTCAGCCTCGCAGTCCCATAGGTACAGCTAAGAGAATTCGGTTTGGTCTTTGAAAGCTGCAATTCCTTACCCCAGCTCCCCCCAAAAAAACAGCTAACCAAACTACTTTGTCTTTGCAGCGCATCACCTTGAAGGATTGGCAATGGGAGACTTGGGTGGACGGTGAGGCAATCTGCTGCACCAGCTCGGGGTGTTGAAAACTCAGGCGTCCCACTGGGAGCCAGTGGAGACGACAACCCCAATGGCTCACGACCCACTGCAGAGGCAGCCCGGAGGCCTCTAGTTTCGGGTTCTTAAAGTTAGGAAATATCTATCTCCTCCTCCTCCTCTTCCCTCTCCAGATTCAGCTACACTTCTTGGATCTATACTCATCGCATTCATACTGAACGGGGGTGAGAGGCTCAAAGAGAGGAAATTCTCCAGGATATTTTAGTCTCCATCGCAAGGGAGAATTTACCTTCTGGCTGCATATCTGGAAACGCACAGCATGCAGCAACGCTGAGAAAGTTACCTCTGCTGCTCGAACATCAAAAATAGCAGAGTTAAAATGGGCTCTGAGAGATTAACGGCAGAAGAGAGACTCCTCTTTTTCCCAAGACAATTTTCCTATTCCATTCCTGGGGTTCATATTAGCTGTTTGCATACGCAAACACCTTTTTTTTTTTTTTTTTTTTGCACATTTGCTGACTCTACCAGGGACCTAGACGGGTTTGAAATGAAAGGAAAAATTCCCCAGTGGCTTCCAGAGGAAGCTGGGCTGCCACAGCCATCAAGAGAAATACTTTCATTCTCCAAGTGTAAAAGTAAATGGTATATTATTTTGACTGGAAATAGCCTATGGCCACGCCCTGCCTCTGTTCTGGGTGTCCTTCAAGCTCAGCAGAACTGGGGCTACTTCTGCTGAGCTGACACAGCCGGGGGGTGTTGGGGGTTTGGGGTCTCATTTTCAACACGGGACCATCAGGGCTGAGGGAGGAGTGGTCAGACAATAAGGTTTTGCTGAGATCCCCTGTTCAGGGGACCAAATTCATCTGGGTTTTTTTGCAGGAGCAAATTAAATTTTAAATGCCCTTCTCAGTTCCATTTGTCCCTTTTTCGCATTTCTTCCCCTATTAAAAGTAACTCATCTCCCCCTAAAATTTGAGCACAGAAGCCGAAAGGCAGCTCAGCTAAACCACACCTGTGTCGCTGGACTTGGATGAGAAATCCCCATCTGCACAAATTTTCAGCAGACTGCGCCATCCGAGGAGGGATTCCTCCTAACGGCTTCCTCGCTGCCCCCTCTGCCCGTCGCAGCAGGGTCACAACCAGCACACCAGATTTTATTTTGTATCACTCCCACAAAGGTACCAAATTAGCCACGTTAGACTGGGGCACCAAAACCTTTGCGATCCTGCCAAAAGGACCGCGGAGATACACACCTGCCTTACCTATGGGATATACTATAACGACAGAAACTCCCAAAGTAAAGTAGGAGGATGAGCCGTGATTTTTGTGTGTATGTCCTGGGGTGGGCACTAAGGCACTTTTAGTGGCACACCACCACCGTTTGCAGTCCCTGTCCTGCTCACCCCTGTGCGTTCCAGCCACAAGCATTGATGTTTTCCTTGAGGCTGTTAGGAAGAAAAAGAATAAGCCGTAGCTGCGAAGGAAAAGTGTCTCTCTCCTGGCAATACCTCCGCAATGAACAAAAAACAGCGAAAAAATCAAGCAAAGAGAGGGGTCTCTTGCCTGGCCTGAAGGTTTTTAATCCGGGAGAGCATATCCAGGTGACCGGCTGAATACTGCTCGATGACATCCATCACGTCGTATGGCCGAAGGCTCTCCTTAAACTTGCGCTTGGAGACGAGAAATCTCATAATGCTGCGGGAGATGGAGAGGAAAAGCAAAAATATAGTTCCTGGGCTGCAGCCTGACCTGCTTAGTGGCAGATAAAAAACACCGCAGGGAGCTGCTTTGGAAGGAAAATTTAATAAATCCCAACCCTGTGGGTTTGGGAGAGGATACGGCAACAGGAGAGGGGAAGGAGATTGTGGGGGCTCGCGGCTGAAGCTCTGCCTGCGACGGGGGGGTCCCCGATGCCCCTTGGACCATCGGCTGCGCGAGTGTCCTCTCTGCACCGCTTTTATAACTGTCAGCACTAAATCTCAGAGCTGGTGAAAACAACCATTCGGATGCATCCCTGCAGGGGATTTTCCTGTTTCTCTGCTTGTTCCTTCCCTCAGCAAAAACTGCACTTTCTGGCAGAATTTTCTGTAAAGGAGGGCAGGCCACCCAGGGGAAAACCAGCCTGCAGCACAGACATTTCAGCATTTGCCACCTCTGCTTGGACTTTCCATTTCTTTTCTTTCCCCTACTACTTATTTTTCCGAACCGCTTCCCCCCTCTCCCTCTCTTACCACACTGCCCTGATGCTGACTTTCAGTCCCGGCGTCAAATCTTCCGTCACAAACTCGCAGTTGCAGCTTTTGTTCTCATCGGGAATGTCTTCTCCGGGGAGGCTCGCTTCTGGGTTTGGGAGAGGGAGGAATAAAGCCAACGTGTCACTATTTCCCGTGCTGGTGCCGCCCAAGGAAAGAGGAGTCAGATCGCAAACAGCAGGAGATAGTTTTGCTGAGCATCGGAACGAGAGCGTTTCCCAAGACGTGTTAAGGTGACACCCAGCAATGACAACTGCAGCTCTCACCCATCTCTAGAGGCCTGACTCTTCCCCCTTTCCTCATCCCGATATACATAAATATATACGTTATCGCGGGTGTCAGCAGGGGTTTCCTCATCTCTTGTTATACCCCAAGCTAAAGGACTGGCAGGGGAAGGAGACCTACGTAAGCACCCCGGCTGGCTGCTCTGCCCTTCGGGGGGGAGGGGGGGAGAGGACGTGGGGGCCAGCTGGGGATTTGGGGTCCGGCGTGGAGCCCCGCGCCCCCCTCACCTTCTGAGTTTTGCCGTGAGGCTGCTCCCTTGATGCGGAAAGCTTGCCGGGCTCGGCTGCGGTCTCCGAAGCTCCAGCTCTTGGGCACTTTGCTGGGGCTGTCCTCGATGCTCTGGTCAGCGCTGGGGGACCTCCTGATGCCCTGAGCCTGTGGAGAGCCTTTCCCTTTGGTGCCAGCACCGCGGGGACTGGAGAAGACACGATCTTTCAAACTGACCTTCTGACTGTTCAGAGAAACACGTTGAAACAAAGACAAAAAGGAGACAGCAGGAGGAGTCATTCTGGAAACCACGCAGTCCTTCCCCACCAGCCATTAGAAACCAAGAGCACTTCCAAGCAGCAGTGAGATGTGGTTTTGCTGTTGGGTTGTTGGTTTGGTGTTTTGGTTTTTTTTAAATATATGTATTTATTTTCTTTTTCTTTTTTTTTTTTTTTTTTTTTTTTTAAAGAAAGCATTGTAGAAATGTTTCCGCCATAATGAGTGAAATGGGAATGATTATTAAGAGAGAGAAAGTAATGAGGACTTAAACAGAAGCCCCTCGCGGGATGCCAGGGCTGGCGGGACAGAATGACGTTAAACAATGAGGTTATGATTCCTTAAATCACTGATCAGCTCCAATCACGAGCGAGGAAGCTTTTCTTTCACAACTGCCTTCCAAAACCCTACATCTAATACAAAAATACCAATACAAAAGCACCTTTATCTTAAACTTTTAACTTGCTTGGAAACACTTCATTTCTGGTGCTCAAACCTGTCCTTTCCCTTCCTTCAGCTCCTGTATTTCCTCCCTCTTAAAACATGACCTGCCCCTTTTTATATATTCCAAAGAGTTCCTCTTTTTCCAGTCATGTATTTAAAGACTTAAATATGAACACTTAAATGTGCAATTCCTTTGTACCCTATAAAGATTCAATCTAAAAGCTAGCTAACATCTATCTGCAGGCCTGCTATAGGTGTCATAAACATGCAAAGCAAAATTTTACAGCTTCAGGATATGGCTTTTTATTGCCGTTTTCCTATTAGAATCCCATTTCTTTAAAACCTTGTAATTATGGTTTGAAAAGAAGATCTGTCCAGAAACAGAGATGATCTCACTGAGCAATAGTCTGCTGACCATCCAGCTCTAGTTATTTTCCAAAATCTGAAATTTGTAAATAAAAACTTTCACCCAAATGAAGATGATGAATTTTCACATGAAAATTGCAAAATAAAAAGATTTTGTGAATCTTTATGAAAGGGCAAACTTTATAGAGACAGCGCTAGGGAAACCAAACTGCAAATAATTTTGGATCATTTTCTGAATAGCAGTTGATTAAAATGCACTAATAGAAGTAAGGCAATCAGTGCAAGGCACTTGCACATACAGCCATTATTTTACATATAGGTAAATCAAAAACGAGTAAAAATGCAGATTTAAATCCCAATACTCTGTACCATTGCGGTAACCATTTATCGTTTTGCTGCAAATGCTCTGACTCAATTTGCAAGGAGGAACGTTGCAGGAATTTTGATTTCCACATCAGATTTCCAGGTCACCAACCAAAGACCTGTTTTTTTTTCTGTCTCTCAGCAACACCACCTTAAAACTCAGAGCCAAACAGTCCTCCTTTGCCTTCAAAACTGGCACGGGGTTTTTTTTTTTTCAATCAGAACTTAACTGCTGCTATTTGAAGCAAAGCAAAAGGCAGCTCCCTTTTCCCCAGCCGTATCAGCTGTACTGTGCTGACGGGAACAGACATTCGTTTTTGTCAGTAAAGGAAGAAGACGTGACTCCAAGACACACAGGGAGCAGATTTGTTGAGTAAGAAGGTGCTATTTTTAAGAAGTCACTTTACATTGCGAGACATTGGACATTTACAGGCAGGGAAAGGTGCTTAGGCAGCATTTTCCGGAGTTGCGCAGCGTGATCCCGGGGAGGCACTGCTGCCCTGACGAAGGGCCGGGAACGGGGCGAGCATCTCCTGGGCTGCAGGGCAGGGTTATCTGGGGCCATTGGAAGACACATTTGAAAGAAAATTCAATTTGTTCACGACCAAGTTAGAAAAGGCAGGATTATTCCGATTAATGATGCGTTTTTAATTCAGATAAGTACTGGAGATCTCATCGCCAGTGTGCTGCCCACCTGCAGGGCCTGTCTGAAAGCTGTGGGACCAACAGATGTCCAGCGTAGCTGAAAATCAGACCAGAGGTACAAATCCACACAGGAATCTAGGAACAAGCATGTGCCTAAATACCTTTCTGGATGTAAGCCTTAGTCACTAACGCTATCAAAATCATCGTACATAATGAGCCAAAGGTTTAAAAGCAATTCTCATTCTGCGTTTCTTGGATTAGGAACCACTTTGAAACTTTTTTTGTCATTCGATTCTAAACAGGCCAATTGGATTTTTTTTTCTTTATTTTAGTTGATTTTACAGAAGAATATTCCTGGAATCTACTGCATTTCAGTAGTACTAATACTTTGAACTACCCGGTCTTTTTAAAAAATAAGTTTTATAAAAAATGAATCAGCAACACACCAATATTCAGAATTCAAAGCCATCTCTTTGTGCCTCATCCTCTGCTGAGTTGCTCCCATCTCCAATCTCAGCATAAAACCAGTTGCCTATCACTGAGTAGGCAGGGCCTGTTCTTTGGGGCCCTTTTTCCATTCCCACAATAAATGTGCTGCAAATACTTGCAAGAATCACAAAAGGCAAAAAAGAAAGCGTTGAACTCAGTAAGGAATACGAGCGAAGAGTTTCAAGCCTGACAGCATGAGGCGCAACGCTTTTCCACCTTAAAAAATCTCACAGAAATCTGATGAACAATTAAGACCAGGGTGGGTTTTGTTCCTGAGTTGTCACTGCTCAGAAAAAAACCCAACACCTGATGTAATTTCTTTGTTTTGACACAGATGACATGAGACAACATGAACAATTAATTGAATTTGTCCTTCTGCCATGCAATTCTCTCATTGGAAATGACACCTGGAATCACACGCAAGTACAATCCCTGCAGAGGAGAATGCTGTTGGGGTCTGCAGGAGCTGGTAGGAAAGAGTCCAAAAGAAATATAGACATATATAGAGATATATGTTGTCAGCTAATCCAAGATCATGTTCTCATTCAACCAGAAAGTCATGCAGAGTGATGCAGAGTGTCTCGAAGAAATGGTATTTAGATGTCACTCAAGTAGATGGTAAATGAGCCTCGGTTCAGCGGAAAGTGTCTGTGGCAGTGACGTGAAAATGAGGAAAGCAGTAATCCAGCCACACGCGACAACGTGAACTGAAGCTTGCAATCGCGAGCGCTAAGAGCGGGGCGAGCACGGGGCGGGCGCCCTGCTCGTGCCAGGGGAAGGGAAGGGAAAGAAAACTGTGGCTTTGCTACCAGAGACACAGATTATGGGAAGCTGTAACAGCATAACAGGGCATGCATTAGTTCCTAGGTCTTCGTAACCACTTTCGGTTGGCATCTACTAAAGACATATTTGGTAACTAAAACATTATGTTGCCAGGCTGACCTTGGGGAAGCTTGACAAAACTTTCAGCTTTTTACTTGGATTTAACAAAGGATAGAAACTGAGTTGATTTTTCTCTGCTGCCAGTTCAAAAATGAGAGCCCATGCTGGACGAACACATAAGGACCAATGCATGGTCCCACAGCTGATAGAAAGATGCTCACTGCTTTAGTGGGCTTTGTATTTAGATTCATTCAGGTCGAACAGCCCAGCGCTCAGCAGCAAAAGGCATGACAACTAACCTTCGGATGAGCTGCCACCAGCCTCCTTAGGATGCTCTTGTTTGAAATTCTCTGGTCTGGGGTTCATTCCACAGTCCTCTATAGTACTAAACCAGCACTTTTAAAAAATGTGGACTCGTTACGTTAGCAGTGATTCTGGATCAATAAAAAGTATCACTTGTAACGTTTCGTCATTGATTTTAAACCACACTTGAGCAATTGTTTCATTTTCTCCTTTCATTTCGTAGGCAGCAAATGTTAGCCACACTAAGCTCGATTAGGATGGACTCGGATCCATCTCTGCATATGAACTCAACCAGTAACAGCGTTCATTCTTCTAAGAAGCTATGGTCAGGAGAAAGAGGTTATCTTCTGCTGGGAAATGAGGCTGTTTCCTAACCCGGAGTTTGTGCTGAGCTTGTGGCATATGAGAACAGCTTATTAAAACCAAGCAGGAGTGCCAGGAGTGAATGACAGCCTTTGTGGGCTCCAGTCTGGTCACAGGTGTGAGTAAGAGGCAGAAACCAATTAGTGGAGACATGAAGGAAAGGAAAATACATCTGTGTGTGCACAACTTGCCATAACTAGAGCAGAAATCAAGAGAGGACCAGGCTCGAGCCTGGTTTGCCTCCAGTGATTTCAGAAAAGCCATTGCAAAGGTGAATTCAGCCCAGAGAAGGGAGTTTCTAGAAGCAGAGCAACCCCTGGCCATAAGGAAAACAAAAGGTCAGGCAATGATCAATGTCATGGCCAGTAATCCCTCTTCTCTTCCCCGTCTACAACCACGGTGTTAGACTGGGGTTGAAGGGAGTCACTGAAACCATAACAGAAAAGACCAGAGTTGCACCATCCCCGCAGCCACCACGTAAGCCTGGCCGAGCACGGGGCCTCGGGTGGGTGAAGGGACACTGGAACCAGACACGGGTCTTTAACCTTGGCCTTTGGTGTTTTCCAGCATTGCTGTCACAATCACCCCTCTCCTCCTAGCCCGCAGCCATTTTTTCCCCCAAACTGATGTTGAGCGCTGTCAGACACCGCATCAGACATATCCTGCATCTTCTCGCAACCTTTTGCTTTCTGCCAGCTCAGCTGTTCTGCATTCCAGGAGCAAAGCAGAACAGCTAGATTGCATCTTTGGAGCTGGCTGATTATTCCTAAACAAGACTCTAAGAAACACGCTACACCCAGACCCACAGGCCGGTCAAGGGCTCTGCAAACACCTTTCCTTCACTGGTCTGAGTTCCATTTCTCCCCCTGTCAGGTCTCCGTGGTGCCGCCTTCTCTCTGAGTAGATGCCAGGAAGCCTTTTACGAAGCAGAATATGATAGACCTGATAATCTGGCTTGGTGTAGTTGCATTACTGTCTAAAAACGCATGCATTATTGCATTTTTTGACTAGAGATCTTTGGTTTAGTACATTAAGAAACCACAGCGTCTAAGGAGTTTTCTATTAATTTACCTACATTGAGTTTTCCATGATTGCCTCATCGTTTACGGTTCTTTCGTTATATGCATCCTATATGCACTCAGCCTTAGATGCACCAAAGTGCTGACATCTGCCCCTAAGAGTCTGTGCAGCGGGGGATTGCAGACAGGTAGCCCAAGGGTCCAGGAAAACAAGACGTTTGACTTATTTTTATGTCCCTTCACGTTTAACCTATAGTTTTATTAAAGCACAGTGTAAAACACTACATTCAGGACGGATGCAGGTAACACAGGTCTTGTAGCTGCTCCAAAGTTCAAGACTCCTTTTTGACTGGAAGAACCACAGTCTGTAATCCTCCTTCTCAGGCTTTGCAATGGATTAAGAAGATCTCGAGATAATAATTTGTTTCATCCTCCCTTTCCCTTGCAGAACTCAAGATGGGGGAGATGAAATGAGGACCACAGTGGGAAGGAGTTCAGCAGAAAATAGAAAAAATTATACCGGCTTTACCAATTAAAAATTCATGCCTAGGAAGTAATGCAAGGAAGATGTTAAGATCAGAGTGGCTGATTTTCCAGAAAACAGAACTGGACATGGACGGGTGAGAGGACAGCACTATGAATATCACTGCTTGTTCTAATCTCTGCCAAAACCAACCTCAACGTTAAGCAATTGAAAGGAGCTTTTCTCTGGGGAGAAGTCCCTGCTTGCACTACGCCTCTGCCTCCACAGATAAAACCACTTTGCCTAGCAAATGGAAACACTACAGAAGTCATGATAACTTTCTTCAGCTAGACTACTGACCAAATCTTTGCCATTTGGAAACGTATTGAAATGCTGCCTGCGCAACTGATGATCACCCAAAATTTAAAGCAGTCCTTTTGAGGATAAACTTCGAGGAAGGCCACAGTACCGTCAAAACACATAGCAGGAGGCTGACTCAAAGATTCAGGCTATTTCTCCAGGTACAAGGGATTTCCCACCATGGAGAACTGCTTATTATGAAACCTAGATCATGCCCCCTTCCTCTTTGTCACCCATTCGGAGATGGGATTTACCACGCTACTTCTGCACTTCTGGTACACACAAGTCTCAGGCATGAGTCCTAGCCTCTAGACTGACAGATAATAAAAATAGCCAGCAGGGAAAAAAATAGCAAGAAAAGAAAAGATACAAGTTGGAACAATTAATGGAGAAAATCAGAGATACATATACTTTTAAAACTGTAGTTTGTTGGCTTTCTGAGGGAGACAGAGACTGGTGATTTTGAGAATTAAAACGGACTCCAAAAAAGAGCATGCAAAAATCCGATTTCACAAACATGCGGCATCACTCAGTGCCCTGCCACTCCTGGGCTTTCCGCCTGCCTGGCTGGGGGGGGGAAGAGCTGATGGGGTTCCCCTGCCAGCATTCACAGCATGCAAACTCTGGGCATTGGTAACTCAAGAAGGTGCACGTTTGCTGCTGAGAAGCAGTGTCTGGGGCGAGGGAAGAGGCTCTTCCAGCGCAGGCATGGAAGGAGACGTATTTACGCATAAGTAAAGTAAGATATAAGTATCTGTGTACCCTTATGGCCATCAGACGGGTGCGCTAAGGGATGCTCACTGGGAGTTCTCTGAAGCCGCCTAACAATTGTCAGCTTGATGACAAAGATGAAAACCCTGCTGGTACGAATCCCTCTGCTCTAGCTATCTGTTCCCCACGGGATCTAGAAACAGAACCATTCACAACGCCAATGTCAACGCTAAGGGGAACCCGTATCCCCCACCGCTGGTGGGGCGGGCTGAGATTAGTCCTTCTCTAGCTGCGTAGTAGAGGTGCTAGATAGGCAAGCCGTGGCTTCCAAAGGCCACGAGACTAGGAAAGGTCAATTTGTAGTGTTGAGAGAGCCAACGAAACGGCGATTGAGCAGAGGTAGGAAGCTGGTATTTCTCGTGCTACTAACTCGATATTGCTGTAGGGTGCAATTCAATTTGCAAGGATTCCCTGGACCTTGAGGAGGGATGGAGCGATAGGGAGGAAGGGGTCGTTTGTAAAAGAAAATTTGGTGGGTTTTTTTGATTTCCCATCATTTGTTAAACTTCAGTTCCCGGCCTCCTTCATGGCTGAGCAGACACTGGCTTGCTAGCCCAGACCAAATTCCCCATCCTCGTCTCCGATTCACGTGTTCCGCATGATTAGCAGACAAGGAAACCTCTCATTTCTGAGCGGGCAATGGGGAGGCTCTTTCACCTTCTTTTACTCATCTAGTACCTCTATTAAGCAGAGAAGTGATCAGAACGGGTGGTAGCAGGGTAGAGGGAGAATGAGCCGTGCAGCTTTTGATTAGTTTCGTGCGACGCATTTCCCGTGGTACCTAGAGTTTCCTGAGCAGCATCCGCATAGTGACTCTCTGCACGGTTTGCTTTTACTGGAAATGAGGGGAGAGTAAAAATTAGACCTGGAAGCAAATGCCAGACAGGAAACTTTTGATTACTGACTCTAGGTTTAAAAGACAGGTGTTTTGAGGGCCGAGTTCATGACAGGATTTTTCTGTTTGAGTGTTAAGTGGAAAAAAAAAAAAAAAAAAAAATCAAGAGGGTTTCTGAAATTTGTCTCACTGTGGTCAATAAATGTCATTATTGGACATATTAATAATGTCATTATTAGACATTATAATGACGAATTCTGCATTGAATTGGTGGCGTCAGTTCATCTACAATTGAGCGAGTCCTGCAGGAAGACTTTTTTCATCTGCATTGGAAACACAAAGTACTCTCTTCTTCCTCCAAACAGACAAAAAAGACATTTTTTTTAATTGTCTAAGCCATGGAAAGCCAAAACTTTAACTTGTTTTGTCCAACAACACCCAAAAGGTTCAAATTTCACCTTTGCTAGAGCTAGGTGTTCTGTGAATTATTTGCACTCCTCATACAGGAAATAGCTTTATATTAAGCCTGGCATTTAAAAAAATACAAATAGATAAAAACAGGGTGTGGGGCACTCCGGAAGGGATTTCAACATCTGTGTTCACGCCTCTGTTTTTCGTAACGCTTTTCGGACGGGCCCTACCACTTCTGGGGAGTTACTGGCTCTGCTGAGGCACCACCGCAGCTCCCGGGAGCCCATCCCAAACCAGGCATTGCCCTGCCAGGAGATCGCCACCACGACCAGGGTTCTCCACGCCATGGAGCAGCCCTCTACCTGCGGAAGGGTAACGACGTGCTCCCCATCACCCCACCTGGCCACCAGCCACCGGTGGGCATCACTTGCTGAGTTCACGGACAGACTGAAAAGGCTGAAGGGCGCAAAACCCCAATCTCGGTTTACACTTGAACTCAGCAAGCGGAGGAGCTGACGGCCGCACGCAGAAGGAATTTGTAGGAATTCGTTCTGCTCCGTGGCATCCCGCGCAAGCTCAGCCCACACCACTCCCCGCGTCCTGGGGACTCCTCCGGCACCCGCGACGGGAGCCCGCATCCTCAGGGAGCCCCGGGGACCGGTGGTGCTACCGGGGGGGGCCGTTCTGGAGCTGGGGTCTGAGCATCACGGCAGGGGAGTGGGATATTCAGCATGCAGAGCCTCAGGGAGACACGTGGGTTACCCTCCTCTTGGTCTCCTCTGCAGTCCCTACAGAAAGATGCGGTCCCTTCCGTGCAAATAATCCGCTCCCCTAAAGGCAACTGATTATTTCCAGATTACTGTCAGTCCCAGCATGAGTCTCTGACACCAGTTTAATGGGTTAGAAGGTCAAACGCCAACCCAGGCTAACGTGGCCCATCGGGCTCCTGTGATTGACACCAGTTTCCACGGGCAGTAGCGGTTAGTGGCACCTCGGACACCCTAGGCTGGATGAGCAGGGGCCCCCTGAGTCAACCAAAGGCATCCTCCAGTGCGTACAACAGCCTTAATCACACCCCTGAACAGAGATCTTGATGTCGTGTGTATCTCAGACAGACATATACATACATGGATATATAGAAAGATACACGCACAGATATACATACACATTACAAGGTGGCCCGGTGCAGCATTCACTCAATATAATGGCCAAGGTCTTGCTGAGTTCATTAGGGTTAAGGATAAACCACAGCTGAGGACAACCTTCCAAAGGGGTTCCTCTCATCACCTATAGGACTGAACTCATGCTGGACAAAGTAATCTGAGTTTTAGCTTCCCGGTTCCCTGGAATCCTTCTGTTTCTTTTTCTCTGATATTACTGTATCATTATGATCATCTGGTTCATTAATTTTTAGCTTTTCACCCAATCATATTTTGGAAAATACAAGAGGAAGAAACGTGGTCACGGATGCCTTCAGATGTTTATCAAACCATCTGTTAAAGAGCATCCGAAGCACACATTTCATACAGGAGCCTCGTAGTCCTGACTAACCATATGTTTTGTCTTTTTGACATTACAATCAGAAGACAAAATAAACAGAGGCGAGATGCCACAGCGAATTTCCAGCCTGATTAACACGGGAATAATCGAGCCCCGTTACCGCCCTGATTTGCTGGCTTTCTGCAGCAGGGGGGGGGTGAGAAAAGCCCCACCACGGAGCAGCCCTCCTTCCCTGGGGTTCTGAGGCAGAGAGGACTCCTATTTGGAGCCTGCACGAGAGCAGCACGGTCTCGGAGACGCGATCGGTGCTAACGGCCCCTGCGGCAGCAGCGGCCAGCCCGGCGAAGGGCAAAGGACCGCTTCTCCCAGCCGAGGCAGATGGGAGGGTGGACACAGCACCCAAAGCGGCGGGCGACAGAGGAGGCTCGGTAAGCAGCTTTTTAAAAAGGGAAGAAAATAAAAAAAGGGGGAAGAGGCAGCAGGTAGAAACAGGGCAGCGTCTTTCCTGCTCGTCACAGCCTGGGCTCCGTGTCACCCGGGAGGGGTGAGCTCCTGTCACCCCGAGCAGGTCAGCACAGAGCTTTCCCGGCACTCGGCACAAGCTTGCGGTGGAAAACAAAACGGAAACGATGGAGAAAGGACGGAACC
Source organism: Aviceda cuculoides (assembly GCA_035590195.1). Lineage (NCBI taxonomy): Eukaryota > Metazoa > Chordata > Aves > Accipitriformes > Accipitridae > Aviceda > Aviceda cuculoides. The sequence continues at coordinate 30,260,177 of JAVJGG010000009.1, forward strand.
TGCCTCTCAGATCGGCTGTCCCGTTTTACGCCAAGACCAAATCCAAAGCCACCCGAAGAAGTCCGGGTGACCCCGAGCCTCCGCCACGCCAACCCCATCGCCTCCCCGCATCCCCCCGCCCTGGGCGGCAGCTCCCCCAGTGCTGTCTGGGCAGAAAGCAGGATGGTTACGGCAGCGCCGGAGTCGGAGGGCAAGACCCCGAGAGCCGCCCCGTGCGCCGGCGGGGCGTTTGGGATGCTCCCCCCCGACCTCGCGAGGCAACGCTCGCCTCGCACGGCACGTTCCCACGAGCGTCCCTTCCCTAACTGAAAATATATTAAGATGCAAAATAGCGAAAAAGCTGTCTCTTGTTCTGTTTGCTGTAAGGACTTTGTGGTGCATCAGTTATGGAAAGAGGGATATAGGAATTCAGCCACTCCCTACGCATAACTACGGACGTACGGGAGGAAGATCCAGCTATCTCCGGATGAGAGGCTGTATGTTTCCTTACATCGATGGAAACGGAAAGTGGCAAATCCTTTACCAGCTGAAGCAAAAGAAGTGTGGTGCTGGGCTCTGCTACGAGAGAAGATTCATCCCGAGGGGTTTCCGAAGTGAAACAGTCATCAGCGACAGACCACGGCTGGATGATTAACTGTCGGGTGGGCTGAGAAACGGGGTGAGTTTTCTCTTCTAAGGGCAGGATGACACACTGAGCATCACTGGGAGGCTGTTGGAAATTAAAGTGGGTGGGAGATTTGGGATGTAAATGTAAAAGATCCAGAAGCTTTTATTTGGAAAAACAGGTGATGTGGGGCCCCCTAAATATAAGGATCACTGTGCGAAATTCCTTCCCGAGGTCTAAGACATTATCAGGCCAAAACGGGCAGAGGGAGCAGGTAGAATTGATATTGCCCTAACAAAACACAGAAGCACAGAGCTTTGGTTCTGCTGTGGCAGCTGAACTGAACAGTACGGCAAGTACTCTAATGCCGCGTACACGGCAGCTGCAGACCCGCAGCTTAAGCACTCCTGGGCTCAGGTTTGGCATCTTACAACAGAAGGGAACAAAACCCATCAGTGTCACAAGAGACAGATACACTGCAGGAGCAGGAAAGCAGCATTTGGAAGTGTCCCTGATGAAGGAGCTATATATAGTAAAAAAATAGTCTGCAAAATACTTCTTTCTGTGACATAAGATTAAGAAAGCGATGTAGGAAACGAACAGGGAAAAACCTGCAACCTCTATGAAGAAATACATCCAACCTAGTGTTTTAACTGGTGAAAATGAACCCTGCAAGACAGGACTGAGATTCAAAAATAGGAAATAAGACTAGTGCCTGCAATTGCAGGGATGCTGGCTGGTGTGACCCTACAAGGGACCATCGGTCCCCAGATTTCCTCGGCTATGGAGCTGATGGGTTGAAAAGAGATTTCGTCTCTTTGCACAGTCATATGCCTGTGAGAAATATGGATTTACCCTTTGATGCATCCAAAGTATGTCACTGGCTGAGACAGGGCAGCGAAGCAGCCAGGCCCCTGGGATGAAATCCTGACCCTCCTGGTGCCACGGGCGGGCGGCCAAGATCTCAGCCTTGGTCTGCTCCCAGAGAGCAGCTCCCAGTAACGCTCCCTGCTTTCGTAAAGCTGGATGGAGGCCGCCTTCGCTCTAGCTACACAGGCTGAGACCCCGCGTAGGGGAAAAAAAAAATTCTGGATAGTTGAAACATGATCTTGGTGATTTGGATTATTTGGCAGGCAAGTGGATGGAGCGCTACGGAGGTTCTGCTTGCAAAGAAAAGCTCAAATGAAAGAAAAAAGAGCGGGGGGGGAAAGGAAGGAAGGATGAAATTTTTCTCCATCTAGTCAACACTGTATCTACCCAGATATCTTTGGTTGGATTTTATGCCAGGAAAAATTAGTTTCTGGCCTCTTATAAGATAAAAGGCACAGCAGAAAGTTACATCTGCAAAATGCCAGGCTCTAGTTATACTTCTGAAAAACGTTTTCAGCGTTTACAATATTTAGGCTGCTAGCTATGTTTTGAGATATGAGATGGAAGATCTGAAAGCCAAGCAGATGATCTCCACAGATCATCAGTTCTGTCTCTTGCCTCCCAAGACAAGAAAAAAAAAAAAAAAAAAAAAGATTCGATCCCAGAATTACTTCTTAAAAGAACTGGGAAAATACAGGACAAAAAAAATCGCAGAATTAAATACTTCTAAGGGGATGAGAAGTATGCTAAAAGTATCCCAAATACCGGCCCTGTTGCTTTCCCTGGGACGTGTGAATAGAGAAAAGCTCTCCCGCAGGCGAGATTTAGAGCTGGCCTTGGAAGGTGCTCGCCACGTCTCAGAGGGCGCCCAGCGGAGCACGCTCTGCACGGTGGACTCGAGGCGTGGAGGGAAGACGGAGCAGGGGCTCGCTTCATCCAGAGGTTGTGAGGCCAAAGGGAATGGGGTGGAGGAAGGGTGTCTCTGCCACGCCACGTCGTGCCGTGTCAGAGAGCCCTCCTGCGTCCCACGGAGCAGCCGGTCCACGCGGCCCCGTGCGGTGCCCCGCGGCGAGAGGAGCTCGGGAGAAGTTGCTAATTCGGTGCCACGGCGATGGCTTCGTGTCCCCGTGTCACCTCCCGCCTGGCGCGGCGTTGGGCGATGGAGACATAGGCGAAGCATCACCTACCCGTCGGCACTCACTGAGCCTGCGTTATACCGGTTCAGCTACGACTCCAGCAACAAAAGAAAAAAAAAAAAAAAAAAAAAAAAA
>JAVJGG010000009.1:30263021-30274647 GCA_035590195.1 Aviceda cuculoides
CTCCCCCACCCCCAACCACCCAAAACAAAAAAAAAAAAAAAAAACCAGCATACATCAAAGCCCTGCCGTCACCCCGGGGGAGCGTCTGCCCGTGCTGCCCACCGCTGTCCCTAGCCCCCGCAGCCTCGCTAGCCTCGCGGCTACAGCCCGAGGCAGACTGGAAGGAAGATATGATTTAAGGTCCAGCATACACGTAGATACATTGGACTGCCACAGCACAGAAAAAGCACGTTAATACCTAGAATGCTTCCCTCGATGGCGCCACGACATGGTACACACACGCACACACGTACATAGAAATCTACAGGTAATGCATGGGAATGGCGTGTCGGCAGTGATACAGACCTTGGCGATGGTTCGGGCTGCTGCTCTTTCCTTTAAACAGAAGCAATAGTACATTAGCATGGTGTCAGGTGGCAAAAGATGTTGCTGCTTCACTGTTAAAACATAACAAAAGGACAATACCAAACAATACAACTAAGTGGACCTTGTGGACAGAAGAGAGGGAAAGGAGCACTTAATTCCTGGAGCTTCTGGCCCGGACAGAAGATCACTGGAGACTCACACAACCTCAGAGAAGACACATACAACGCACAGGGTTGAAGAATTTATCCCAACCCGTCCTTGTGCCTACGCACGACTGAGACACCTGACGGCCGTGTGATTTGTGTGAGCACAGGAGGACTTCTGTGGGCTCAGAGAGCGGCCCCCTTCGCTTGGAGACGCACCGCCCTGAGCCGTTCCTGCACGTAGGGAAGGATTTGCACGGCTCCCGTGACCCTGGTGCATTTGCTTTTCCTTCCAGGCCATCGGGACAGGGCTAATGTCAGATCTCTTGATGGATGGCTTCACGCCGCAGCGCTAACGGGTGGTACTGGGAGGGGGACATTGGTGGGAAGGAGCACGGCCCCCTGCCCTGACATGCTGACACCCCAGTTGGGGTTTCTGCCTCCAAAGCCTATGGCAGCTACTTTGCCAAAGTAGTTGGCAAAGGCTACGTGGAGAGAGTGGGACGTCACAGTTTCTGTATGCAGTTTCCTACTCGGATCCCAAAGCACTCGATTGCCCTGAAAAAATCATTGCCGTTGAGGACAAAGTGAGCTGAACACCTGCAGAAGTGTAGGCGTAACACTGCAAGCCAAGCTAAGGCCACACTGAAAAAAAAAAAAAAAATCTCACCTTCACTGACCAGGCATCTCGGTGGCATTTCCCTCCAGCAACAAGGAAAACCTGCTCTGCCTTCAACTACTCTGATTCACAGCTTCTTCACACTGGGAAATCACATTTAACGTGGGGTCCCGAAGTACCCTTGCCCCTGCGGCCCCACAAGAGAGGGAGCAGACCGTGTTTCTCAGCAGCTAAGGGTCTGCCTTCCCTAACACCAGACAGCCTAAGGGACAAACCGGACTGCGAGAAGACCTGGGCAGGAGCAGCTCCATTCCCTCGGAGCGTGATGCTCTACCAGCCCTGGCCCTGCCTCTGCCCAGTAGAGACCACTGAGATCTGCACAGACCCCCGCCCTTCTCCCTTAGGCTGAAGGCAGCAGCCTGGAGAGACTAGAAAAAAAAAATACCCCTCCACCCTCCGCTCCTTGCTCAGACAAGCTTGGAAGCCCAGGCTCAGTCACTAGCTCAAATACTCACATTTTAAAGTCTGCGGATCTCTAGTCTCCGCAGAGACGCACAGCCCAGGGCAGGTCCGTTCCCACGCCTCCCCGGCTGGCCCCGATGCCCACCGGCACGGCCAGCACCTCTCCATCCCTCCTGGGCTCTGCACATTCCCCATTCACCAAACGGGGTGAAAAAAACCAAGAATTACCTGTCCTGAGCATAGGTTTAAGCTGCAGGACTGCTGGCCTTCTGAGGCAATCGTGTATACCTTGCCAGAGCAAATTTTGCAAAAATTTCTCACCGCTACAACCTTGCCTGCTCTCGGGGGAGGTGAAGGAAGGCTAGAGGGAATGGGGAATTAATTAACATGTTGTGGGCCTGAGTCTCCTCTGAGGGTGGTGAAGAGCAGACAGGTCAGAGGAAAACTGGGAACACTACCTTGATCAGACCCTTTGAAAATATGACTTTGTATTTTCAGCCAAGCATTGTAACGTTACTCCAGAGCCAAGTTAGGCTGAAGAAATTCACATACAGCACGGGAGAGGTATGGAGAGGAGGTCACTGAATGACCCATGGGGGACCAGCTGCAAAAACCTTGCACATCTTCAAGGCTGTCCATATGCAAAAGGCAGGAAGGAAAAAAAAAAAAAGAAAAGAAAAAAAAAACCCAAAGGAAAAAAAAATTAAAAGGTTGCACATTTTCCAAACTCTCTTAACTCTGCTGCTAACCTGAATGTCAGTCCCGATTTGCTCTTCAGGTTCCTCAGGAGCTCCAGCTGGTTCAGAGGAGGGATGAGTCTAGAGGGAGAAAATAAAGACCATTAACATTCAGGCGGCGCTGATTTCGGAGCCTCCTGTCACGGCAACTTCCCCCGCTGCCCCATCCTTTCAACTAGAACCAGCTTTGTGCCACCCACTGCAACTGGGGGACAGCTGGGGCAGGGTGGAGAGGGCTTTGGCTGCTACTTCCAACAGTGTCCTAAGGCAGAGCGGTGGGGAAGAGAAAGAGGGTGACGGCAAGAGAGAGAGAGAAACTCGTCCGCACCGCCGGATTTTGAACCTCCCAAAAAACAAGCGGCTGCCAGGGATTCTGAGCTGTACGGCAGGGTTTGGGCAGGCGAGCTGTTTCACCACCTGGAGGCTGGCTGTTGGCACTGCTTCGTTCGGAGATCAGCGCTTGGGCTGTGTATTAAGTGCAGAGAAGCTCCAGTTTCCCAGGCAAATGGGAAAACTCAGCCCTGCTTGCTCTTGGGAATGTGGGGAGGTGTGGCAGGGAACAGCTTGTAGGGCAGAGAAAATGGGGACCTGAGGTTGGGAGCATCCCAGGGGAAACAGCAGTGCATGCCAGGGTCAAGTTTAACCAATTCCCTACTGTCCATGCCTGGTTTTGCCCCCAAATGAGGCAAAACCATGTAACATTGTCTTCTGGAAACCATGGGTTTCCTTTCTTTCTCAGCAAGAAAAAGAGCCTGACAATAGGAATCCTGGTTAGTAATTAAAAAAAACCCGATGAACGAACACCCTGTTGCCCATCCTGCTTTTGTGCTGAAAGCCATTGAATTAACTCCCACATCCACTTTTGGTTTCTTCCCTCAGACCCTGGGAGACCGGGACTTGCTCCATAAATATTTAACGTTGATATTCACAGTCAGGTTCTCGACCAAGAGAGATGTGAGCTGGAGGTGTCGGGGGGAGGACGGAGAAGGCTGCACACCGTTGGGAAGAGCAGCACCTACTTGAGCGTGTACTTGGGGACCCTTGGGGTCAAGGCCAACGGGGCTCATCACATAGCTTGCTGCAAAATCCTTTCCGGGCCACCAGCGTGCCCTTGTCAAACTGTCCCAGTGCCACACGCCATCGCTGTGCCCAGAGGACGCCAAGTCGGCACAGCGGCCGCCTCCGGGGGCGTTCGTGGCAGGGGAGCAGGAGGGTGCGTCACGGCGGGGATGAAGAGGACTAGAAGGGGTGCGAGGGCTTGCACTCCCCTAACAGACTGGTCTCGGCTGAGGTGCTGGAAGAAATAGGGCTGTTGCTTGCTGTAAAATAAAGGCAGAGATATTTATGCCCATGTTTTTTCAGCTAATATGAGACTAATAGTTTCAGTTTTCCTCTGACTGAAAAAAAAAAAAAAAAAAAAAATCTAACTGGAGAAGCCTCTCCTCTGCATGCGCAAAACTCATCCTCAAAACCACAGTTGTTCAGCAGAGCAGATTCGGCGTTCGCAAGATTGAGGCAATCAGAAAATTTTCCAATCCTAAGTACGGAGAAAAGAATAAAAATAGGCCTGAACATTTTGGCTCGGCTCCCCAGCCCAGCTCTGTTCGCTTCCACCCAGAGAAGAGCACAGCCTGATCTGATGAATTAATGATCCTCTTCACTCGAGACGTCAGGAGGAAGCTGACCTTGGTGCAGTGGAGCAGTGCACGAGTGCTGGGCTATCACCTCCCTTCAAACCCACCGTAGGGTTTGCAGTTTTCTTCCAAGCCGGGAGAAGGTGGCGCATAAAACCAAGCACAAAGCGTACTTAGCGGTGAACGCAGGCTGCAAAACCGTTCTTTGGGGAGTTCGTTTCTCAGGGAGGTCCATACCCAGCAGAACATAGGACAACAGCCTCACCTTCTCCAGCTGGGATCACAAATCCAGAGCTCCCACCGATGCAAGTCTCGGAGCTGAAGAGCTTATTAGCTTGCTAGATTAAAGGATTCAGGATCCCCAAAGGAGCTCTTTCCTTCTGTGAGCCCATAGCACAAGGTTTACACCCTGCTGAAGGTGGCAATCTCTTGGGCCACCAGAGGTGCTTCCAGGCAAAGGTGAAGCCACACAGGCAAACACAGAAAAGCATCGTTTCTGTGGGAGGGCGATGGGCCTGGTACACGTGTGGTGGAAAAAAATGATGTTTTAGGGAAACACTGATTACAAAAAACGGGTGCAAACTCATCCACGTACTTGACCTGAACTTTAATCTGAATTGAACGCTCGGCCTAACCTGCCATTACAAGAGCAGCTCGGGGAACAGCTACTGCGTTATTTCACCAGAACCTGAAAGAAAAGGCAGGGCTCTGCACAGCGCTTTAACTGCTATAAAACGCTATAAAGCGCTATAAAACGCTGGCTGGAGGGTACCCTGCACTGCTGTGTGTGCCCAGGGGCCACCGTGTCCTCCGGAACCATGGAAAAAGGACCTCCGGCTGGGGCGTCTCACGTTTTCTCTCTCTCCTCCTGGTCCGTGTGTCACTCGTTAGCAAGGGAAGCACGTTGTGGGTAAAGGGGAGCTAGGTGAGGAGATCTGCACGCCACGGGGACACGCACAGCTCATGCCACCCGCCGCAGCAACACCTCCGAGCTGCCGGCTGCCGCGGGGCACCCAGCGGCCCTACAGCTGCTTCCCATCACCCTTCCCAGTACAGCACGGAGAAACGCCACGCTAACTCCAGGTGCCGGCTCCCCCCATCCAAAGGGAAGGTAAATTTGCTATTCCTGCTAGCACAGATAACATTCAAGCATCTGGGGACGGTAGGGATATCATGCCTCCAGCCAGGACATCATCAAAACCCCACGACACGAGGAGGGCAGCAGCACACGAGAGTGGGTGGGAGCGTACACAAAACCACGCACACACCACGACACGCGCGCACACAGAGACGGCGATGATTTTTTTGAACAGCCCCAGTATGAACAATTAGGAAGAGGGCGACGAGGAGATGGATGCTGGAATGGGATGGGGACTTAAATGAGTCTCCATGCTGTGCTGGAGTTCCTAGGAGGAGCCAATTTTTACCCTAACCATGACTTTATGCCTCCAGCCTAAGCTACTTTTCATATCTGAGAATATTTATGAAACTTATAAATTATTTTAACATAAGAAATGGAAGTGGCACATTCTTATTTTACTCCCGGCAGTAGAAAAAAGTCTGATTCTCAAAACAGGCTGTTGTTCAGCACAACAGAAAAATGCATTCATAATATTATACTTGCAATTCATTGATGCAATTTGCTGTAAATTAACCACACAAAGCGGTAAGTGTGATTTACTAAGGCTGTAAAACTTGCATCTGTGAAAACTGGAACCAGGTTTGGAAATTAGGCACTAAATCACATCAGCTCTAACAGCACTAATGCATCTAGCGAGGACTGAAACTGCTCTAAGAACAGAGCTTGGCCCACAGTCTGGAAATGCAAGCCATTTATTCCCCATCTTAAAATACTGACTTGACTACACCTTCAGATACCACACCTCATATAAAATATGCCTGTGATTTGAAAAATCTACTTTTTTCTGCAGAATTCGAGATCATGTTATTTATCGTAAATCTTACACAGCCATATACAGGTCTTTGCATTTGGACTGATGCCGAAAGGTTAAGTCCCAGATTGAATAACTGGGGCTAATAACTGCTTGGCTTTAGGTCAGTCTTGGAAGCAAAAAGTGAAATGGAAAAGTCCTGCTGAGATGGGACATCCCTTTCCCAAAAATCAGACTGGATTACTAGGAGAAATGAATGATTGTTTCAGTTTAGCATTCCAGATCGATCTCTCCTCCAGACGTTGTCCTCAAAAGCAGGCACAGCTGCTGCTGTGATTTCATTCTGTGCCACCACACCAGGAAACTCAGCAAACGTAGCATTACCTGGCGGGCACAGCTCCTACAGCATGAAGTGGGATAAACGACACCATGAAGGATGGGAAAAGAGGGCTGGAGAAAGGGGAACAGGCAGGAGTGATGGCAGAGGGAAAATGGAAGTATGAACGGGGAAGTTTTCTTGTTAAGCGTATGAATTGGGGGAGGTTGGTAAGACCATCAAGAAATCATCCTTAGAAAAAGCAAGCTTATCAAGCGCTCTCCCATTCTCCTTCCTTAAATTGTCATTTTGGCAGACAGTTTCCCAACACTTGTGTGTACCAATAGCTAAAATGTACATGGAGGTGCATGGAGTTAGTCTATAGGCAGCAGGATGGGGAGTCTGGTTTGGGCTTTCACTCATTCCTTCGAAAAAACTGATCTTCAGAGCTTTCTTTTTTTTTTTTTTCCTTTTTTTTTTTTTTTTTTAAATAACGGCTTTGCATTTTACAGTCCCAAACGAAGAACATGGAGTGACATGACACACACTTTCAGAGTCACATGCACTTCATACCTGGAGGCACCGTACGTTTGCGTTTGCGTGCTTTTCAAGTGTTTTCACCAAAGAAAACCAAAGGGGTAAGAGAAAGAAAAACAGGGCAGGGGGGAAGGTGGGGCGGAGGAAAGGGGAAAAGAAACAGAATAAAGAAAATTAGCATATGAACGAAGTGTACCCCCGTGACCAGGCTTACAGGTGAGCACGGGAGCGTGGGCTGAGCTGGCCCCCGTTACGGCCGGCTCAGAAACCACCGCGCGCCCGTGTCACCCTCGGGGACAGGCAGCCGGCACCTTGCTCCGACAGCAAACGGGCACCAAAGAGCAGGGAAAAACACGGGGACCTCCGAGAGACCCTTCACGAGACATCCACAGCCTTGGGTCCCACCAGCCAGGGACTCCTCGGGCCGGGCTGCTGACTTGGGCCTGATGTGCAGCGGGGTTTTTTTAGCGAAGGCCGATACATGAGTGTAGTTGAGATCAAGGCCCTGTTCTCACGAGTGACCATGAAGAGCAGATTTTTTTTTTTTTCCAGCAAATCCAGTGGCTGATGCATAACAGGTTACAATCTCTGGGCGCACCAAGCTACGGGTGCGTTACAAGCCCAAACCATACCTGCACGTACAGGAGCCGCATGTGTATTTCAGATTTGGTTCTGCCACATTTTGAATTTAAGGACGAAATCTCAGATTCTCTCAGAGGCCACCACGTTTTCCCCAAACGAGCGAGACTAGCTCTACCGCAGTGATGCGAGTGCTGTTCTGGAGACACGTGAGCTCCTCCAAGGCACGTGTAAGAATTTTTCTCATATCAAGCAGCCAGTCTTTTCAGAGACGCCTTGGGAAGACAGGTAAGCTCAAGTCCCAGGGCTCCCACAATGAGGAATAAGCAGCCCGACGCTGAGCAGAAAAGGTGCCGAGGTAGCGGTGATTGCGGATCACCCCCAGGCACCCGGGAGGGAGACGGGGATATTGGGTTCCTCCAACCCACTTCCGAACCGCGTCGTCAGCAGCCACCGCCTTAACGCGGCGCTGGGCTTGACGCGCTGCTAAGGCTGCACCAGCGCAGGGCTGCCAGCTCCTGCCAGCTGGCTTAGTGAACTGGGCAGGCAAGGATAGATGGGCAGTGCGAGTGATGGAAGCTGCAGCCAGAACATACAGTTACCCCCTTTTTTTTTTTTCCGATTTTTTTTTTTTCCCCATTAATTTAGCTGACTGCATGCAAAATATATTCAAAAGTGGTTCACTGCTTGCTTGGTTAAAAAAAAAAAAATAAAAAAAAAGCCGATTTGACTAACAGCTGAATCCGTCCGTGTGCCCACAGCTCGCTCTCCTAGGTGATGCTCGCTTTGCCTGCACACAGACCGGAGTTGGGATTTAAGGGGGAAGCTGGGAGAGCAGAGAAACCTGTGCCCAGGGAAGCCCAGGGTGACACTGGTGCCTGGGACCGGCGTTGGGGTTAGCACCCGCAGCATCAGCCAGCAAAAACGCTCCAACCCCGCTGCAACTTGGTCCTGGCTTTTTACTCAAGATAGCTGGGTTCTTCCCCAAACTACATGTTTTGCTCTTTCTCCTCCCCAAAGTTTTTATTTAGCCTCTTCTGGAGCTCTTTACCTTAGTTTTCCTCCTGCATACTAGCCCCATGGGGAAATACAGGTTTTAACAAGCAGATTAAGTAGCAGGTAATTACTCCAGTACATCCTCATGGAAAAGGGTGTCCCTGTATGTCTGGCTGGGTGGTAAGTTCAGTCTTTCGAAGAGCAGGAAAACCTGGGAAAGTCCACCGAAATCAGCCCCTGGCTTTCTGCATTTTCCAGTGGACTTTGGACCAGGCTCTGGTCCTCATCCTCCCCAGTAGCTGATCTCAGCCAGTGCTGCAAATGGACAGCCAGAAGGTCAAATACTGGGAGGGAGAGTTTCAATGGGTGGGTTTAGCGCTATTGGAAAACAGTTTTGTTCTGTTTTGTTCTGTTTTGGGGGGGGGCATTTAAGCAAAATCTTGAAGTCGGTTCATAAATGTCTATGGAAAAAGCAACCAATCAGACACACACCGGGAATGAATCCAATGAGAACTTACTGACCACAACATGACACCCAACAGGTTTTTAAGATGGATTAACAGGCTGGCCGCTGCATTTCAAATACAGGCTAATGCTTACCCTAGGAAATATATCCAGACAGTCTGCCTGAGGGCTAGAAGGCACCAGTAACATGAGAAAACAGAAAGGGATTCACACCTGCAGGGGCACAATACCCAGTGCTGGACCACAGCCCTGCTTGCGAGCAGGGAGATGGGGCCCAGTGAGCCCCATCACGCCCAGCAAACCCCCGCCAAGCTAAGGGAATATCTAACGAACACGTCCAACCGCTCTACAAACCCAGAGAGATCTGGCTATAGCCCCTAAAAACCCAGCAGAAAGGGATGCGCGGCACTGCCCGGGATGCAGCGCGGCGTGGAGTGGAAAACCAAGGGCAACGTTTTGCATTTTAGCTTCTGGGGAAGGCTCCTCCTCGATGCCGCCAACCCCGAGAGTGACACGGGGGATGCGGTGCTTCCCCACATCCCGGAGGGCAGCGACCCGCCGCAGGGGACTCTGTCCCCACCTCCACGAAGCTCCACATCCCGAGAGGCTGTGAATTCCCACAGCACTGCTCTAACCTGTGCTGTTTCAGCTGAAAAAGCTGCCTGGGTATGATGAGGAGTTACCTCGCCTTAAAGCAAGGCAGATGGATGCTGCTGAAACACAGCGGTGCTTTATCAGCGTCACCCCTCACGGCTCCGCCGTGATCTGTGTCAACAGATCGTGATGGATAAATGAAATGCGAGAAATGGGAAAATGCTCACTGACTCCTGATTTGGTTTTCCTCCTCTTAGAGAAAAAAAAAAAAAAAAAAAAGAAAGGAAAGGAACGGGGACCCAGGGCAAATACACCTGGGGAGAGTGCCGGGCCAGTCGAGGGAGGGACAGAAGTTTGCTGAAAGGCAGAAGGACCATTAAAGACCAGCTGGAGCGGCAAGGAGAGCCCGAGTGGGTGCGAGGAGCTGCACACAGGGCGAGGGCGGCATTTACCTACGATCCGGGGCAGCTCGGGAGGAAGGTCTTCACACCTGGGCACGGCAACTGTCACAACACAACGCAACTAGCAGCGAACGTGAAGAAATAAAGGTGAAAAGAAGAGCGTGTGCACACACAGACACAAAAAAAAGAAAAAACAAAAAAACAAACAGAGAAATTAAAATCAAGTCAAAAAGAAATACACAAAAAAACAAGACCAAGCAAAAAAAACTCCAAAAGAAAAAAAAGCATATACCAGCCCTTAAGAGCTGTGGAAATCAACTTTTTCAACGTCAAAAAAAAAAAGTAAATAAACAAACAAAACTATATATCCAGCAAACCAAAAGAACCATGGAGACAGTGGCATCACGAGGAAGGCGGTGGAAGAGGGAGGTGGAGGAGGTACCTGTACATGGGGACGGTGACGGTGCGTTCGTAGTACTGCCAGGTGGAGTGCAGGTCCGTCCGGGACAGGTTGGTGGCATAAAATCTCCAAGCCGCCTGCGGAGGAGACATGGTGGGACTGTGGACCCCGGCACGGCCAGCACTACCCTTGGGTTTATAAACCTCAGCCAGCGCCGAGTCCTCCCTCTGTTTTCTGTGGGACGGTTCTCACGTTCTGCCTTTTGCTTGATTTGATGGGTGACGTGTTTGGGGTGGCACCGCGATATTCCTGAGCAAAAAATGCTGTGGGTACCAGGCACTCGCTGTCAGGTTGAGGCCAGGTATCAAATGGTTGTTGTTGCCCATTAGGGAGTTAAAAAATTAGGAGAGAGAGGAGCAGGGGAATGTAAAGTGATACTAATTTCAAATCTCTGAGACAAACACCAAGGCCAACCTTCTGCGCAGACATCTGTTATCGTGAGGAAAACGCTCCCAATTGTAACTTTATATCGGTATAAATATTCTCTTTGGGGAAAAAAAAAAAAAGTTTGGTGAAAACAGACTGTCCTAATGCATTTGTCTTGCTGGGCTGGGCTGGATTTTGTTCCTTTTCTCCCCCAGATTGCCTACCACATATGCTATTTTCCCATGGCTGATTTCCTGGCATTTATTCCCAGACACGACCCGTCACCAGCTGCTGCCTCACACCTTACACACACGGCCCCTTGTTTCACCTGCCCATCTCCCCCCCAACTTCTAGAAGTCTGTTAAGCCCCTCCAAATCAGGACGAAGTAACCCCCAGGTTCCTTGGATGTGATCCTCACCTGGATCAGGCCCGCTGCTGGGTTTCGCCTCTTCTCGAAGTGTTTTTGTCGATGCTGCTCTTGAACCTTCAGAGCAAACCCCGAACCCAAGATGCCCTGGGGAAGAGAACAAAATTTCGCAGTTAGCAGGGCATTAGCTAAGCTTTCACTTAAAAATTGCAGCCAACCTTCCCTCCGAAGGTTTGTCCTGGCTCATTTTTTGCTTCAAACATACAGAGGAAGGAAGGAGAAGTCTCCATCCAAGGCAGCCTTGGCAGACGCGCTCCCCATGAAGGGGCAGCAGAGTTTGCTGGCGCTCACTGGAATTGCTGCTTTTCCCAAACTACCTCCGCTCAGCTGATAAAATACAAAATAACCACACCGTGCTGGCACTCAGCAAATTATCCCCATAGGGGGAAATCAGATTCATGCAACACACTGAAATACACTGCGAAAGGGACAGGGCTAATTAGCTGAAATAGCATAATCACCCCTCGGAACAGCCTTTTGCAGGAAAAAAAAAAAAAACAACACAACATTTTCACTTCAATAAACATTTGTGCAGTGCCAAATCTAGAGTTTCCATCCCGTTCGCTCATATGCATTGTGTCTGAGCTGTGGATATTCAGATAGGGTTGCCCTTCTTCTCCCGCCCACCCCC
>JAVJGG010000009.1:30276232-30308194 GCA_035590195.1 Aviceda cuculoides
CGGCGCGCGGGGGTGGGGGGGGGTGCCCCCCCCCCCCCACACCTCACCCTGCCGCTCCCCTCTGCCCCCAGGCCAGTACACGACAGGCCGGGGCTCCTCGGGCGTGGGGCTGACGGCGGCCGTGCTGCGGGACCCGCTGACGGGGGAGCTGGCGCTGGAGGGGGGTGCGCTGGTGCTGGCCGACCGGGGTGTCTGCTGCATCGACGAGTTTGACAAGATGCTGGAGGCCGACCGAACGGCCATCCACGAGGTGATGGAGCAGCAGAGCATCTCCATTGCCAAGGCGGGCGTGCTGGCCACCCTCAACGCCCGCTGCGCCATCTTGGCCGCCGCCAACCCCGCCTACGGCCGCTACAACCCCAAGCGCAGCCTGGAGCACAACATCCAGCTGCCCGCCGCCCTCCTCTCCCGCTTCGACCTGCTCTGGCTCATCCAGGACCGCCCTGACCGAGACAACGACCTGCGGTGAGCAGGGGGAGCCGCGGGGACAGCTGAGGGGCGCCCTGGGGCTGGGGGGAGGCCGGGGAGCGTGGGAGAGGCTGGACTGGAGGCCCTGGGGCTGGGCTCGCGGGAGCGTGGGACCCACACGAGAGCTGTGGGGCTGGGCTGGTAGCCGTGGGGGTGGCCTCGGCCCCGCCGCCAGCCCCTCTCTGCCCCACAGCCTGGCCCAGCACATCACCTACGTGCACCAGCACAGCCGCCAGCCCCCCTGCTCCTTCCAGCAGCTCGACATGAAGCTCATGAGGTGAGAGAGGCCGCAAGGGGCTGCTGGCCCCGTCCCCACGGCCCCCGCGCCGGCCCCTCACCCTGCCCGTCCCCCAGGCGCTACATTGCCATGTGCAAGCGGAAGCAGCCAGTGGTGCCGGAGACTTTGGCCGACTACATCACGGCCGCCTACGTGGAGATGCGGAAGGAGGCGTGGGCCAGCAAGGACACGACCTACACCTCGGCGCGCACCTTGCTGGGCATCCTCCGCCTGGCCACCGCCCTGGTGAGCCCCGGCGCCCGCAGGGATGGGCAGGGAGGGATGCGTGGTAGCGGGGGACCCGCCGAGCCGGGCAGGAGCCGGAGGGGCCCCGCTAGCAGAAGACAGGCTAAAGCGGGGCGTTAGCTGGGAGAGCGTCCCCCCCTTCTCCTCCGCAAGCCCCAGGGGCCCCAAAGTGCTGTTTGTGCAGGTAGTGTGTGTGCGGCGTCTACTGCCGAGGCAGCACTTCCAGAGCCCCCGGGGCACGACCAGCGCAGGGCCGGCGTCCCCTCCTGTCCCTTCCTAGGGCACAGCCAGCTGGGGGCTGCCTCCCGGCCCCACTCTCGTCCTCGTCCCTTCCTGGAGCTGGCTGGCTGCAGCCCCCCGGGATGGGGGCAGCGCACTGGGGGGGGGGGCTTCCAGTGGTCTCGGGGTGCACCCTGAAGCAGGGAGGAGTGTTGGGAGCCCCTGCATGATGTCAGAGGGTGCCGGGGGCTGCCCTGGGGGCTCCCAGTTGCTGCTGACCCCTCCTGCTCCCACAGGCCCGGCTGCGGCTGGTGGACGTGGTGGAGAAGGAGGATGTGAACGAGGCCATGAGGCTCATGGAGATGTCGAAGGACTCGCTGCTGGGGGACAAGGGACAGCAGAGCTCAGCCCCCCACCCCCCCGCTTCCCGGCGAGACGCCGCAGCCCCCGCTTACGGCAGGGAGAGCGAAGAAGGAGACTCCGATGAGCGTGAACGTAGCTGCCAGCAGCCGCCCGTTCCAGGTCTGTGGGTACTTATCCCCGTAGCCGATGGTGGTGAGAGTAATCTGCAGGGAGGAGAACACCGCGCGGCCCCTGGGTCAGGCAGCCTAAAAATTAAAAACGAGACGGCCGAAACTCCCGCAGCACCCGAGTGGGACGCGGAAGGTCACCGCGTGCCCTGAGCTGACCGAGTCACGGCGGCCGGGATGAACCCCGACTGCTCGGGATGAGCATCTCCGCGGGAAGCAGCCGTGCCCCCGACACCCAGGACGGCGCTGCCACCCTTCCTCGCTCGGCGCGCCGAGTTTTCGCGCCCGTCGGGAGCGTTTTCGTGCCTTTGGCTGACAGGGAGAGGAGCTGCCATCTGGTGCGGAGGCTCGCGGCAGCTCGCAGCCTCCCCCGGCAGACGGGGTTGCGCCTTCGGCAGGGGAAGCCAACCGGCACGGTTCCCCCAAACTCCTTTCCAGCACCTCGGGAAAGAAGGCAGGGCTATTTGCATGCGTACAGACCTGATGCTGTTTGTTCCTAATCTTCCCAGCACTGCCTGCTAGGCAGTCTCTCTTCCTATTTAAAAACAGCGTATTAGCCCAACAGGATGAATTGTGGCTGCTGCGTACAACCTAATTTAGGGATGGTTTTTCCCCTCCTCGGTATTGTTGCGGTACACCAAGAGAGTGCTGGCAAGCTGCTGTGAGCATTTTGGGGGAAGGAGCCGAGACATTTGTTGGTGACAAAGAATCCCCTGAACTCCAAACTGCAGGAAAAGACACATTTTCCTACTTCAGCCCATGGATATCGCTAGTGGGAAATACTGGGTATCCCCTAAGGCTTCCAGGAGGATTCGGAGAGCCTGGGATTGGCAGGGCAAGGCGGGGAGAGATGGTCTGATTAGGAACATCTTCTTTGAGACTTCTGCTCAGTGGACCCCAACGGTCCCTGGGACAAGTGGAAAGTTGCCCCCGTCCCACAGCCTCGGCAGACGGAGCTGGCCCCGGGGACGGGAGCTGACACCGTGCTGTTGTGGCTTTGGAAACCTCATGCATTCAACTTGGAATAAAATCACTCTTACACAAATGGAAGTACGATCCCAAAGCACTGTTTAATTGGACCCACTAAAAGCCCTATCAATTAGATGCCATTTTGACAAAGAGGTTAGAAAATGCATCTATGTGGCTATTCCTTACTGAAACACAAAGTTGAAGCAATGCTCTCTCCATAACGAATGTAAAGTTGGTATACAATTTTTTTGTAATTTATATAGACAGCTACAAGGGTTGGATCCACTAAGATCAGACCAAGAGATGAGTTTCTGAACCTGAAATTCGATTTATTTTGCCCATCTCTTAACAACCGTCTGTACTGGGGACCCGTGAGCTGGACAATGACAAAACCTGTCTATTTTAATAAAGCTCAGATTTTACTAGGAGCTTCTTAGTGGCAGAACAGCCTGGGGCACCTCCACGTCCTGAAACGGGGAAGGGGTGATCCCCTGCCAAAGGCTCACGCAGCCTGGGAAGCAGGAGGGATAAATCCGCACACGGGTCTCCCTCGACTGAGCTCTAATCTGAGCTGTCACTTTTTCCTCATTGTTTATTTTCCAGTTATGTCAAATTGGGCTTTGTTTTTATTTTTCTGTCACAACCAAGGGGCTCGAAAAGCAATTTACTGCTTCTTTCCCTTTGTTGGAACAGAGGAGCTGCTTGATCAGCCGATTCCTCCCCAAGCCTGTTACTGGGATTTGATCAGATCTGGGATTTTCATTACATGCTTTGTAATCAAGGCCAAACCAGCGCCACAGTGTCGGAGCGGAAGAACAATAACGCAAGAAGATTAGAACGTCATTAATTCTCTCTTTGTTAATCGGGTAATCCAATAATTCACATGCACGTGCACGCCCAGAGCAAACTAAAAGTATTGCCCTTTCCTCCTCTGTCAGCAAAGATGTGAAAGGGGAGTGCTTTCAGCGCTGAAGTCGCTCTGGCACTTAGACCCTATTAATTTTATAAAATTTATTCCAGCGTGTTTAACAGCACGTTGCCCAAGTACGATTATAAATAATTAAAGGGCAGCAATACTTGTCAAAATGATGATCAAAGCACCCCGTAGTGCGGGGTCTTTATTTGACCTGCCTCTACTGTTGCGACAGAGCTAAATCCCACAATTGAGAGCGCACGAGTTCCCGGTTTCCTTGCAGCTCCAGCCAATTCAAGAAACATGATCCCCCCAAATTTTCTACGAGGTTTTTTTTTTAAGAAAAAGAGCTAAATGGAGTAGCCTGAAGCCATTTAATAAAAATGTTAACTAAGCACTCCGTAAGCGATTCCTCACATAAGTGATAGAAGATGGAGGGTTAATGGACATTTTCTTTTAATAACCAGCAGCTGTTCTATAAAAATTACTTACCAGACCCCACCAGAGTGCATCTGCGTATGTATCAAAGTGCTCATTTTCTCCTTTCTCGGCCAAGTATACCAGGAAAGAGGCCAGAATGAGGCACAGGAAGCCAATATACCAGGCAGTAATCAGCTCCTGCAAGATCATTAAGGGACAGAAGAGAATGATTGCCATCCTGGTGTGCATCTCCAAAAGCCGCGTTACTTGCTTGAGGTCGGATCTGAACTTTCCCTGCATTTGCTTAGGCTCTGGGGCTTCGGTTGGAGACCAGTAGTGCTACTTTTTGAGATGGGACCATGTACTGGTGGTGGCCCTGCAATGCACACGGGGTGATCCCTGTCCTGAGGACCCCATCGTCTAAACACATACGGCAAACGGAGAAGGAAAGGGAGTCTTAACAGCTCCGTTATTTCAAGATGTGGAACCGAGACTAAGAAACAAAGTATTTCCCCAGTTCACACAGGGAAGTGGGGTTAAAACTGAAATGGGGACCCCCAAATTCCTGGGGATTCAGCTTAGGGCAGGTCCCTTCCTCTGACTGGGGAGGAGCTACAAAGCTGGGGGCTGGATACAACATCCCCCGATTTCAGGGAATTTTTAATTCAGAATTCACAGGAGTGATTGGGTTTGGATGAAGTTAATACAAGGGTGGACAAGAGACTCACGAATTCCCTATGATTTTTACATAGTCCTGGACAAGGTGGCTAAGCTTTTCAATGGAAAAAGTGCAGGAAACAGGCAAAAATTTAAATTCATAATTCAGCAGCAGGAAACAAGAAAATGATCAACAAACTCTTCCCAAACCAGAGAAAGGCCAAGGTGCCTTACACCAGGGAGCAGTTCTGCAACTGGTACATGATCTCACGCTGGGAGGAGGAACCTGGCCCAGTAATCGTGGCTGGGAGAGGCTGCTGCTCGCAGGATGCGCCTTCGGAAACGCGTCCGCTGTGAAGCGTGCATCCTAGACAAAGAGCTCGCAACAACACCTGTGCTTAACGAGGCTGCTGGCTAATTGCTAGCTCTTGGAAATGAGCTGTGTCAGCGTGCAGGTGGTCACGATGTTCAAGATATTCCCTGCAAACATCCGAACATCCCTCCTTTCTCTCCTCTACTGGCTGGAGGGCTCCATCGGACCTTGTCTCTCTGATTTCGCATTGCTCCCCATGTTACTCTAGGGTGACTTTCCAATTTCCCCACGCCTGGGAGGTGGTTGGGGTGGAGAACTGAACCAAAGCAGTGTTTTGTAGGGGGAAAGGGAAGAGCAACTCAATATCCTTGCTTGGGACTTGCTCACCTTACTGTGTGCATAGACCACGGAGCCCAGGAGCTTCCAAGTGCCGCCCCGCCGGTCCATGCGGATCATGCGCAGGATCTGCAGGAACCTCAAGCTCCTGAGCGCTGAGGTGGCAAAGACGTTCCCTTGGGAGCCCGCCGCCAGCACAGCGATGGACGCGATCAGCACCATGATGTCTGCACGAACAGAGGGCACGGAAAGCTGAAGGAATGCTGCTGCACCATTCCCAAATAGGATGGCACTCCCACCGCCGCTGGCAGCAGAAGGTTGTGCGCGAAAGGGAACTTGTATCGGTCGTACCTTGCGTGGAAGGATGTGGCATAAATCTTACCCTGGATGAAGGGAGCCACTACACGCCTTACGCAAACGTCCTACTATCCTTCTCCAGACTCATCCTTCCTACAGGAAATGTGTCAAATACTGCAATGCCTGAATTCTGATATGGGTCAGCGTTAACACTGCTAACCTGGATTAAATCCTTGCAAAATGCGTGCCCTTTTTTAATGGGCTGCAGCTGCCTGTTACACAGTGCTGTCCAGAGGTGTGAATTCCCCCGTCTAAACTAGGAATGAAAACCCAGAGGTCCGCCGCAGCAATCCTACGGTGCTCACGGACAAAGAAAGGCCAAGAAAAACAGCCTTGCTCTAATTAACCCAAATCTGAGGATCCTGAAAACCTCCCTCTTCCCTGGTTTTCTACGCAAATTTTATAGGAGTGCTTTTCTGTGGAATAAGCTAAAATCCTGCATATGACCATTGCCAGCTCCCGGACATTTGAAAGCAGGCTCCATAGCGAATGGCACAGCCTCTCTGCCCACTCCTTACCCCATTAAAAATAACTGTAGCGCACAGATGGCCCCTTTCACAAGAGGACTGCCGAGTACTTTACAAACAAGAATTAATTAAGTCTCATAACTCCCTTGCGAGGCGGCTCGTCAGCACCAGGAAAGGCAAAGTGAGACACCGAGAGTTTCAACGACTCGTGAGCAATTCGGTGTCAAGGTTGGACACGGGATCGCAGGATGCCAGCTCCTACGCTCAGCTTCTCCCGGCTAAATCCTCACTCTGAGGCTGTGGGCAGCTGCCGGCGATGCCAGGGGTACACAGGGCAAAGCGACGGCTCCCAGATCTGCAGAAAACACGGTCAGCCTCGTGCAGAATGAGGAAAATGACAGCCGTGGATTTAGGACTTTTGCCTTCGCTCTCTTTCCCTTCTCAAGGTGACCGTGAAGCAGCTGAGGACGAACCCTCAAAATGCATGCAAGAAACCGGAGCGCCGTGCAAGCAAGCGCTTGCGACAGCCACTTTGGTTTGGGAAATCCCAAGCAGGGAAGCAGGTCTTACCGATGACGCAGAAAGGTTTGCGGGCAAATTTTAACCTTCCCCTCCAGCCCCGGTACCGGCAGCAGCAGCCGGCCGCCCAGATCCTCACGAAGTATTCGACCCCGAACACCACGATGGTGACGATTTCCTGCAAGGGAGACAACGCCGTTAGTTGAGAAAGAAGCGTAATGGAGAGCACGCTCCAGAATCAAATACGAACCCGTAACCGAGACTCCGTACACCTCCGAAAATATATCACAGGGCTGTCTGCACCAGGACTGTTAAATGGAGAGCCCGGGCTTGAAAGACTATCAGAGCTCTGCTGTTGCGTTTCCCTCACCCTCCCCTGGGGCGGCGAGACGTACTGGACATCGCCAACTGGAGTTTTACACCTTCTCGTATCGTGTTTGTCCCCATCACAGGACTGACGAGTACCTGCTTATCTCCCCACCATCGGTCTCCAGGACTCGGCTTAGGTTAACGCTGAGCAGCTCGGGGAAGAGCAGAGATGGGAATCCCTGGCTACTCCATCCTAGGACTCGTCACAGGGGATTTGAGCTTTTTTTCCCCAGCAAAGGGGACCGGGTTGTCTCTGTGCGCCGGGCTCTCTCGTGCAGAGGCAGCAGAGATCCTCCATCCCTTGATGCCAAGGGAAGACGCCGATGCCGCGCATCCCGTCGCCACCCAAACACCCTGCGCACGCTCCCGTCCCTCCGACTTCCCTACTAGCGGCGCTCGCCTCAGCTTTCTCACGTATCAAACCCGGCGAAGCCCTAATTAGTCTGCGGCGCCTCTTGATGTCGACGGAGGGCAGGCACCGGGGAAGAGGAAGAAAGGGAAAAAGGAAAGGAGACGCGCGAATCCGGCAGCCCCGCGACGTGGCGGTGCGCGCGGGATCTCTGCTGGCTCCTGATGGCAGAAGCCACACTGTCAGTGCGAGGGATGCCGGGCTATTTAAGGAACAAAACTCTGCAGCTGGATGACAGATCAAATAGTTTGCAGGGATATTATAGCGTGGGAGAGGAGGCAGCTACGCGGGCTGCTCCCCACGCAGAGCATCCGCAGCTTTAAATCTTGGGAGCTGTTGGACATCAAACCGCTTTTCGGCTGGGATCAGTCTTGCTACTGCGTTTTGCAATTGAAGATAAATGCGGGGAAAAAAAAGTTTAGAAAGAAGGTTTTTACAGGATCCTTAAAGATATTTTTTTTATTTGTGATACAGATTTTTCCTTTTCACTTTTTTCCTACTTCTTACCTGCACTTCCCAGTGGTCCCCTTCTCACAAGCCGCAGTTTAAATTCTTGCCCCGGTTAAAAACCTCAGGTTTTTTGTGTGTTTTTTACTTTGTTTTGATGCTTCACTGATGGCTTCATTTGCAACCCCCCACCACTTACCAGGATGTAAAGGGCACCTTCTGAGCTGTTCTGGTATTCATCAATGGTCGAAAAGACAGACAGCACCAGGCAGGAGAAAACTAGTAGAAAACTATATAACACAAAAATAAAAAATAAAAAAGAGAGTAAGAACGTCACCCTTCAGAGCAGGAATTTTTTTACACTTCTTCAAACTAGTCCAGAGAGCATTTTTGGACACATTTCTCTAGGAGTATTTACTGTGCTGCTGCTACGCCACCACATAAAAAGGGAAAGTAAAGTCCCTAGTTTTATTAACTGGAAGGGTTATGTGTGGCTGGACCCACTGGACTGTTCCCAGTTTGCCCAGAGCCAATCCAATTCCCCTCCCAGCTGGCGGCTCTGCTCACCTCTGACATTATTTCCCCAAGAAACTGTCAGCTCTTACTGCAACACGCTTTCCGCGAGCACGCAAACGAGCAGGAAAATGCATTAATGCGATAACAGGCGAGCGGGCTGGCTGACCAGCGGGAGCCCAGGCTGACCACAAACCCGGAGAAAATCCCACTGGTGCTCTGCTTCTGCGTCCGCATCCCCAGAAGCTTACACAGGAGTGGCACTGCATTTCCCATCCTTGCCAGGGTAGGTCATTTTGGGGCGGATTTAATGTTCCTTTCTTAAGCAGGGGCTCCGGATTAACTCCTTACTGCCTGGAAAGGCTGGGAAACTTTTTAGATTTGTTGTAGCGTCGCTGGGAAGTGGATGGTTGTTACTCTGCTCTTCTGTGGCCGGGCATGGGATGCAGCGGGGGTTTAATCCAGCCCGAGGGATGGGATCTTGGTTCTGTTAGTACCTTAGTAAGAAGCCAGACCCCTGCCACTGGGGAGGGAGCTGGGCTGGCCTCTCTGTCCCAGCCCTGCGGGGACACGGAACCCCATCCTGCCGGGAGCTGGGAGCGGGGGAACGACCCAGCTTTGATATCAGCTCTCTCGGTCTCTTCTATTTACTGCGTAATAGGGGATATTCTCAGAACCCCCCTTCCAGGTCTCATTGACGTCTGCTTCCACGGGCTGTCCCAAAAGCAGCCTCAGAAGTGCCACACCACCCCCTCATTCACGGGCTGTTGCCGGCAAAACTGCCCGCTCCGTGCTTTTCGCAAACGCTGGATGTGCTAATGCAAATCAAAAGGCACGAAATGAATGACAGGAGCTCGACTCTGTTCTGACACTCCATGCCTGAGTCTGCAGCTACAGAGGTGTCCTGGCATCTGCTGACAGACGGAGAAGGTTTCCACCAGCCCGCAATGCCCACTGCTTGCTCAAACAAACGGAGGGAAATTAATTTACTGAAGATCAATTTACTGATACGATAAAGTAGGCCAGCGCGAGGAGAAACTAAAAGATGCATTCTTTAAAAGCATTAAATAATTCATCTGTCTGGCTTTGTCTCGCATTCCTACAAAGTGCATGTTGAATACTTATAAGGTACGGTTCAGCTGGTGGGTGCTGTTCCTTTTTGCTGTATAAAGCAAAGGGGTTTCACACCACTGGGTCATGCTCGTGGCTTTTAAAGGATCATTAATGTCCCAGTAACAAGTAAAAATAGGGGGATCTGCAGTATTTATTTGAACCACAGGCTGAAGCGTCCCTGCCTGCTGGAGGTAAAGGACCTTCAGAGCCATCCCAGCGAAGGCTGAGCTTTGTCAGCAGCAAGATGAATTCAGCGCAGACCGGATAAGCACAATTGCCTGATTCCTCACTGCAAATTTCCTCTTCTCACAACAGAGACTTGAAACAACCTCGAGAGAGTATAAAAATCTCCCTTGCAAACCCACTCATGATGTCCCTTAATGTCTTCTCTGGGTGTCACTTAAAATGTTTTTTTCACCCCAAGCTGGTCTTTTAAACCCCTTGCCACGAACAAGCCTACCACAACCTGCCCTGCAGCCAAACGGACTTCATCCATCCCTTCATCCTCCAGGTCTCCTGGGCCACCTGGAGCTGGAGACGGGACCCCACTGGTGCCCACACCATGGCAGGGGGGAGCGGAGCCCTGCACCACTGGAGGGAAGGAGCTGCAACTGGGTCAGGCAGCCCTGCTCCAGGGTGGCCCACATTTTGCTGCAAACTTCTGCGCTGGAGTGAGAAACAAATGAATAATCAATGAAGGAAGAAAGAGAAGAAGAAAACAAAAAAAGATAATGGAAAGCGATTGGAGGCGGGGGGGGGGGGTGGGGAGAAAATCCTACATTTTCTGATCAAAGAAGTAGAATGTGGATTGTATTTTTGTAACCAAACGTCACAGTAAAATGTCTGAGGAGGTGCAGAAAGCAAAGCACCAATATCAACACAGGCTCGCACGCTGTGTTTGCTAAGGCGACCACTTCGGACGGGTCCAGAACGCAGCCACGCTCCAACAACGAGTCCTGGCAGGTACAAACACCACAAGAAAGAAGATTCCGGTACGTTAAGTTTGCCACTAGATGTATATTGACGGGACAGAAAATTGAAAAGAAATCGCTTTAGCACTTCGCAGCCCAAGGGTGGATTGTGCAAGCGGTGGTTATGTGGGGAGAGCCGGAGCAGCTCCGGGTCCTTCCCGGAGCACATCGCTGCAGCCTCGTCCCCGGCCTCCCCATTCCCCTCGTCATCCCAGGGCCAGCTCGGTGCTGCTGTAATTTCGGCTCTGCTCTCCCCAGGGCTCTCATTGCCGGGGAGACCCGATGCAGACGACGCTCGCAGGGCCAGCATTAATTACAGCACTGCCGAGCACGGGAGGCAACGGGGAAGGCGCCAGCTTCTTCAGCGAAGCGTGGGAGCTCCATGGCCAAATCCCACACGGACCAAAATCTGCCCTTGTCTCCGTCCCGATGGAGATGTTCGGCCACCGGGTAAGGATCGGTGCTGCCAGTAAGGGATGCAGGCACTGGCTCATCACAGGGTGAGCTGCACAAGCATCCCAAAATAATTCCCCGGTGATGCTGCTCTGCTTCACCCTGTGGTCCACGAACCCCTGGGAGGCTGTACAAGGAGACGAAGAGAATGAAACCTTTCCGCAAGGAAACTCTGCAAGGAATTCAGGGGGTTGGGATCTGTATGGCTCCCGGGAGGCTCCGAAGAATCTGCAGACCCCCTCTGGCTGGGGGGGGGAGAAGAAAGCTGCGAGGTATGTCCACACCGAGATAGTGTGTATCCTCTGAGCTCCCACAGAGGGAGGGCAGTGGGGAACAGGAAGGCTGACTCTGCTTTAATTTCACCTAATCTACCCAGACAGCACAGGAAAGGGCTCCAGATAATAATGGATAGCTAGGGAAAGGGAAACAGGCCAATAAATAGCGTAGAGGTTGGGATGAATCTAATTTTTAAAGCTACGTATCTAATCACAGCAATTTATGTCTGCAGCCTGACTCTGGGTAATGTTAATGCGCAATAAGGAACATTAATTATGTCCCATCTAATGATTTTTACATTAAAGATGCCGATTCTGCTTAGAGCTCGGGAGAAGACAATATCCTCCTCCAGAGCAAACAGGAGCTGGGTCCCACACGACGTATGGCTGGAGCCGGCGCCCAGCCTCCCCCAAACCCGGGCCGGGATGCAAAGGGCAGCGTGTGATTTTGGACCACTGCCTCCTCCAGAGAGCGACGGCCTGGAGAAAGCTGGTTCTCCAGCCTCCTGGAGCCACTGGAGAAGGACACCTCACGTCACTGCATCTTGTCACCCACCACCCATTCCTACAGGCGCCCAGCGCCTGCTGCCGCTCCGGCATCCCCCACGCCTGTTGCTCAGACCTTCAAGCTCAGCCAAGACTCGGCTGTGCAAATCTGACTGCTGCTAATACTAATAAATCCAAAGTCCTCCAAAGTCTGGCTTTACATCCAAAGGTTACGTTGACTTAAAACACCCGCGCAAGCTTCTTACTACAATTTATAAATCCCAGCACAAAATCTGCATATCCAGAGTTCTTATCCACCGTGCTTCAGGTTAGTAATAGAAAAAGAAATGACTGAATTCCCTCTCAAAAAAAACCCCAAACAAAACCCCAAACTTAAAAAGACTTGAAACAGGAAGGATTGTCCTTTCCTTTTCTTCTTTTTTCTCAGTAAAAGCATATGACGGAATCATCATAAAGCTTTTCAGGTTAATCATCTAATTTGCCTTCCAAAAGAAACCCCCTCGGAATCTACATGCCCATTTACATAAGAATTTTAAAAGACCTTTAAATTTATTCCTGAAATACTTGTATTCAAATAGCATTGGCTGACATGCAAAAACATTGGGCTTCCTCTAATGGAGCACCAATAATTAGCAACTGGATTCCTGGATGTGACGAAGATGCATAGAACACAAGGAGGTCGCACAAGCTTGTAACAAGCCACTGTGCTTGTTACGCGCTTCGCTGGCTTTCCCAGGAATTGGGAAAGGGAATTAATGATTTGTTTAATTAGAAGGAGCAAAGCTGGAAAGGAAGGACTATTTTACTACAGGCATTTGAGAGCTGCATGATGGAAAACAAAACATTTAAAACACTTAAAAATTACTTTGCAGATGTAAACAAGGCATTGATAATTGTGATAAAATAAAAGCAAAATGCTTACGGGCAATCCATCTGTAACCCCAGCAACACATTTGCTGCGGTCTCTGTAAAACGCTGGTGTTCAAGTACCTAAAACTTCAATGTAAATCAAAGACCATGAAAATACAGCAATGACAGTAAACCAAGGTGAAAGTACATCCATACCAAGAGAAACAGAGATTGTCAAATGCCTTTTAACACTCACAGAGCCTCATAATCAGAATGGGAGAATTTACAGCTCAATTTAAATCTCCAGTGAATCAGAAGCAAAACTCTGATAATGCCGTGACTTTTCCAGGGGTAAAGACACCGTCGTATTGCACCTAGCCTTAGCCAGAAGCATCTACCATCTTTATCCATGTAAGCGATCCTGCTGTGATTTGCAACGCTGCTATTCATTTACAAAGCTAAACACGAGCCTAAACGCCTCACTCCAGGTTTCCACATCCCTCGGTCTCAGCCAAAATCATCTCCCAAGGCAACTTCTGTCACCAGCAGAGCTGAAAATAGAAGCAGGGAGTCCTGCCTTGTGGTCCTGCGCCTTAATAAATGCTCTCCTCTCCAAAAATAGCTCCTGACGGCGTCCCATTCCCGGCAGGTTCGGCCATGCCCAGCCCCGTCCTCTCACCCAAGCCCAGCAGAGATCTTGCTCCTGGGAGGAGCCTGGAGGCTGCCCGGGCACCCACGCAGGTAGAAAACATTCTTTATGGGCAACACACGGGCTGGCTCCGAGGCAGGGATGCTCATGGTTGATACAACTTTTTAATAAATCTTTAGCAAAGGCCTCGGTGGGACAACGGTAGTAGCTCCCGTGCCTTCTCGGTGCACCGAGACGATGGCTGAGCGGCCCCGATAAGGAGCACCCCGTTCGTACAAAACCCGTTCGTACGAAACCATACAACTCAGGAGGGTGGTGTAAATGGAGCAAGGGAGCATCTCCAGAGGAGCAAAGCAGCGTCCCGGAGGAGGCGGTGGTGTGCGCAACAAGGCTGCATTAAATGGTGTTCCCAGAGGTGGGAATTAATCGGGCTACGGAGAAGCAGGTCTGAGAGACCCCAGTCCGTGTTCTAGGGTTGGCACTGGGATGGGAAGGAAAAGAAGAGGGTTTACTTTCCTCATCAGCCCTATTGCACCACCACCACCTGCAAGCCCCCAGCCCGGCCCCCGTTGCAGGGATGCAGCAAACCTGCTCTCCTCGCTGCGTGACAGCAACGCAGCAAAAAACAGGAGGTGGTTTTCCAGCAGATCGGGTTTTCCGGGGTCTTCCCCGGCCACGCGGGAACGCCGCTGGCTGAGCGCAGCGTCCTGCTCCTGCGCTTCGGCTCCCCTTGCAGCTATCGAAACACGCCTGAAACGCGGGATTTACATCCCAGGGAAGTGTGTGTGGGGGGGTGACATTCCCTTTACATCAGGGTTTTGGGGGAAGGTCGTTTTCTGCTTTATGGGCAGATAAGGAGCATTCACAAATCCATCACAGCAAACTAAGGAAAAAGGAATAGCTGGTCACAGCTTTACTGTGTAAGGAAGGTAAAGTGGCACAACCAAGTCACAGAAATCCTCCTCTTCCCCTGCCTGCCTTCTATTTAGGCAGAACATTTCTCAGTTAGAAAAAAAGAGCAGGATATGGGCTCACGTAGATTTTTCTCCTCAACAGCCAACACTTTTGCAATCAGTTCCCACTCCAAGAGCTCTTCCAGCCTTTCCTTCTTGCTTATAACAGAGTCAGGGAGCAGAAATGGCATCATCTGCCCCGAGTGCCCAGAACCAGAGTCCTGACCTGAACCCATAAACTGCAGGAATTTGAACAGAAATGGGTTTTGCGTGACATATCTTGTCCCTAGTCCAGCAAAGGATTCTGTATCTCCACACTTACAAGCAAGAGTGAGCTTAAGAGCTTTTCTGGATTGAAGCCTCAAAAAACCAAAGCCATCTGGAAATGACAGGGAATGGAGATCAAGATCTGAACACTTACAGCAGGAAAAGGGGTTAAACTTAAGGAATCGGTTGAGTTTTTTACAGGCTGGCTCTAATCATGTAACTTACTCAGAATAAAAGCCTTATTAATAATAATCAGTGCATACAAAGTTCTAGCTCAGATGCTCCTCTTTGTCCTCATCGAACATGAATCACTGGGAAATGCTTGTCTGCGTATTCTCCTCGCCCTGCGCACGCAGCCTCAGAGGAGCCAGATGTCTGGAGGAAAACCCACGGTATTAATCAAGCCCATGCACCTGCCAGAAGAGTCTGTCTCTGCTGCGATTCAGCGCTGCTGGGCTGAGGTTTTCTTCTAAAAACTTGGTGGGGAGAAATATATTCATGCAGCTGCAGCAACGGTTCACGGGAGAGAATCCTGAAGACCACAGTGCAATTACGGTGCATTGGGAGGTAAACTAGGAGTATAAAATATTGGACATTTAAGTAATTCTTAAAATGCCTGCGCAGGCATTTACTCAGAGCACATTTATTGATTTTAATGTGAGGGAAAGTTGCTGTCTCATGCAATACCGGTATTATTCAGATTGAAATCTGAGCACTGCCTCTGTTCCATCCCACAGGGTATTCCCCCAAAAGAGCCTCTGCTTCCTCCCTACCTCTGAGAAAGGATTACTCGTGAGTACAGGAATACAAGCCTTCCTAATCTAACCTTTATCTGTATATGAAGATCAAGTTATTTCTGCTTCTTAAGGGCAAAGCCTTGCTTTTCTGCAACACCTCAAGAAAAACACATTAAATAAATTTAAGAAGGCAAGGGCTATGCTGCATGGTTGGAGCATGCAGGCGTAAAAAAATCCTCTTGCTGAGGTCAAACTCCTTTTGACTGACCTGGGCAAATCACTCGACTTGCCTTAACTGAGCTCTAAAACCGGGTTAAAAGCAAGATGTCCCTGTAAAATGTAACGCCGCATCTCATCTAAACATTCCTTGAGGGAGCGGGATATACAAAAATAGGCTCCGGTCTAACTGCAGATAGGAAGATTGTCTCAAAACGTGCAGGACTGGTTCCAGCTGCAGACAGGAATAGTAGCCGGTTTTTCAAGGGTCTGTCCCAGAATCAGCCGTTCAGCCGGAGCCCGAGGTTTTCCTGCCCGCGAAGGACAAGCTCTGCCTCTCTGAGCTCCTTCAGCTTCGTTCTCCTGTCTCCGACTTCGCACTCGTTTTACGGCACCAGGAATCACAGCACTTCAAAACCAAGCATCCTCGCCGAGAGCACCCGCGGGGAGCTGCCGACACAGGCTCGGCACCTCTCCGCAGCCGCGTGAACCGTCTCGGACCCACGGCAGGCAACCAAATGGCTCCAAAGCCTCGTGTTGACTTTAAAAATCTCACTTTCCCTGTGGTTTATAATTCTGTAAAGGCAGGGCCCCAGAGCTGTGCTCTCGGGCTCCCTCTTGGCTAACAGCAAAGGAGGGCCAAGATTTTGGTGGGTGTCACAGGCACACGGGTGCCCCAGCCACTTCCCAGGGTCCATCCCCAGCTTTGAGCCTCAACAATTAGAAGACAAGAACGTGGCTTCTCGGAGCCAGAGGCTAACGGATAACACAAAAGCGTAAAACACAAGCACTGTGAAACTGCTGCTAATTTCGTTTGCTCGTCAGTCTGTTTAATTAGCTGAGTCTTGGGGAAAAGAAAGAAGTATTTGCAAACTGCCCATATAATACGTCTTAGAGTTGGTAATTTCACCATCTGTTTCATTTTACTTCTCTTTCCCAAGCTAGTGATTAGGAAGGAGCTCAGAGCCAAGAAGCGGGAGAGCTGGTTCACAGCCTTTTGAGTTTAGTCCCCAGAAGATGATGACCCCCAAGCTGGGTAAAAAAATGTACCCAGGAGAATCACAGGAGTGCTGCAATCAGCAGGACCATGTTCCCTCTCTGCAACTCTCCCCCTCACACCAGGGCAAATCAGGAATAACCCCCCCCAAAAACCAAGGGGGCTGCACTGCCAAGAGAGAGGGTCCGGCTCAGCCAGGTCCAAACCCTGCGATGCCTGAGGGACACCCACATTTGGCACCCAGGAAAACGCAGGATTAGGTCCAACGACAAGAAACAAAAGGCCAGTGGCCAGTTTCGGAGCTCTGCATCCCCTCCCCACATCAGTAGGACAGCACGCTTCTCCATGGCAGAATATGGCCCTGATGCTTCTCACGCCCGTGAAGCTGCTCCGTCGGGATGGGAATGTTTCTGCTGGAAGTAACGCCTCGGCCATGCGGACAGGCAGGCCCAGAGGAGCTGCTCAGGGCGAAGGGATGCAAAACAAACCCACATCTCCAGAGAGCTCAGGCTTAAAAAGGCAGCTCTCTTTAGCCCTTAAAAAAATTGCTGAAACAGCCAGTTACGCCGCAAGGAGGGGAGAGCTTCACAGCAACTGCCAGTCAAGCTCCGTTTAACTCCGCCACTCACCTAATTATTTTGGGTCTTCCAGGAGCTGCAGCTCTGAATTCAGAGTCCTTTTCCACCAATCTCCCCCTCTACAGCAATAAAGTTTCCCTGAGCTGTAGCCAGATTTGCCCCGGCCGTGCATGCTCCCCAGGAGCAATGGGGAGATCCTCCTGCCACCACCCGCGTCGGCGTCTCCTTTGCTCGCGGCAGAGAACGGCCAGCTCGTGACACGAGCTCCCGATGGGAGCTGGCTCTGCCAGGGTGCAGCCTCTCCTTGCGCCCCATTAATTAATCCCCAGCGCCAACGGGTAATTAATCACTTCTGTTATCTCTCGCTTCTTCTCCGGCGTAACTCGGAATGCAGCAAGTGGGCGGCCAGGTGCGGATGGGAAAGCAGCCCTGAGTGCCGGGGGGAGCGGGGGGGGCAGCCCCCCATCATGGAGAGCCCTTTGCAGAAGGAGAGGCTGCCAGGAGAGCTAAACATCCCAGAGAGGAGGGGAAAGCCATGATCCTGCTGGAAGAAATAAAGGCAACCTCGGTTAAAAGGGAGCCTCATTTTTAAAGCCTTTCAAGCTGGGCGGCTTTGCGAGGGGGGGGGCTCGTTGCAATCGGGGCTGAGAGCCAGTGTGTGCAGACCAGGGCTTTTTGGCTCACCCGGATACTTGCAAAGAAGGTGGCGTTGCCTCGTCCATAGCTCCCCGAAAACCTCCATCAGTGGAAGAGGGGAGGAACGATGCGCGTCCCCCCCAGGCCCTGCAGTGCAGCAGTTTGCGGGTCAGCGCGACCCTTTAATTTCATTTAAGGCCACCCTACCCAGCCGGTTGCCCAGCCCTGTACCTGGCCCTCACTGCTGCTGCTGGCAGCTACGAACCGGCTGGACACGGGCAACTGGGAACCAGTCCCAGTCCCGCTCAGGTGTGTAAATGACCCCCTCCAGCTATCCTGGTCCCTAAGGCAACGAGGTTCATGCAGTCACCCTGCCTGGCTGCCTCACTGTCTCCACCTAATAGTTGGACCTGCTGGCCCATTTTCAGCACATTTGCCAAAGAACGGAGAGCCAGAGATGGGCAGCAATGGGTTTGCCCCTCGGAGGAGGCTGCTGTGCAAGCTCAGTGGGGCCAGCACACGCCAGCGAGCCCGAGCGAGCCACGAGCTCGCAGAAACCAGCTCCCCCAAGTTCCCCGGCTCAGCAAATGACAGGTTTGTTCCCTCTCCTTATTTCCCTGTGCCAGTAAACACACAATAAATAGCAAGCTGCAGGAGGCAGATGATTGTGTGGTGAAAGGTGGAAAACATCTAAAAATGATTTAAAGCAGGGAGGAGAATAGGAAGAGAGGGCTGCAGACTATATTCTCGGAGGAGGAGGAGCTGCTCAGCTGGTGAAAGGCAGCAGAAGCAGGGAAGATTTTCCTGCCCACCCTGCAGCTCCTTGCTCCGGGCGATGCTCGGGTCCTGTGTGCGGGTCCCTCTTTGCGAAGGTCCCCAGCCCCAACACAGGACCCCACCAGCTCCAGCCCTGGGATGGGAGCAAGGCCAGAGCCACAGGGGCTGGACCCACGGTCTTTTTAAAGCTCATAAGTAACAGGGACACAGGGCATGGACACATTAAAGCTGAAGAGAGAATTATCTAGCTGCCATTTCAACACGCCGGTAAATCAAAGTCGATGGAAGCCATATGCTCTGCTGGGAAGCATCCATCTCGTTGCCAGGGAAACATCCTTCCCGTTTAAAATGGCAGGCAAAGGCTTGCAAAAACCTGCTTTTAACCCCCTTTTCTCAGGCACGATCCAAGTCCCCCGGCAGCTCCCCCAGCCCTGCGGCATCGTGCCGTACTGCTGCCTGGGAGAGCTCCCGCAGCTCAGCTCAGGAGCGGGAGAAGGGAACGGTGCCTCTCCCGTGGGATCCAGAGGAAATCAGACCCAGCCTGACAGCAGGGAGACCCTGCTTCCAATTTCCAGCTCACTCTCAAGCCCGTTTCCATGGTTTATTCCCTGGGGAAAAAACAGGGGATCACCTGCCTGGGTCATATCAAGCAGCTCTGCTCAGGGATGCTGCAGGTGCATGGTATAGACAGTGCCTGGCCAGGGACAGATGTGCCCAGCTGTGGGGCAAGGCACTTTTACAGCAAGGGAATAACCAACAGCTGGACCGTGGCCTGGGTTACTGCTGCTCAAATCCAGCCTCTTGCAAAGCAGCAGGTACCACCCAATTTCTTACATGTAGCAAGCAAAAATCTGACCTTGGAAATTACGGCAATCTGCAGCCAGGGCTTCAGGCTCACGGAAATAACGATAAACCCATCACGGAGCTCAGCAGCTGGCTGGAGTCTGCAGCTGGCCCCGGGTCTCCTTCTCTGCATCTGTACCTTCTTGTTACTCCCTCTAAACCGAATGTACAGTCAATGCTCAGAAACACGGCCGGGTTGGTTTGCCGGGGTCTCTGCCCGCTGATGGAGGACACGGCGATGGGGGCGTGGGGAGGGGCGTCCCCAGAGCACAATCTGTAATCCAGCATCGTGGAAGTCATAGCAGCAAATGCCCTCCAGCCTATTAATGCTAATGAGTTCGCATGTGATTTTGTTTTAGACAGAAGATACAGACCAGTGACCACATGCGTACTGGGACAGAAAACTGGACATCCTCTTGCAAAGGTGTTACTTCTCTGGATTTACTTCCAATCTCAGCCTCTCATGACTTTTTTTTTTTTTGCCTTTAACTCTTCTCATTTATTGTAAATCCCACAAGCAGATGAAGCCAACTGTTAAAGTACAGAAATGCAGTATTTTCTATTCTGGTAAGTAACTGTGCTCTAGCAGCCTTTATAATGGCGATCAGAGACAATATTTAATAATTTAAGCCTAGGAAGGCCTGACGGGACAAGGATACATGCTGAAGTCTCCTTGTCTGTATGGGAAATGATTATTCCTGCTGGAGGAGGGAGAGGCTAGGGTTCCAGCACGGGGAGCAGGGATGCTGGATTATGCCGCAGGCATCCCATGTCGCTGAATTCCTCTGTACCTCGGCTCCCAAACTGGAAAACGGGCGCAACGATTCCCCCCAGCACACAGGGGGACAGCGGAGGTTCGGCCCACGCATAGCTCAAGGCATGCCCATGGCCCTCAGCCACGAATAAACCCTTCTAGAGTAGAATAAAGCCTGGCACAGAAACACCGCAAAGCACACCAGTAACCAAGGCTCGCACGGACCAGAGCCAACAGCAGCATCTGAAATGACGGCACAAAGCCACCCGGGAGCAATGTCCTCCAGCACGCGACACCAGGGCAAGCCCAACACCGCAGCCGAGGTGTTAGTCCTCCCCCGTACGACACCTCGAGGCAGTTGCTACAGTCCTAAATCCCTTTTCTTGGCTCCTAACCTGGCTCTTAACCCAGGCGGCGGCAGCCGGTGCAAAGCCGGCGAGTAGACGCCGCAGCGGGAATTCTCCACCAGGGCATCCCGCTCCTGCCAGAGCTAGGAAGGAGTCACCTTCACTCGGTGGCATCGGAGCAAGATCTCCCCGGCGACTCATCAGCCGGCTCCGAGATACGCTCGGGCTGTCTGGGAATTATGTCAGCAGGCACTGTAAATATCAAATGGCCCTTTTATGATCCTGAGCGCTCCTTCCTACCTCCTTCTTGGCTCGGAGCCTCGCGAGTGGTCTGCGCTGTACGTCGAGGACACCGACCGTGATAAAAAGCAATGAATGGATAATAGCCAGGTAGTATTTTGAGTTACAGCATCATCAGCCTGCTGCTAAAACCAAAGGAGGAGCAAGCTTTCCATCCCGGTTGTGTAACTCAGGCTCACAGGACGTTCCCCGTAATTACAAGGGCCTTTCCCTGCAGTCCCATGGGGGCCGTATGCTGCATTCATGAAAGGAGGCTCAGAATTCAGCTTCCTCTCTAGCACATTTTTTCAGTCTCCCCTAGAAACAACATAGAGCAAGAAGCAGCGGGGGGGAGGGTGTTAATTAATCTTAATTCCTGGTGTGCTTTTAGCAAATGAAAAATAAGCAAGCTGCCCCATCAGGGCTGTGCTACCTTCCTGGGCTGCTCTAACAGCCCCTGTGTTTCACAGGTGGGGTGTACATCCCACCCCCCCACTGCAGCCGGCAGGGAATGCCATCGCAGGGTCGGGCTTGGCTCCGGCTCCTCGTCCCGACTCACATCCCACGGGGATATGGCTGCAGGGTCGATGGGCCTCCCCAGCCACAGATGGGGGCTGGCAATCCATTAACTTAATGAATTTCTCTAGGATTTTTAATAGCCATCTGCTCCCACGTGGAGAAGGGCCAAAAGAGCAAGGCTAGGTAGGACTGGAACTGGTTTTGGAGGTTGGGCCCATTTCTCTGCAGGGAGCTGGGGCTCGGGGAGGTGCTCTACACCCAGCACGCACCCACAGCAGGCTTATTTGCTCTGCAGAGTGTTTGCAAAGAGGGGAGGAAAATGGCAAATTCGACGGAGGTGCTCCCCAGGTGCCCGAGTTCTTGCGTACGGGTGGATGAAGCCCCGGCGGCATCAAGCCCTGTCCTACCAGCAGGTCTCCCAGATTTGGCTGTTCCAAAGCACAGGGTGGAGACCTGGAGTTGGGATAGGTCTCGCCTACTTGTAGATGTCTACATCTCAATCTCCTGGTGGAAACAGTGGGACAGAGACAACGTTAGAGTCCCATTCACTTGTCTCATTCAGGCACTTTCATCGCCTTTCCCTATACTCAACCTCAATCCACTTTCCCCATACTAAGGCAGGTTAATCCGACACCAACTCAAAACCAAGTTTCAGACCTACATGGAACTGTTTTTCCCGGGCTCAGATGTGAGATCTACTGATTCACAGACTAAGCCTCAGCAGCTCGCTCTGTGCCATTTAGCACGACTCGAGATGCTCCCGCCACCCACAAACATGCATCAGGAGGAGAGAAGGCTCAGGCCCTGGAGGGGCAGCTCAGAGGTGGTTTCAAATTATATTTAATTTCTGTTGCAGAAAAGAAAAACAGCAGCAGCAGCCAAAGGTCAGTGCAGAAATTCTTCCTACTGCTCATTAGCTGGTATGGTAAGAGAGAAGCTGCTAAATAAGAATAGCATTAAAAACATCTACACGTTAAAGGGAAAATACGGAAAAGAAGAAAAGTTCAGTGCAAAATTCCGTGACCGCCTGTCATGCTTGACAAATTACAGAGAAAGAGCTCAGGAAATTCTCCTTTTCTCCAAGTCTTTTTCCTTCCTTACAGGAATAGCCATAACTAAGAAAAAGAAAACCACAGTAATGTGCATCCAGTAGCCACAAGGACCAAACCACAAGGTCACATTAACAAAGTCTCTTTAATGCTGATACGGATTAAATGCATCAGTCCCTCAGGCAGTGGAGACAGAGCCCCCATGAAGTGCCAGCAATTTAGTTCAAGACATAATGACATGAGGACTTGTCCCTCTGGCTCAGGGTGATGCTTAATTGGGTGTAAAGTCAGCTTTTGGATGAACATTGATGTTAGCACGCCGGCTTCTTTGCAGCTCCCCAGAGAGCCGTTACGTGAGGGGCTCTCCTTGCACCCCCAAACTCACATGCAGCGAGGCAGCTCTCTGCAAGGCCACCAAGCAAGCATGGGATGTCTCTGAAAAGGGCCATCCCAGGAGAAATGACACAGTGAAATTCCTCCAAACCTGGCAGCTCCTGCACTGGCAACCTCTTAGAGGAGCCCATCTGCATTTGCCCATGGCACCTCCAGTCCCTGCTCTGATACCAACGAAGAATTACAGCCACTCAGAAATATCTCACCTCTCCTAAATAAGAACAATCCCACCAACCGAAAACCCAACAGCATCGGCAAATCAACCTCAGGGGAGAAAAGAAGGTACAAATCACATTTCTCCCTTGATCATGAGCCGCTGTAGAGCCAGAGTTGCTCCTGGACGTGGACACACTGTGTCCCGACGAGCTGTCCTAGCAGCTACGCAACCCCGAGACGGACAAACATCCCATGCAAATTCCTACCCATGCTCCAAACGGCCACGCTTCTTCAGCCAGGAGAGATGGGATCAGCGGCACAAAGCTTCCAAACGATGGAGCCAGTTTGAGGGTTGGTTTTGCTGCTCATTCAAGCCTGGAGTCTTTATATAGAGTCAGGGCAGGATCCAAAAGCGGAAGAGAGACACCCACTCCCAGGGAGTGTAACACACACACGCCGAAATAAATAGCTCCCTGCCTAAGAAGATGACTCAGGAATCTCACTAGTCCTTACAGCACAAATCATTGCTAATAAATCCCAGGAAACTTGGAGGAAGGCCCAGCAAGAGGTTAACTAGACAAGACATGGTGTTTCCAGCCTTGCCAGACACAGAAGAAGAGGAAGGATGAATAATCGCATTCTTAAACCAATGTCCGACATTGAATCAATGGCCACACCAGCCTAAGCCCGTTGTGCAGCCTACCTGCTTCAAGAGCAATGAGTAGTCCTTATTACTGGGGGGAGGTTTTGTTTTTCACTGCTCCTCATTCCCTGTTTCTCCAGCTATAATATACAGATATTTATATTTAACTCCTTTGCTCTCCTCTTGAGCGAAAGATGGAGTGCTCTTACATCCCTTATTACGTTCTTCAGATCAGGTAACGAACCTCCGAGCAAGCATAAACTCAATTAATGGCCAGTTCGAGACTCTGAGTAGCGCAAAAGCCCATAAACATGCAGGAGAAAGTCTCCCAGTGCTGCCATTTTGCTGCCACATATAACACTGGGAACAGCGAGAAAGCCGATAAGCCCAGTTCACAGCCCTCTACGTGCTGCATGTGTAATGAACAGCAAGATCACAGCAAACTGCCCCAGGATGGGTGATCCACGTCCCGGGGAAGATGTGCCTTCATCCTCCCAGCCCAAAGTTAACTCTGCCGAGGTCCTCAGACGATGGGATCTCCCACTAAGACAGGCTGGCCCATGTCTCTGACAGCCTCCTCCAGCCAAAGCCAACCCCACTTTCTTTTGCAAACCCAAGGAGCGTGAACAGAAACCAACCCGCCAATTCAAAAGCAAATAAGAAGCCGGGAAAATACTGTTAAAAAGTGGAACAAAGATAACATTTACCAGCAGGCTCCCAACAACTACTTTATGCCTTTCATCTGTCTCGTCTGTTCAATACAATAAGTCCTTACAGCAGGTCTGGCTCTTTCTGGCTTGATGTACAGAACAGAAGCTTGTAGACTTCTATTTCCATTAGGGGTGCTTGCACACTGCTGTAATACTAATGGAGTATTGTTTTCCCCTTGGTTTTCATTTTAACTATTATCTGACTGAAGTTTTTCTTTTTCTTTTGCACCGCATATTAGTTTTTCCAACCGTATCAAACCAAAGTTGCAGCGAACACGCGCCGCAGGTACCCAGACACAAGCTATTGCACTCACACAAGAGACGGAGAAGAGGTGTACGTGAGTCACCTTTGAGTCAGGATTTCTGCTAGCTTCTTTTTTTCCTGGGCATCATAATAACTTCATAGAGAGTGACAGCATATCTGTGGAAGCTGCTTTAAGGATTGCCTGCCCTGCCGCGCTCACCCACGGCGGTGTGCGACAGCAGCTCAGCTATCGCCCCAGCCGTATTTTGCTTTGACACTCTCACCTCCCCGGGCTGGCAGAGCTCTAAACGAGAAAGCAGGACCTTCCAGGCAGATCAGGGCTTGTTTACAAATGAGGCATCTGTGAATCCCTGGGAAATACCCGCCGGAAGGCAAAAACCTCTGCCTCTTTCAATCTTGTCCCGAAGAGACCAAGTGCCAGCCACGAGAGACTCCCAGCATCCTCAGATGGAAAGCGGTCACCTCCTAACCCAAGCAGGGGCAGTCGTTCCCTCTGACCTTGCCTGTCCTCCCGTTTCTTTGCCCTGTCCCACCCTCCCAGGGGAGGTGTTAAAAGGAGGATCTCCGAATGGAGAAGACTGACCACTGGGCACTCCCCCCCCAGGAGCCTGAACACAACTGTAGCTGCT
Organism: Aviceda cuculoides; assembly: GCA_035590195.1. Lineage (NCBI taxonomy): Eukaryota > Metazoa > Chordata > Aves > Accipitriformes > Accipitridae > Aviceda > Aviceda cuculoides. Next base: position 30,301,227 of record JAVJGG010000009.1, read on the forward strand.
TAGGAACTATAATCAGTATTAATAAGGCTCGATTACTTTCTGATTTCGCCCTGGGTCTTGGGTTGCAGGTCCACAACATTTGATCAGGATTTGCTATAAAGGTTCCTTTCTCAAAACCGTTCCTCAAATATGGCCGAGTAGATGTGGATCTCAGATCCTGGTCACCCCATTTCAATGTGGATCAGCCCCATCTCTCACCTTGACGTTACCTGGCAGGGTGTCCACAGTGTAAATTCTGGCTCTGAACATCCCAGTTCCTACAGGCTGCGTCAGGAGGTGGGAGATACCTCAACTCACTCCAGTTTTCAGTTTGAAATTGTGCAAGGCTCTGTCTTCTCTCCTCGTTGTCTGGACTCATCCCACCCAGCTTTCACCTAAGGTATGCGAGGGAACTTACCCTCCTTCTGTCATCAGAGAGAAACGGGCATCTCCAGAAGGCAGACCTGCCCACTAAAGCCTACCCTGAGGCTCCTATGGGATTTCTGCAAGGAACCCAGCAGGTATCTGGGCATCGCCAGATCCAAGCTGGAAGCCCATTCCACCTGCAAGGTCTGGACATTGCACATCCTGAAACAAATAAAGCGACTGCTCAGTCGCAGGGCTTGCAAAGCCAAGTGACTCTGATGTAGCTTTAAATCACCTCCCTACAGCAGCAAGAGCGAGAAGACCTTGCAGGTCTTACGCTCCCCACACCTTGAAAAAGGCTGCCGCTTGACATCCAATCCACTCAAAAAAAAAAAAAAGTCATCGGATGGATGCTTACAGACACCAAAGCTTTCCACACATCTAAAAAGCACGCTAAGAGTCTGAAGTGATGCCGAAGACAGGCCAGAGAGTTCTGGAGGAACGCTCCAGTTTCCCTCATTTATTGGCAGTCAGACAGTCAAGAAGCCCCGGGGCTGTAATAAAGCACCTCGCGCCATCCCAGCCAGTGGCTTGTGTGAGATACTCCCCAAACAACACTATATGTAATTAATTCAGTGCTTTAGAATAAATGCACGACACCCCCAAAGCACCTTCAATGGAAGTGTCATAGGAGGCTGCATTCGCAGTTTATCCAGGATAAGGCCAGGAGAATCGCACGGGGAGCTGAGGTGACTCGTGGCTTCAGTGAGCTGATCAAGTCAGATCAAGGATCACGCAACTTGTTCTTACTGGGGAGAAAAACCAACATTTTTCTTTTAATCTGGGTGGATGGGCATATCCACCAAGGGACTACATGTAAAGAATCTACTCCTCCAGTCCTGGTGGGGCCATCTTTTGCCACAGGTGAGTGTCAGAGTAGCCCAAGTGGTTTTGGCTTGCAACTCGATTAGGAGCCATTTAAACATCTGATGGTGAAGGACCCAGCTGCATCAGCCAAACCACTGTGCCCAGTGTCCTTCCGCACTACCTGGTTTTGCCGTTGTGCGCTCGCTAGTCAGATCACCTTGGAACACAAGCTCCCATCTAAATACATTCACGAAACTCGGTTTAGACCACCACGGTAACCTGGTTTTGCTATGCAGTTCCTTTTTGACCGTCAGGGGCTAAAAGCCGTTGCATTATTCTGCAGCAACGCACATCTCGGTGCTGGAGACCTCTCACTTCGATGCATTGGGAACCGGGGACATCACACCAACAGGGACAGGCTCAGGTTTGCCCGAGAAGCATGCCATAGACAAAGTTTAACCCGTTGTAGGAACCACTCTCCATCTTTCTCAGCTCTCCTGTATCTGCTCTACAGACTACATAGCATAAAAAGGGACAGGCGCATCTCCCTGCCGCCACAATTTAAAGAGGAATCTGTCCCTCAAGAACTAAGAAACCAGCCAAGTGTTTGGGCTACCTTAAAAGGGATTACGCAGGGCTAAGTGTTTGCTGCTTAAATTCCAGAAGCCAAATACCAAACTTATGTGCTTTTTATCCTGGTAAGCCCCACTGATGCCTAACTGACAGGCAAACCCTCTGCCCTGCTCACCCTGTCACACCAAACGAATCGCACGGTGTCTCAGCTCAAACATCCCCTCCCTCTGCTGTAATGCAAAAATAAAAAAAAAAAAAAAATCAAGAAATCTTATTTTTGCTAACTGTATCTCTTTAAGCAATGCCCATCTTCCCTTTAGTATAGGATCTGAGGCTTGTTTTTTGGGTTATTTCCTCTTTTAATGAATTGTGCCATACCAAGACTCATCTGGTTGAGGTGTGTTGCAGCACAAAAAGGAGGTCATCTGGAGGATCAGCTTGTTTTTCATCTCCTTAATGTCAGTGTGGGGTGAATGTGACGACTGGAACATGACACATTAAAGCGACTGAAATCAGGTTGCTCCCACCAAGCTCTGACTAAGCAGCTGGAGAGGAACTCGTGAGGCATCACGGCGTGAAGGTCTCCCTGGTCCCCAGGGCGGGCACGACCGCGCGGCCGAGGGCATCGGAGCCGGAGGTCAAAGGCCAGTAGGTCCATTAAACTCAGCACATATGGGAGATCTGTACTGGCCCCTTCATCCCACATACTCGACTAGGAGGTGGGGAGGAGAACCCAGGAGGTCCCTGCATCTCACTGGTGGATGGGCTGAGTTTGGTGGCATCATACCTGCCAGCAATATCCCTGTCTGGGGGTGAGGGCTTGCCATGAACCACCACCCCTCGGTGCTCGGGGGTGGGTAACTGAGACTGTCAAGCTAAATTTACCCCTAATTAGCAAATGCCATAAAACAAGTGTGAAAAAACTTAAGTGGAAAACAAAACAAGACACGAGAGCTGCCTCAAAACCCAACCCAGGCGGCAGAAAAATGGCTGGGCATTCGCAGAGTCATTCGATCTGATGAAAAAGATTATCTGGGAACGGATCTATACAAAATAACCACGTTTTCATCAGGCCCTAAGGAGCGAAGGGAGTCACGAAAGAGGCCACCTCTGCACTGAGAAACCCCAGACCTTCAGGGAAGCAACTGCATCGCCTCTCCATCCTCCCACCACGCCAGCCGTGGCCATGCCAGGATGCGGGCAGTGCAGAGAGGAGCCTTTCTGGAGAGAGAGGTGGCTCCTGGCTGGATTAAAAAGGGAAGAACAAATGGGATGGGGATGGCAGAAGGAAATTTTAATAGAATTAGACCGGGAGGAAATGTTCTTCCTTATTATAATTTAAGTCCATGCACTTGCTTAATTAACTGAATGTATGGTGCACGGTATGCGGATAAAAAATGCACCCAAACTATTTTTAACACAGTTAAAAAGACGCATTAAGGTTGTAAATTCAAAGAAGGAAATGCAAGAATTGCATTGGTCCTGAGCACGCAGCTTTAAAAGCATCTGAATACAGGCTGTTTTCTTGCTACTGCCCCAAATCCAGCCCCCACCTCTTCAGCTCAGGGACCAAACATAAGCAGCTCACCCAGGGGATTGGGAAATGTGTCTCCAGACGCATCAGGCTACGGGGATGCCCAGTGCAAGTACCTTATGCTGGCACAGAACACAGCCATCCCTCCTGAAAAAAGATGGCAGGTAGGGACAAAAATCACTTTCAAGTATCACTGCCCTTCAAACCCAGCACCGCTGAGCCCAGGACAGGTTACAATAACCAAGGTAAAAGGACTAGAGGAAAATAAAATATTTAAATTATTGAAAGAAATAAAGTGGAAAAATTTCAAAAGCAAAATGTCTCCCTGTGAGGAGAACTACCTCAAGATCTAAGTGCTGCTGCATCGCTCAAAAAAGCCTGGCCTGCTATTTAGACACAGCTCAACTTTTCAAGTTTCAGCTCAACCTTGAACAGAATGAGGCCACGTGCTGCACCGCTAAGGCTCTGTCAAAAAAAAAAAAAAAAAAAAAGGAGGAGGGGAGTGGGGGAAGAAAAGAAAGATGCAGAGAAAAATACTGGGAGAAGATGAGCGATAGGGGAGGTTCAGCCCTCCGGGAGCCAGAGTTCACCTCCAGCCATGCTCAGAAATGGGACCCACCAGGCTCAGCTGTCCATGGGGCTGTGCAAAATACATATATTATAGATAATCTGTATACACACACAGCTCCCATGAGCAGGTCACCCAGCTGTGTCAGTGTAGGAAGAGCTATTAAGTATAAAAGTGAATCAGAACACAGAAATATAACACAGTGCTTTTGCTCACAAAGGTAATAGCGCTTTTACAGAGGCAACATCTGAGATGAGACCACGTTAATGAGTTTGGGGCTGGGGGGGTGGGGGCTGCTCTGACTTTCCCTGGTTTCTTATGCATGAAATGGTGCAAAGAGGAATAAGCGACAAGAGTAAGAAGAGGTGGGAAAAGAAATCAGGTGGATTGGATCTAGGATGCAGCACTGGAAATAAATGCAACTTGCACAGGCATCTCAAGGCAGCGCATCAATCGCCCGGTGCAATCCCAGCCTGGGAGATGGGCCTCTGCAGATAAGCATTTATCAGAGGTACTTACGCAGATGCACCTCTTGTGTTTATTAAAACATCTCCACGCCGGAAGAGTCTCTATAGTTTGTGTCTTGGCATTTGGATGCGGGGAGGCTGCCTGAACAGCACAGCAGCCCCGGAGCAGCTCCACACCTAGAAACACAGCTGGGTCTATAAGCATCGACACGAGCTAAAACCCAACCTTGCAGGGTCACAGACTCATTCACGCTGAAAATAGGCCCTAAATCTTCACGCAGGAAAGCCCCCGTGAGTAGCAGGAGACGAGAAATAGGGGTGCTGGCAGACGGGGTCAGGGATGGAGGGGCACAGCCTGAGCCAGCAGCAGGACAGGGCTCCCTCAGCCACAGCCTTCTTCATCCCACTCCTGCGGCGTGAAGCCTAAAAAGGTGGTTTTGTGCTCAAGGCTTTGGCACAAAACGGGGGGTTTGGGCAGGAGGAGACGGCGTGACCCCACTAGCGCAGGTAGGGCATCGGGCCGTCAGGGGTGGCTCCAGCAATCCCATACAAACTTTATGACCTTGAGCCGGCCTCTTCAACCTCCCATACCTTTGGATAAGCAGCCGCTCAGCTTTTTATCTGTCCTGCCTGTCTGGATTACAGACTTGTAGTGAGAGAAACCCAGGAAAGCCCCTCCCTGCCCCAGTCTAACACATATAGATCTGGCACAGGCCATGCCAGGCTTACCCAGGCAGCGAAGGGTTGTAACTGGTGCATGGACTTCTTCTGGTGACTCTGTATGATGTTTACCATATCCTTCAGCTCTTTAAATAATATATTAGCAAACTGCCAAGGCTAAACCTATCCTATGTATAGTTCGGAAGACTGGAGTCTGTATAACTTCCCGATACACCGTAAAAAATTAATTATACCCCTGATGCTTCACAGACGCTGGCGCAATTACCACCTCAGCCCTGAATTCAGCCTCCATTTCCCGCCGGGTGCACTGGTGGGGGTCAGAGGCTGGTTTCGCAGTGGTTACATCTCCCAGCTGCTTGGGCATCCACGCCAAGGTGATCTAAGGGAGGCCACCCAGCTCCCAGCACATCCCAGGCCAGCGGTTCCAAATCGGAGGGCACGGCTCCATGCGGTGTCACAGCAGGTCCAAGTGGAGTCGCGAGCCCAGGAAAAATGCAGCTGCTTGGGTTGGGGGAGATGCAGCTACACATATACATATACACATATATATATGTATGGCTACACATATACAGCGAGAGCCAAAGGGCACCGGGGACAGGGCATCCGCGGGGAAGTGAGTCAGTTTGGGATGCCCCCGCTCCTGCTCCCTGAGGATGACCGGCTGCCCAAGCAAATGCCACCGCAGAGCATCAAACGGGTCAGAAATTAAGACAGAGCAGCTGAAGAAGCCAAAGATGCTTCCAAAGCCCTCACAGTCAGGGCTAGCCCTGCCACTCGGCATTTGGCTTTCAGCCTCTTCCATCTCCGTCACTGTCACCCCAGTGCCCCCAAGCTGGGGTCTCACCTGGATTTAACAGCGCATGTTGAACACAACACCCACCCACCCCCCCCCCGTCCTCGGCACAGGCGAGCACCCAGCTCGCAACGTGAACGCTCGGTCCCTCCACACGATTCCGGAGGATTTTGCGACACAAACCCCCCCACAAGTCCAGAGGATGGCCCTGAGCGTGGAGGATGCTCAGGACTGCCAGCGCTGGACTTCACACTCCTCATCGTCGCTGCAACTGAGCTCCGGAGATGCTCCCTCTTCTCCTCTCTCATCTCCCTGGGGGGATGAGCTCCCCGTTAAGGACCCCAACTCGACGAAGCTCCCGCTTTCCACCCAGCCAGCATTTTTCACCTCTGACTGGACTCGCTAGCATCTCCCTGGAAGGCCTCAACGTACAAAATGGCTGAGGACCAGAAAGCAGATCCCAACACCTTTATCCGAGAACAGCGTAACAGCAAAAGGATGGAGGGGAAAAAAAAAAAAAAAACCCAAACACAAAAGGCCCCAAGAAAATCTTCTTGCCAGGGCTGCCAAAGGCCCTAACCGTGATGAAAAACACACAAACAAAAAACCCCAAACACATCGGCACCAAGGGAACGAGCACCCCAGCCTGAGCCCAGGCCTGCAGAAGAGCCTGGTGGGACTGTGGAAAGTCCCAGAGGGAAGGGAGTTGCAGTAACACAGCAATTTATCTCAACCCTCCCTTTGCCATCCTCTGAACAACGGGAAGTCATCCGCTCTTCCCTACGCAGCGATGCCTTCAGATATGGGCATCTTTCTGCCGAACGGTGGGTCGGATGTGGTCGTTTCTGGCTAAAAAAACGGGGGGGCAGAGGGGAAACGTGTACCCTGGGACTGCTCCTTTGTTTACCGCTCCATCGCTGTGCAGTCTGGAAGCCTCAGACACTGATTAGCATTTCTTTCTAGACACATCTCCAATACAGCTGCTTCCCAACGGGGGGGACAAGAAATACCTCCAGAACCCAGCGCAGAGCCACAAAACCAAGCCCTGGCCCCAAACCCTTTGCAGCCGCACAGCACCCAAAGATGGGGCTGGGGCAGAAGGAGCGCTGGGGGGGGGGGGGGGGGCGGCCGGGCGACCGG
>JAVJGG010000009.1:30309412-30336208 GCA_035590195.1 Aviceda cuculoides
CCCCCCCAAGAAAAAATCAGGATCTGGCATCATCCCCCCAAAGCAGGCGCCGGCATCCCCCTCTAAAATCAAGGTCTGACATCTTTTCCCTATCTCCCCAAGCCAGGTTCCAGTGTCGCCTCCCCAAAATCAGGATCTGGCATCCCCACAAGTTCACCAAAGGGGTGGGCTCCTTCTGTAAGGGCTCCGTAGGAGGGCTGGGGGCACCGGCCACCCATGCAATGCCCATTCCCATGGTATGGCAGCGGGCGCAGACATTGCCGCGTGTTCAGACCCAAGTCCTCCACGTGTCCTCAGCCACCAGAGCTGCCCAAGCTCCCCCCCCCGCCATGTGAAAAGCCGTTCCCTTTGTCCACACTTCCCGAGGGCCAACCTGCCCTCTTAAGGCTTGGAAGCCCAAATTCAGCCTCCTTCACCCACCGAAACTCCACCGTGATGTGGTCACCAAGCTGCACAGAGACCGAGCTCCTAGGGAGTCCATCTCCAGGTGTGCTGACCCAAATCAGCTCTTTAACACCCCCTTGTTGGTTATGGTCCAGGATTAATTACCGTTTTCCCCCCATACACCATGGCTGGCTTCCGCCCCAAGGAATATTCCTCCTGACACACCTTCACAAGCCTCAGGAGAAGACAGGTAGGCTGCAGAAGCCCGAGGTAAGGCAGAGGAACCTGCCCACACAATTATCCTCCATGGAAAAGGGTCATTGCAGTGCAGTGGGCAGACCTGCAACCAAACAAAATAAAACCCAGGACCATCGACTCCTACCGCAGTGAATTTTCAACCCCTTGCAACCCGACAAGTCACGGATGATCAGGGAAGTGCACACTTCTGCGCGTTCTTTGTAAGTAAACAAGGCTTTAGGACAAGGGGGTTTTATGTAAATAAAATTGCAAGCTCAGATGAGCTGCTGCTTTCAACGCAAAGTACCTCTAGTAGGGCAGCAGAAAAATGGGTGCCCAAAGTTTCATGGCTGCAGGAACCAGCAGCGCTGTTTCGGTCTCCTCTCTAACCAGGGGCAGCTGTTGGAAAACCAGTCCTGCCACTCCGTACTGTTGACATGCTTTTCCCGAAATCCATATTTAAAGGAAAAAATCAACATAACCTTCCAGAGTGCATTTCCCAAGTCCCAGCTTTTTGGTCCTCTCCTTATGCCTCAGAGGAATCCCAGCCACAACTAATGGACAAGAGGAGAATTGAGACTAAAATTGCTGCTGCTTACTCTCCAAATCTCACCGTGTACATTAAGAGAAGAGCCAGTGTGGAGCAGCCCTACATTTTTATGAACAGTATGTTTCCTGTGACCCATATTCTCTCCAACACACGGCTAAAAGACAAGTCATCTCTGCAAGGCAGGCAGAAAACCAAAGCTGCGTTAAATACTGGAAAAACAGATCTTCAAGTATGTCAGGGAATAAATTACTCAATTCAATGAGAGGCCATTCTATTCATTATTTGTGAACACTTGTAAGATCATTAGTGTTCTTTAATAGGGTAGCCAATTACGAATGTGCCTGGCACTAATGTACAAAGTGCATTATTATAGATCCAGCGACGCAGTCCAAAAGCAGGAAATATCCCCCTCCACAAACAGGCCAACAACAAACAGAGGAAGCAATTTTCAATTAACAAATTCAAGATTACTAATGGTCTGTGAGCCCTAAAGCAGCAGCTAAATTCATCACACTCCTCTTTGCCTAATTAGTTGGTCATCTGCAGTGTCACGCTGCAGCACAGCTTCGGGTAGCATGTATCTCCGAGACCATCAAATACAGGAGTGGGCCAAGGGAGGGGATGGCATTTCATCCTTCCCAAGCTGTGGAAGGGCTGAGGAACGAGACTGTGTGGCTGTAGCAGCTGCCAGAGCTCGTTACTTCGCTTGGGAGGGAGGTAAAACCTCAAAGACAAACAAGGACCTGTGAGCAAATGGCACCAAGGATGGTCTCCTTACACGAACAGAGCAGTCCGTGGGAGGTGGAAAAGGCTTGAAACTGCGGATGAAGACCCGCTCTAGCCTCGCCTCCTTCATTCTCTTCACCATTGGCTCTTAAGGCATCTCTAACTCCTTCTCTACAGATAATATTCCGTAGGTTGGCGCTGCAAGTTGTAGCTTTGCCTCAGGAGAGCGGGTCTGGGGTCCCTCCACCAAATCACGCCGAGCCCCCGAGCACATGGCTTCCTGCTTTCCCCCCCTGCGTGCCAGCCCGCCAGCTCCCGGAGCAATCCCTTGGTCCGGTTTGCACAGCCCCTGGCAAGTCGCAACCCTGAGAGGAGCAGCGGTCTCTTGGGAACAACGGGAATATCGACGCTGATCGAGCTGCGATGTCCTGCCACGGAGCCTGCAGCAGGTAATTCTGAAGATGAAGTCGGTTGTGTTGCTACTTCTGCTGGGGGGGGGGGAGAGAAGACACAGCCACTAACACTGTGCAAATTAATGAGGTGTGTAAAAGCAGTACTGGGAAGGTGCTTTTATCTGATCCAAGGACATTATGTCTCCACAAACAAACAGAATTACTGAGTCAGTTCTTTGCTTTCAACACTACTGATGGCTTTAAAACACAAATACCGTGGCAGATAGCTTAGACCCTGAAGGTAAGATGAAATCTATCACGCTGTGTTAAGATACAGAAAGTCCGTGCTCTGTCCCTCGGCAATTTTTGAGACGTAGTAAGAAATGACTGGTGTGAAATATGTAGAATGACTCCAGGGATATATTTCTGTTTGAGACACTGAACCAGAGCCCCTTCTCCATGCCGACCCAGCTGGTGGTTTGTGTGAACTGTGCTACCCATAGCCTGGGCTTTGTCACTCACAGCTTTCTTCCAAAGCTATTTTCAAAACCTAAAGCAGATGGCTTTATCTCCCCCCTTGTACAGGAGGCTGCACCATCCCAGCAAAACTAACCTGCCAAGAGAAAAGGCGTGAAAAGCTCAGTCTTTCTGCACCCAGTGTCCACCCATCTCCCTCCTCTGCTTCAGCTACCCCCCTCACCTCTCACCACCCCATCTTCTTCTCTGAGCAGCAAACAGTCCCCAAGAACCCATTTTTATTGACTAGCCACGGGTCTTCACTGCTTGGCTAACAGGGACTCTTTCCAACATATGCCAAACCATTTTTGGTTTTGAAACAGGAGCCCTGACCCGAGGCAGAGGTTGATTCCTGCAAGGAACTCAACTTGGAAGGTGATGCTTCGCCAGCATTAAGGTTTGAGCCCACAGGGGCAAATGCTGTAAGATTAAAATTCTTGTGTGTAAACGGAGAAACCTGCAGGGTTCCAAAGGAGAAAGGTGACCGTGACAAGGGGATACGTGCTTCTGGCTAGAGCATAAGGCAATGCTCAGCAAAGGCTCCGTCACTGGGGATGGGGAGATTTGGGCACAGCTGCAGAGAACTTGGAGGGTGGTGGAAAAGGAATTGTTTAAACAAGTGCATGGTAAAATAGACTGAAAGGACCCTGCTTGCCACTGCTGTCATTTAAGCCATAAAAAAAACCCCGGAACTTTAGTGAGAGACAGAAATTGGATGAATAAGCTTAAATTAGATTGAAGACCCATGCTGTCTATATGGGATCAAGGAAGAGACTGAAAGCACATTATAAAATCTAGAATTGCTCAGGACACTGCATTAACAGCAGGTGCAGTAGAATTATCTATCTGATCTGAAAATCTCCTTCCTGGAGCTCCCCATGACTTGTCCTGAGCCTTCTGCTGTGGGCAACGTGGGGTCTGCAGCCTCCTGCTGCCACCAGAGGGGACGGTCACTCCAGCCCTTGGGGCCACGGCAGCCAAGACCAGAGAAGATGACACTGGTGCAGAAGGACCACCTAGAGAGCCAGAGGGTTTCAAATTGGGCACTGGGCAAAGAGCAAAGGCCTTTCTCGGCACTCGGTTTCAACCACAGTATCACCACTGGGTTTTTTAAACTTTTTTTTCTTTTAATAGCCTAAAATGAAGATGCACCAGATGGTTGTCCAGTTTCAATCAGATCTGACAGTCATCAGCCTCAATGCTAATTAAATTTGTGTCAATTTTCATGAAAACTAGAAGCCTAGAGAGAGGCAGAGACTCCCTAATGACTCCTCCTTCCCCCCCCAAAGGGGATCCTGAAGTGTAATCTCATTTTTATTAGACACCAAAATAGGTCCCCATGAGAAGACCCCCCCCTCCCAGCCACTAAAACCCTTCAGTCAGAATGTGCAACCAACACACTGAAAAGAAGCCAGGCTTCCTTCATCCCCATGCTGACAGAGCTACTTATTTTATATTACCTATTTACTAGATGCAAAATTTCTGCACCACCATCCATCTTTCTGTCCTGTTCTTAGACAGCACCTACCTCATTGGAGGCTGCTCCAGCAAAACCCAGGACAAATCCCACTGTATCAGATCAGCTTGAGCTGCAGCTGGAAGTGTCTGACTGCACGAACAGAAATCTCCCCAAGTTGCACTGAATTAACCTGAAAGGGAGACACATGCACTCCCTTCTCAACTAGAAAGTTTATGTTTCTCCTTTCTAAGAGTGATTAGAATTGCTGAGGTCTAAATATTTATTTGTGCTGTGGAGGCATGACTGTGAAGAAAACCAGATACTGGAGGGAACAGCTACTTGACTGGGGACATGGAAGGAGAAGCAAGGGGAAAAAAGTAAAGCTAGGGTGAATTCTGTTGAGTTAAACTGGGTTACACTCAGAGCATCCATAAAGCTGAAAATAAAGCCCCTCGATCGCACGGGGACCAGCACCCACCCCATTTCCCCTGGCACCTTGTGACCACTCTGCTTCTGCCTCACTCAACCCCCCGCAGACCCTTCCCCTGCCAAATTTCCCACCGACCAGGTCTTCTTCCCCATCTCTGCTCTACACGTTTCCTTCATTAGCCTCCCGCTCCGTCTCTTGCCCTAGCCTCCTTTGAGACCACGCGCAATTCCCTTTCTTCATTTATATTGTTACCTTGAAGGTATTTTTAGCCTGTGACCATGTTGCCCCTGAGCCTTCCTTTTCCCAGACTGTAAATTTAGCTCTCTCAGTCATTCCTCACGTCTCCCAGCACTCACCTTCTTCCTCCTGACCTCCTTGGTTTTCTGCCTCCTCCTGCACCTGCAAGGACCAAAGCCACACGACTCAAACTGCTGTCACCTCTGTGCCCTTAGACCTCATGCCCTGTGACAAGGCTGCTCCAGGACCTCTCCCCCCATCCCTAGGGCCACCACAAGCTCCTTGGGGGTGACCCCTCAGAGATGTGGATTGGCTTAGGAGACTTCCCATCGGCAGCCCCCTTCCAGTTTCTCCAAACCAGCGCTTTGCTCTTCACAACATACAGCTTTAGAGCAATAAAACGAACCTGCTTATGCGTGGGAGCTCTTCCAGCCTTGCCAGGTCTCAGGAGTTTGGGATCCAGCTCAGAACTGACTCTGCTCCCATTAAAGCACCTCCCAGGACCATAACTGCATCCTGGCTGGGACCCAGTCCCACAAAGCCCATTAGGTGCTTTGTTCCCATTCAAGCACCTGCCTCCCACCAACTTCAGAGCTGAATTGAAACCTGCATGAATATTTAGGGACTGGAGGTTGTCACCAAAAAGAAAAAAAAGCCCGTACTGAAATAGCTAACAACTCTGACACATCTTATCTGAGAGAAGAACAGTACAGGAGCACAGCAGATTGCTCTGGGCTCTATTCTGTTAGAGGGGATGGGGCGGGGGGGAACCAACTAAAATAAATAGGCTCCAAATGGTCCCAGGTGTCCTGGGTTAGAAGGGGAGGGACCTTCCAGAGCTGGGCTCCATCCCGCCTCAGTAGGCTGCTGTGGGGATAAACGGGGGTTTAGGGAGTAAGGTGGGAGATGCTGGGGAAGGGGGTTTGCTTTGTTGGTGTTATGGTATTTGGGGAGGTGTGCTGGGTTATGGGGGTCTTTGGAGGAGATGAGCCCATCCTGCCCCAGGGGTGGGTCAGCCCTTGGGAAGAATAGGGAAATGGGGACAATGTCCTTGCTGGGAGGGTCCCTGCAAGCTGGAGGGGGCAGCTTGGGGAACGATGTTACCTATGGCTTTAGAGATGCAACACCTCCAAACCTGTATGGAGAAAAAAATTATTTTCTTTTTTCCTGGTTTTTGGTTTGGGGTGGTTGTTTTTTTCTTCCTGAAACATCAAAATCTCTAGGTTTGGCAAGCAAGACAGTAAAATCACTAAAATACTGAAAATTTTTAATGCTAATTATTTTATCTTTTCATTATTGAAAGAAAGATTAAAAAAACCCTTCCAAATGTAAAAATCTATGTTCCATTTTTTTCTTTTTGAAAGTGTTAAAGAGAAGATTAGGGTTTGGTTTTAGGAAGGCTGATTTTCTTCTGTGTTTCAGGTTGAAAAATGCAAGTATTCTGTTGGGAAACTACCAGGCAGACCTGGCTGTCTCCATGCTCCTGCCTCTGTCACAGCATACAATGTGGTATATGCAGAGAAAAACTCTTGAAGTAGCTAAGTTCATAGTTTTTCTGCACCATGAGCTTTTGCTGCAGGCAGGCTTCAGTCTTTCAGCCTGGAAACCTGGGAAATCAAGAGAACATAAAGGGACAAGGGTTTATGATTTATTTATCTTTAACCTGAGGTCCTAAGGAAAGCTGGCGTATGTGCATCTGCCTCTCTCTGTCCTCCTTTATTAACTGCAGAGCTTATGGGCAATTTTTACCTTAGTTCATTAAAGGTAGGGGGGAAATTTCAGATGATTGCTACAAGTGTAAATATGTGACCAGAGAGAGGACAGAAATTCTGAAATCTCCCCACCGAGGGAGATGCTGACGCACGCACACAACTTTTCAAAACACAAATCCATGGAAAACTGGACCCCCTGGTTCTCCCGTTCACAAAACTGCTTCTCTGCGGGCTCCTTTTGGATCCCATGTGGGGAGCACTGGGGAGGCAGCGAGACTCTGCCGAACATCCCAGTGCCTGGGGACTGGAGAGGGCAGGCAGGGCCAAGCCGGGGGGGGCAGATTCCTGCAGGCGAAGCCGATGCCGTGTCTGCAGGATGACATTCCCTCACTTCCAGCCTTATTTTCATGCAGCCCCCGTTTTGCTCTTGCAACTTTATCTTGCTCACGCTGCTCCAAAGGATGTTCCTGTCCTCTGGGCATCCGGATGCTCTGGCTGCGCTCGCAAAACGTCTCATTCAGCATCTCTGTGTACTTGCCTGTGTGTGCAGGCAGAGCAGGGGAGGCTGGTTTTAAAAATGAGCTGCGTTTGTAGCCTGACAGCGAGCTGCGGGCTGGCAATGGCTCAGCTGCCTAGGCCACCCTGCAAGAGGCATTTTACCTCCACCTGAGGATGCGGTCAGCCTCAGCCATCCCTCCCTGTCCCCCCCCTCCCGCACATTTCCCATGGTCCCCGTGAAGATCTATGGCCGGAGATATCCCGAGGCACCAAAGCATATTGACCTGCAATGGCACGCTTCCCTCCCGGCAATTGCTCTAATGGGAACTGCTCAGAGCATCCAAGACACCAGTGCAACTCCATTAATCACGGCCGCCTCTCGCCTGGCACGGGATGGCCTCGCTCATCGCCGTCCTTCAGGTCGGTGTCGGGGAAGAAGTCCTTGGACACGCTGTGTCCTTGGAGCTGGAGCACATGGGAGAGCATCTTCCCATCACGCTGACGTGTGAGCGGTGGCAGGGGCTGGCACAGGCAACAAAAGCCCCTGTACTCCCACTCCACACCAGAACACAGGCTCAGAAACCTGCAGCCTTTGCTAAGTAACTGCTGTCGCACCCGTCATCTCCCCGCAGATGTGATATTTGGGGATCATCCTCCCTTCTTTCCCCTTCTTGCAGCCCCATCCCAAAGGCTGGCTGCTTCCAGACTCATCACTCTTAAGTGCTCAGCGGGCAGGTACTCGCTGCAGCTGGCCGGGATTGCAAAAAGCATTTAGCAGATATAAGGCATGAAAATAGTGCCAGACAAGGGGTGATCAGAAATCATTTAGACTAGGCAAAACCAGGCCATGCCAAATTTGCGCAGGCAGCCAGACACATGGAAGGAGCATTTGTGAATGGAGCCGAAATGAATTATTTGAAGATGCTGCAGTATCTCTACGTAGCTGTGGCCAAATGATACCTGAGCACTTGGAGACGGGCGGGCAGGAGGGGGTGTCTGGCCAGGATCTTAGTCCTGGGCTGTGTTACAGCTCGGGTTTCTCCTTCAGATCAGCAATATCTTTGCATGGGGGGTGAAGGCACAGGCCAAGAGGAAGATGGGGCATGGTGCATCGCCCTGGCCAGAGCTGCTGCTTTGTGCTCCCCTGGCTGCGAATGCACCTCAGGCTCACACTGAAAATCTGGATGTAACCTTGACATGTTACAAAATGCTGGGGGAGAGCTTGGCTTGCTATCCTCCTCCCTGAATTTGTACCTCTCTGGGGCAGGATTTGGCCAAGGGTGGCTGATGCACTTTGTGAAGGGGACATGGTGGAAGCAGGGTGGAGAGACGAGAGCCACCCAGGCGTGGGAGGTTCTGCTCTGCCCTGATCAGCCTTTTTCCCCCCTTCTGATCTGGCCCATCATCTGTTTCCCAAGGACGTTTACTCCAACTGTTTGCTGTTACCAGCTAGCTGTACAGAAAGCCAATCCCAAGGATGAAAAGCCCAGGGAGAACAAAGCTCCTGCCTGCAGCTCTCCTTCGCCTTGCTGGGCCAGGCACTGCCCAGGCTCGAGTGGGAGCCCCAACCCCATCTGGGTGCTCAGCACCGTGCAGATCCACTCTGGGAAAGAGGCAGAGCCAAACAGCACGGGCTGGGGAGCAGAGCAGTCATGATTTATGTCCATGCTGGATGGAGCACGACCCACTGGCAGCACAGCTTTGCAAGGCGAAATGTGTTGCGAAACTGCCCAAGGAGAAGGTGTCATGTCCCAGTTTCTCAGGAGGATGACTCAGGTTTGCTGATTCCCAGGTCAGGGTTAAGGTGAAACGACAACCAGGGATCCTTTAACTCACAAAACTCAATTTTTATTTGCTCACAACAAGAATTGGCATGCTCACCACCAAAACTGGTATGCTCACAACAAAAATTGGCATGAAACTATGCCAGTAAACGGTGTAACGTGCTAACCCTACATCACCAAACATATACTACAGGCCTTGCCTATTTGGGAATTGGTTCAGGGAAGACAGTAAGGAGAGCCCTCCCATTGAGTCACAAGGTTCAGGGCAGACCCCCTTGCTTTCTAGACTCCTTCTCAGTGAGGAGCCCAGGGGCGGCTGGACCCACTCCTAGTCCCAGACTTGGTCAATGGTTTATGTCTAAAGGGATGAGGTGTAGGGATTATGGAAAAGGGAGAGAGAGAAGAGAAAGACATCACCAGTCCTGAGTCCAGCGTTGGTTCAGTCAGCTGAGGGGTCCAGACCCCGTGGGCTTGCACACTTGGGGCTTCAGTTTGTGTCCTTTTATCGTCCTTGCCCCTCCTTCAGGGCACTCGAACTCATTAGGCTAATTAGGGAGCCTTTGGGCCGTGGGCTTGGGGGTCGTTTGGGGATTAGCTACCCCTTCCCTGTAGATGTGATCTTGGGCCATGCATGGTGAGCTGCCCAGCTCAGCACATCAGAACAGCACACCAGAGCAGGGAGCTGTGCCCCCCCTGCGCACCCTCCCCTCCCCTTGGCTTCCTTGCATGGCCGAGTTCCTTGTTATGCAGTTAGTCATTATGCAGACTATTTTATTGTTATTGCCCCACCACAATGTTTGAGACCTTAACTCCTTCAGTCTCTCACAGAAGGCAAGGCTTCTTTTGGGACACAGCCCCCAGGCGAAGATGCTGGTTAGTGATAAACTCAATTTCCGAGGTTGCACAGTCATGGAATTCGTGCTGCATCTGCATCATTCCCACCTCTGCTATAGATGATTCAGCATCTCCATCACCAGCAGACAATGGCAGAACCCACTTGGGTGATGTCCTCTGGTGATGCTGGCGTTCAGGGAGCTGGAGTGTACCTTGGCCTCCTTGGCAGTCAGTGGCATCGGCTTCCAAGGTAGCAGGAATGGGATGGAAGGTCAGGAGATCTCTGCTTGGTCTTCCCCCATAGCGGAGTGCCTTTTCAAATGCTGCTGAAATGCTTCAGATGTCACCAAGACTTTTAAGTCAACATGAGACAGGCAGGACCTCACTGCCCACGGGGGGTTAAGGTTCAGCAAAACATACTGGGAGACTGGTGACAGATGAAGGGAGCAATGGGCAAGGAGCTGCCTTAACTGGGGAGGCTTTCTTGTGTGTCCAAGCTGCCACGAAATGTTCCCCACCAGCGTGCCAGAGGCCGGCAGCCGGCCTGGTGACGTGCTGCCTGTGCTGGGTTTCCACAGGGATGTGCCCGGGCAGACGAGGGGTCGCAGCTGATGCTTTAACTTGCCTCCAAGCACGGAAGGGCAGCGGGCGGCTCGAATTCACCCAGCTCAGCATCTGCAGCATGGCTTGCACTTGCAGTCTTGCAAAAGCCTTATAAATTTTTTAGATCAGCCCAAAGTGCCTGCTGAGTCGGCCAATCAGCTCCGGTGGATTAAGGAAACTTACCTTTAAATTATTAACAGCACACAACCAGCCATGAGGCCCGTGGGGTAGAGGTGGGAAAGGAGAAGTTACTCATTCCTCCTTCTCTAGTGGGTGCCACGAGAGCAGCCAGCACCAGGCTGGGGATGGGCAGAGGTGTCCGCTCACACCTTGGAGGATGGTCCCATCCGTGGGGTGTTCCCTTCTCCATCAGGAAACCCCAACGAGGCATCAGTGCTATACTGGGCGCGGGGCGTGTCTTGCTTCGTGGAGATGAGGTCCCTTTCGGAAACTGGAGGTTGGCCCAGGTCCAGCCCCCCTGCACCTCCTTCTCCTTCCCCCTTCTTCCAGGTCCAGCGGTTTCTCAACCAACCTCTTGACGAGCTGATCCGCAGCAGTACAGGAGAGCCAGCCCTGACGCTTTTTGACTTTCCTACCACCTCTAGTGATTTCCCCCCCCCCCAAGCTTTAAATTTCAGGTAATACAATCACAGCTGCAAACTCTGGTCCCCGAAGAAACGACAATAAGCAGTTTGCAGCTCCCCAGGCCGTGCCCTTTGCTTCACTATGGACGTGCTGTCTGCCAGGGCCAGGTTTTGCAGAGGTGGGACGTGGATTTCTTTTCCTTGGCAGCTGCTCCAGCAGGACTTTGTCCCTGTTTCCACGAGATGGCATCGCTGAGACTGCTACGGAGGGGAAGCATCCACCGCGGCGTCTGCAGGGAGGACAGCGATGAAAAACGCAAATAAAAAAAAAAGGTCGCTAGGAAAAAATGCCTCTGAGTTCTCGGTTGTGGGGTCCCAGTGCACCTGGCTGTGGCAGAGAGGAATTGGAGGAGAAGGCAGTGTTTTAAAATGCATCTCGCCAGCACAGCCCTATATATCACCCGCCGCAGGCCACGCGACACCCTCCTGCTTTCCCACGGTGCTGGCGGCTCTCGAATCAACTTGAGTTCGCTGCGAGGTTTGCCAAAAGCCATCTGTGGCCCCGTTCAGGGTGATGTCGGGGTGCTTATAATTTTGGTAGAAACCCCAAATGGGTCACCCACCCCAAACAAAGCGTTGTTCCCAGAGCGCCTCTGAGCCCTGCAGGGTCAGACAACGATTTGCACGTGGCAGATCATTGATCTGGTCCCAAAACCCGGATCCACAATGAGTCTTCAAACCCAGGGTGTGGGTAGAGGCAGGTCATGGCTTCGTTTGATTTTGATTTGAGATCCCTAGAAATTCAGCGTACTTGATTTTCTTTTTTGAACCTCATGCTTTGAGGTAGGTCTAAATCAGAACATTTCTGTTTATTCCGGCTCTCTACAGAGCCTGACCCAAATCTCCCCAAATGGGGGGATGCTGCAGCTGCAGACATCTCAGTTCAGGCCCTGCCTCTTCTTTCTGATCCTGCAGGTTACCTGAGGTACCAACAGCACTGAAATCAGGCTGAAAATGTGGACCTGTTGTGAGCCATGAACAAGTTTGAGTTAAATCCTCTGGGGTTTACATTTTTCCTTTTCTGCAGCTACACTGTTAATTACCTCACTACTTGTGCATCGCTCCCAGAGCATCTTTCACAGCTCCCCTGGCATATTTCTATGGAAACGTAGCTGTGGTTTTGTCAAACTTGTTTTTGCTTTTAAAATAGCTATAGAGGAGCAGGTGCAGACTTTACGCCTACTCTTCTCTGTCTCTCACTTGACCTCAAGGTTGTCCCCGCTCCTGCTGTGCCAGGGTCCAGCACTCGTTGGGGACCAGAGAGCTGGAGGTACCTGCACAGCAGTGGGGGGATGTCCCCACGGAAGCTCCTGTTCCTGCTGCTTTTAGGGATGGAGGAAAAACATGCACGTGGTGATGTTCTCCTGCCCTGCTTGGAAATACCCAGGAAGGGGCACAAGTCTGCCGTGCTGGCTCAAGGACAACATGCCTTGGGAGCCGAGAAATGCATGAGGAGCTGGAAGATGAGATTAAACCATTAGTGGGAAAACAGCCTCCTCCCACAGTCTGTGCCTGGAGGGATCCCCAGGTCCCTTTCCAATTTGTGGCATTCCAAGGACACGGCACTTTGTAGAGCCCAAATGCTGCAGAGACCTTGGGCACCAAATCCATTTCTATGGATGAAACTGGTGGCTGCTGGGGCTTGAAGTGGGACGAGGAACCTTTGTGGTCTGTGTGCACAGTTCTGGGGAACGTGGCTCGGTAAGCTGGTGTGTGACCAGGACGTGGGATGGGGACGGTGTTGGGGGAGCAGGCGGTGATGACTTCATGCAACACTCTCTGTAATCCAGCTTGGTGTCTGCTCCTTGAAGCTCTGCCTGGGGACATTTAGTGCTGCAGAGCATCACATGTTAATTAGGATCATTAAGGGCTCCTGCAACACAAACAATAATGATGCTTGTGCCTCTGGAGCTCTCCTGGGAAGGACCTTGCATGGTGCAATCCTTCATGGAGCCCAGGCAGGGCATCCGCTCCCAGTGCTCTGGCTTCTTCTAAAAGCCAAGTCATGAGCACAACCAACCTCAGGATGCCCCAGCACGCTGCTAACCCCACCTTCGAGAAGGAAAATATCCCTTGGAAAAGTCTCCGGACCATTGTGGTGGGGTGGGAGTAGCACCCTCACACCTCCTCCCTCCATCTCACTGCCCCACCGTCCCACCTCCCGCTCCTCCCCACGCTCGGTGCTCCCACCCTTTCTCCCTCAAAGCACCCGGCTGTTTCATTTTGGTCAGTCCTAAGTGCTTGGCAACCACAACCCTTTGGATTGGGGCAGCTGCCACTGGGTGGAGTGGGGAGAGGCGCAGACCTTGCCCCAGGCTGCAGGTTTGCAATGGGAGCCAAGACACTGCCCTGGGTAAAGACCATGAGTTTGGGGGCTTTTTGGGAGTCCTGAGTCACATCTGAGCTCCAGCACGTGGCTTCAGTTGGGGAGAAACGTTCCTGTTGTGGTGTTTGGAAAGGGCTGGGGGATCTGCCGTGTGTGAGGCAAAGAAAGGCATAGAGAGAGGGCAGTCTTGGCCACTTCTCCCAAAATGATGGGGTATTATGAAGAATAAAAGCGATACTGCCAGCCCTTCCAGGAGGCATGGGGTGTGCTATTTTCTCTCTTTAAATGGCCTAACTTTAGGGGCTTAAGTTAAGCTTATTTTGCATGGAAAAAATGATAATGAAGACCCTGGTAACTGGTATTAGAGGGTTGAGCAGGTTAAGGAGAATATAAAAACCCAGACTGATGTAAAAGCTTTAGGCTGGGGGAATCAGACCAGACACCTGCGTTGGTTGAGGGGTGAGAGCTGGGTAAGGACTGGGCCCTCGTGACACCCTGAATATGGGTGCCAAGCTCTCCTCCTTCCTCCATATTTCCATCCCAGCCCTGCCTATGCCCATCCCCACCATCTGCTCTACGTGGGACTACACAAAACCCAGCAAAACCAGCCCCTCTCAATGACAGACACACACACAGAGCTCCACACTTTTTGGGTTGGTTGGTTTGTTTTGTTTTTTTGTTTTTTTGTTTTTTGTTTTTTTTTTTTCCACTGTGGATGTTGTACCAGTTTTATTGGTAAAATTAACATGAAGCCTCACAAACGCTGGAACATGCTTTTCCTTTTAAAGAATTTCCACTGGACCTTAATGGTGAGCATCCAGTCGTTGACATATAAACTCTTACAAGCTGATGTGCACACATGCGCCCGGGGGAGACGGTGGCAGCGTCCTGGTGTCAGGGATGGTTTCTGCGCGATGCACTGGGAGCCCACGATTCATTTGCCAGCCTTCTGGGCCTTCTGGGCAGACTTGGTGACTTTACCAGCCCCACCGCTTTTCTTCTCCACGTTCTTGATGACGCCCACGGCCACGGTCTGCCGCATGTCACGGACAGCGAAGCGGCCTGTGGGATGGAGAGCAGGGGGACGGGAGTGAAAGGCGGCTGCCTTGCCTTCGCTAAGGCTGAGCTCTTCTGGACGGGTGATGGTGGGATCTGCACCCACCACTCATGATTCCATGCATTACCCCTGTCCTTGGAGCAGGTTCCTGCAGGAACGAGCCCTGAGCCATCAACCCTTGCTCTGAGCACCAAGCTAGCCCTGCTGCTCCTCTCTGTTTAAGTGACTATTTATTGAACTTAAATCACATCTGCTCTCTGCAAGCTCCCGGCATTGCCAAAGCTTCCGGATGTGCAACATCATCCAAGGAAAGCATGGCACTTCCCTACTTTAAAAGGTGACCTCTGCTGAGCTAAATTCCCCCTTTCTTCTCCTGACCAGTTGTGGTTTAGGGCAGAGACAGGGAAGCTGAAAAATGTTTCTGTGTTCAGAAACTATCAGGCTTTAGTAACCTTGAAGGAAAGGTCCTGTTGCTCCCAGAGGGAAAATCCAGCCCTGCCTTTGGAAACCCAGCTCAGCAGAGAGCCTGTCCCACCCCACCAGCCCTAACACAGTTCATGCATCAGTTTTGTAACCCCAGCACAGGGGAGAGCAATGAAACATCCTCAGCTCCCTCCTCCCCAGCCTAACTGGTGGGGAATACTGGGAGAGGCTCAGCATGTCTGGTGTGAACTCTACACCCATAAAGCCTTCATACTCCTCCACAGGAGACCTCCAAAGAGCTGTTCCCTTACCGAGGGGTGGGTACTGGGAGAAGCTCTCCACACACATCGGCTTGCCGGGGATCATCTCCACGATGGCAGCGTCGCCCGATTTCAGGGACTTGGGGTTGTCCTCCAGCTTCTTGCCGGAGCGTCGGTCGATCTTCTCCTTCAGCTCAGCAAACTTGCAGGCGATGTGTGCGGTGTGGCAGTCGATGACGGGCGAGTAGCCGGCGCTGATCTGGCCGGGGTGGTTCAGGATGATGACCTGGGGGACAGAGCGGTGTCAGGGCAAGGATGGGAGCCGGAGGATGGTGGCAGACCATGCACGGTGGCACCACCAGCTCTGCTGACCTGAGATGTGAACTGTGCTGCCTCCTGCGGGGGGTCCGACTTGCTGTCCCCGCAGACGTTCCCGCGACGGATGTCCTTGACGGAGACGTTCTTCACGTTGAAGCCAACGTTGTCCCCAGGCAGAGCCTCGCTCAGGGCCTCGTGGTGCATCTCCACGGACTTCACCTCAGTGGTGATGTTCACGGGTGCAAAGGTGACCACCATGCCGGGCCGCAGGATGCCAGTCTCTACGCGGCCCACGGGGACTGTGCCGATCCCTGCGGAGACAAGGACAAAACAGAGCAAAACGTAACTTGCTTGGCATATCCCTGGGCTAGAGCCTGGCTGCAGCAAAAGCAAGATATCTCCAGTGGTTTAACCAAAGACCGCGTTTGCTTCTTGCCCCAAACCCCCCAGTTTTTAGCTGCAAGGTCAACATTAGGGTCTTCAAAAATACCATGAGTCCATCCTTTCTACCCAGTGTTTTGTAAAAAAGGAGCAACATCATAATCAGAAGGCCCTGAACAATCCACGTGCCCCGAAAGCTCTTCCTTTGTAGCAGCTGTGACGTCTCCTGCATGGAGGACTGGGCACATCATGGTGTGCATACAACAGCAAGCTCCACATCCCTGATGGCCACACCATCCACATGGGACGAGGACCAGCTGTGCCAGAGAATGAGGGTGGCTGATTAAATGAAGGGGACCTTTTACACCCTGTATCATTGGGAGACTTTGGGAAAACTCACCTTTGGAGTCAGGTGAGGAATCATTAAGAGAAACAGCCTTGAAAAAGAGGTTGGGGAGGTTGGCTGGACCCATCAGCTAGCTCATCCACATCTACCCTGCTGCCTCCAACCCCCAGCTTCCCACAGTGTCCCTGCTCTCTAAGGACCTGCCCCATTGTAAAACCATACCTCTTTGCCCCAGCTGAGCTAGGGGAGGACACAGACCTGCTCACCACTCTCCACTGCAAACAAAAGACTGCAATAAAAAGCCTCTTAAGACCCATGTTCAATCCCTGCCTGGTTTCTGCAGTGCATGTGTCCTTGGAAAAGTGTGGAAAAGGGCTGGAAATGGCTCTGCCTGCCTGATCCGGCAGCCGGGTGAGTCAGCAGGGCTGCTCACTGCTGCCAGCAGGTCAGAGGGCTCACGGGGTATTTATAGCTCAGAAAAGCATCCCCATCACTGCTCCAGAGGGAAAGGGAGACGCACCGGCCACTGCATTCCCTACATGGCTGGCACCACGGCCCAGCTCAGCAGACGGAGGTGCCGGTGATGGACACCAGCATTTGGGAAGCACGAGCAGACCGTGGCCAAGCAGCCACGCACCAGCCTCACTGGTGGCCCTCCCTGCTGGTCTTGTCCCTCGTCTGGGTCCCAGCACGTTTTTTGCTGCCTCCAACTTGCCTTGCCAGCCATGACCTCTGGGACACCCAAATTTGCAGCCATTCTGGTATTGCGTGTTCTCTGGGGAGAGCTCACAAGGCTGCTGCTCCTCTCCGGTCCCTGGGCACCTTTAGGCATGTCTATCTCCACCCCAGACAGCCCAGTCTCAGACGGGGTCTTTGCCCTTACCACCCTTCTCCTCCACATTATCTCAAGTTCGAAGAATCCAGTCCCTCCAGTTTCCCCAATACCTGGAAATGTCATTCCCCAAATCTCCCATGGAACAAAGATTCCAGTTAAAGCAGAGGGAAGAGGGACAGTGGCAAGGCTTTTGCTCACCTCCAATCTTGTAGACGTCCTGGAGGGGCAGGCGCAGGGGTTTATCTGTGGGGCGGGTTGGGGGCAGGATGGTGTCCAGGGCCTCCAAGAGGGACACCCCACTGGCATTGCCTTCCTTGCGCTCCACCTTCCAGCCTTTGAACCAAGGCATCTGGAAACAGAGCAGCAACAAGATGCACTGAGTGTGCCTGTCCTCAGCATCCAGAGGTGATCCCAGAGAGACATCCCACCAGGACAATCTTCAAGGAGTCAGTCCAGCCATGTCCTGGCTTTACCTGGGGGCTGGGGAGCTCTTTCCATTCCACCATCCCCGCAGGGTTATCTGCACCCCTTCGCTCAATCTCCCCCCTTCTCTTCTAGAAACGTGCAAAACAGCCATTAACAGGAGAAAAAGGATGGAAGTGGTTAAAACCAGCAAACTCACAGCCCCCGTTTCCAACACCAACGCATGGGCACTGCACCAGCTGCCCGGATCCTGCCCTCCAGCAATGATGCCTCCAGCACAGGGACGAGAGGGTCTCCAGCCAAGTCCCAGCTACAAAACCCCCAAACTTCAGTCCTGGGGACCAAGTTTCTTCCAGGTGAGCCCCAGACAGACACTTCTCCCCACTCACTCCTGCTATCACCCCTTCAGGATTTGGATTTTAAACTCTGGCTTGGAAGGTCCTGGAAATGCAGTGCTTGCACTAGGGCTGCCGAGGGGCAGGATCATTTTTCACACATGCTCTCTGCTCCTGCCCTAAATTGGACCCTTGAAACTAAAATTGGCCAGAAAAGAGTCAGAGAGGTAGGGAAATGAGCTCAGCAAAGCCCATGGTTTGATGCAGGGAACCACAGTGCTCTCTTGGGGTGATGCTGCACATCTGGAAGCTGTAGCAATGCCTGGGGCTTGTCAGCAAGAGAAATTCAGTCCTGGGTCTGAAACAACCCTGATACAATGAACAGAGAGCAGAGTCTGCAAGGTCATTCCCCCTTCCTCTGCAGAGAGGTGTAGACAGTATTTTCCCACTCAGAAATGCTGCCCGTGTGCCCCAGCTCCATCACACATATTATAGACATGGCTTTTCCCTTAGGCACCACCACCAGTGGCACAGGGCAATGGGTATGGAGCTGGGGCTAGGGGTGAAATGGGACCCCCAAAGTGCCCCCAGTTTCACAGCCATCCCTGGAGGACACGGCTATGCCAAGGCTGGTTTCTTATCCTGCAATCCGCACTGCTTTCGGGAAGGAGCAAGGCAGGGAAGAGCCAGGTCCAGCCAAGGAATTCAGCCTGCATCAAACATATTCAGGTCAACCTCCTTTGGAGGGTGCCGTCTGACACCAATTTTCTTCCTTGGTGACAGTGGCAGGAGGAGCCTGGGGACACGTTTGCAGAGGAATCCTTCCCAGGCCACTGCAGCTATCGCTACGCAGCCAGCCCCAGCACCAGGCTAACAGCTCGGCGAAACGATAAATCCATCCAGCCGGTGACGGAGCCGCATGTGATGCGCAGGATGACTCAGACCTTCCCTCCAGCCTGTCGTCTCACGGCCCAAAATGCCGGGCAGGTGCCCGTGCGACGGCTGCCTGCCCGCGGGCTCTGCTCTCGAGGGTGACGGCCACCCATGTGCCCGCCGCTCCCGTCCCTCTGCCCCCGCACGGCCTGGGGACATGGGGAAACGGCAACCTCTGGCCCATGATGCGGGGCTGTCGGAGCCATCCTTTTTTCCTTTCGATGCTTTAGCCAGAAAAATTGGCATCCCAAGCATCGGATAAAGATGCACTCTGACATCTTCTGGGAGCAAATCCGCTCTGCAAAACCTGGTTTGCACTGCCTCCTAGGGCCACGCAAGTAAAACCTCTCTTATGTATTCCCCAAATCTGCTTCCCAAAGAGCAATTCCTATTCCACCACTCCTATGGCAAAAGCAGGATCTGACCAAACCCCACAGCCAGACAGGGTAAACTCCAGGCTCAAGCCCCCATAAATAACAGCTGAGCTCCAACTATTTTGCACCCCAAGTGCATTTTACAGACTAGTCGCCTTTCTCTGATTTTACCCAGCCCGTGAGCATCCCAGCACACCCACCCCACACCTCCCAACATTGAGTCTGCAGCCTCAGGCCACCACACTCCCTTGCCCCACAGATTGGGTGCCTTTGGGTTCCAGCACCCCAATGGGGTGAAACTCTCCCAAACCACTTCAAACAGCCCAGTTCTGCTGGCTTCAGCAAGAGAAAGCTGGCTTCACATAAAACCCCATTGCCAAAAAGCTCTCAAATGTCAAATTTTGATGCAAGCGCAGCCCAGCCATCTTTTTTTGCCATTGGTCTTGGGCTGCTGTGCAACAGGGATGTGGGATGGAGTCTCCCACTCAGAGCTGGGTCCAGCCTGACGTACCAGCACACCTCCTCTTGCCTGGAGGTGACAGGAGCTGCAGGGACGTCACGGCTCTAATCCCCACTTTCTGATAAGTCCCCTGACAAACAGACAAGTCAGTTGACTGCCTTGTGCTTTAGAGAAACCCTGCCAGAAATTGCGAGTGAAACAAAAATCAGAGCTTTTTCAGGCAAGGAACGACATGAGACATCTCTACACCAGCTTCCTACTCGAGCTTTCCTAGACATGGTGCAATATGGGGAGGAGGAGTCTGTTCCAAGCTGGTGTCCTGGCAAAGGCAGGATGAGGACCTCCTGGGGACCCTGCACCCTCTCCAGCAAAACTCATGCTGATCCAGACCTCCGGACAGGCTCTTTTCCCACTTCACCAGCTCAGGCAGCTTCTGGGAACCCACCCTGGAGCCAGCTGCCTCCTTACAGCAGAGAAGCGACTTATTTTGGCCCCTGCCTTCTCTTGGGCAGTGAGTTACATTGAGAACATGCTCTGAGACCCATCCGGAGGAAGGGGGCCATCGAGCCCCATCCTGCTCCGGGCCTCCCCTCTGCAGCCTATTAATAGGAGAATTGTTCGGGATCATCTTCCCAGCCCAGCAGCTGCTGACATTTGGAGCCTGTCTGATTTGAGGCACCCAGGAACTATGTGGCTGGGTTTGGCATGGCCGCGGCTGACCTTTATCCCAGCTCTGCTCCACAGGGGACAGGAATCTCCCAAGCACCCCAAAAATTCCTTCCTTCCAAGCCAGCCCCAAATGAGCTGCTTTTCCCGTGCAAGGCCGTGAGCTGCGTTTCGTGATGGTGTGAGCTTGCATTGCAGCACTCCTCTAGCTCAGGCTTGTGATCCCTGACCTCCCTCGATTGCTGCTACACTCATACGTTGTCTCTCTCGTCATAGAGCCCTGACCCGTAATCCACAGATGAAGTCCTGAAGTCCCCTTAAGCATCAAATTTCCCGTTGGTTTCACAAGAGATTGCTGGGGATTTCTGGTCTGAGCAACTTGCTCAAGGTCACCCAGAAGCCAGCAGGAGAGCAGGGACCTTCCTCTGGCCAGAACTTTCCAGCCCATCATTTCTTTAGAAGACTAAAGCTGGGGTGGCTTTTTCTCCAAAAAAACAGTGTCAGAGTAACAACTGTTATTGGCAGCCTGTCTGCCAAGAAGCCCCCATCCTTCTTCAAGATCTTCTTTCTCCCCTGCTGTCATATGAATTAATGGCAAGGGCCCACCCAGAGCACCCTGCTTTTGTATCCCCACCATCCTCATCACCAATGGACAGAGGAAGGGCCTTGTAAAAATCAACTGGACAAGGAGTAGCCCCAAATGGATGTTCTAGGAAACCATGGTTTTGGCATGGGAAACTTGGTACCTCCTCAAGAAAAAGTCACCTTAGGAAGCGAGATCCCAGCACTGGAACTGGAGGTGCAGCCACCACAGTGGCTTTCAGCACCAATGGGCAAGGGTACCTGACACCCAACACGTGGGAGCTGTGTGGCGGGAGCCGTTCCAAGCCTGTGACCAGATTGTGTTATTTCACTCAGAAAACAACACCCTAAAAACACGCATGGTGTTCCTGCTGAGAGTGACAACTTCTGCGGATGACTCTAACATCACCATGGGTCTGACGATATGAAACCTTCAAATCACACCCCATGAGCAAAGCCATATAGATCATCTCCTGAAGATGCTCATGTTTAGCCACTGGGGTGTCTGGCCACGGTACAGCAACCAGTGTGCCCACGAACAGTGCGCCCATTCATCCCGGCTCGGTGCAAGCAGAGCTACGTGACAAACACATCTATGCTGGCAACACGGGTCATTACGCACAACGGGTGCCTGAAACGTGCCCGTGGTTTTCAGAGCATGGAGGTCAGCTTCGGCCTGGATCAGGACAGTCGGGGTGGGGGGAAAAGTCTAACACAACGCACACTTACATTGGGAGAAGGCTCCAGCATGTTGTCTCCGTGCCAGCCCGAGATGGGCACGAAGGGAACTGTGGCTGGGTTATAGCCGATCTTCTTGATGTAGGCGCTGACCTCCTTGACGATCTCATCGTAGCGTTTCTCGCTGTACGGGGGCTCTGTGGAATCCATCTTGTTGATGCCCACGATGAGCTGCTTCACCCCCAGGGTGTAAGCCAGCAGGGCGTGCTCACGAGTCTGCCCGTTCTTGGAGATGCCGGCTTCAAATTCACCGACACCGGCAGCAACGATCAGGACAGCGCAGTCAGCCTGGGAGGAGAGAGCTAATGAATTGCTTCTGTCCCCAGAGAGCACTGCTCCTGGTGACACCCCTGAGAGTTTTGAGTAAGTCCCAGATGAACACCACTCACGGTTTGGACAGACTCCCTGCCAGCTGCTACCCATAACCCTGCAGATCTACCTCAAAACTGACCTAACTGCGTTATTTCAGACTTGCCAACTGTGCGTGGTTTTGCAGCGTGGGTTGGAAACCGGGGTGGGTTCCTCCAGGTTGCATGACTAACCAGGACCTCATCTTGATCATCCAGGGATGCACAGACAAGGCCTCCTGTAAAACCCTACTGAAGTCTTGCAAATAATCTCCCTGGGTGATGGATGAGACTACAGCCATGCAAACTGTGTTCCCTGGCTTACTTCTGCACCCAGAGCCCACAGCAGAAGCTGCATGGGTTTGAGAGAAGGCCATGCCCAGCCCAACTGGCATCACGATGAGAATCTCACTGGGCATGCAGCGAGGCTCATCCAGCACCCGTCAACCACAGCGAAATGCAGGAATGTTCTGTGGCGTGCTGAGGGGAAAGCGCCCTACCCTGGGAGGGTAGACCATGGAGTTTGGCAATGTGATGTGGTTTACGGGACAAAGACAGCTGTTTTGAGAAAAAGGAAGGAGAAAAGACCCATGGAGACTCCTTTAGGCAATAAAGGCTAAGGGATTGTTGGAAGTTTCTCGTATACCTCAGTTGGCTGAGGCTAAAATAATGTGGAGGACACCCTCACACAAGAGCCTGTAGGTCATAGCATCCCACCTCCCAGAGAGGCCATATTCATCCCCACCTCCTCCAAGCAGGGAAAATGGGATGGAGAAACCGCTTCTCTGTGCCCAAGGAAGCCCTTTCTCCCAGACGCCCAGGGAGGTAAAGGACCATGGCGAGCTGGGTCTCCTGGTGCTACTCAGCTTCTCGCACGGACCCTACTCAACGTCACTTGATGACTGCTGTGTCAACTACTCACCTCCAAAAGGACTCCACCAGCACCTACATGACCCTGGGCTCATCAGCAAGCCTCAGCCTCCCACCTCTGGCAGCCCTCCACCCCCTGGCCACCATTTCTCACCTGGGAGGTCCCAGTGATCATGTTCTTGATGAAGTCCCTGTGGCCAGGTGCGTCAATGATGGTGATGTAGTACTTGGTGGTCTCAAACTTCCACAGCGAGATGTCAATGGTGATGCCACGCTCGCGCTCGGCCTTCAGCTTGTCGAGCACCCAGGCGTATTTGAAGGACCCCTTCCCCATCTGGCCAACACAAAAGCAAGAGCTGGTGAGAAAACCAAGCCCGTAGCACTGGTACCAGCAACCTAACCTCTAGGGCACATCCCAGGCTCACACAGGCAGAGGGTCATGTTGCAAACATTGAAGGCAAAATTCCCTAAATTCAATGGCAGCCATGATCTATTCTAATAAATGCAGGTGAAAGGAGATATTGTTCTCAATGCGTTCCTCAACAGGATGGAGGAGAGGCTGGGAGAAGAGCTATGAAGTGAATTTGTGAGTGGGGCTGGATGGGCAGGAGCTGGAACCAGTGATCCATGAGGTCTCCTCCATGAAATGCCACGGTCCTGCACTGCTGCTGGGAAATCATACTGCTACAGAACTATATAGCAATGGTGAAAACCTTCTTATTGTTGCATTTTAATCTATTAACCAAACCTGTGAGACAGGTGGTTAGTGGGAAAGGGCGTTGCTGCATGAGTGAGCCCATAACTGACAGGGGTGGAGGAGGGGAATGGGTTAAAAGAAAATTAAATGCGAGATGGTTGCTATGAGCAGAAAAGAAATGTGATTGATTTTTGCCACAGAGTGTGCGAATTCACACAAAAAGCTACTGAGAGCTGCAGCCAGACCAACTGTTGTTGCCAAATGGCCAAAATCTCAGCCAACATCGTAATGCATAAAATCATGCTGGGTGAGATTAGCTACAGTAAATCTCTCTGTCCTGTGATAAAGCACATTCCTTGGTAAAACCACAATGTCACTTCTGAACTGCTTTTTCCTTTGGGTCGGTGTCCTTTGCCATCATGCCATCAGGGAGAGCCGGACTTCCCCCTCCCAGCATGGAGGCGGTGCTCCCAGTCTGAGCTGGGATCCTGCCAACGTGGAACTGGGGCAGGACAAGTCCAGCCCCTGCTGACCACAGTGTGCCGGGGCAGTCTGGGGAGCCTGGCCAAAGCAAAGGGTTAATGAGCATTTATCATCTTGGCCTCAGATGCGAGGGAGGTTTTTTTAAGACGGAGAATGGAATTTAGGTCATTTGCGGATGATTTAATGGGCTCCTACCACTGTGCAAGGACAGATCCGAGATACCCCGCTCCCATCCATCCATCCTGGTGTTCTCGGCGACCTGTGGTTTCTTCTAGAGTATCAATGCGTAAAATTCACCCTGGCCAATTATAAATCACTGGTCCAGAGGGAAGGGCTTCCTGACTTCAGGCAGCCAACGCTTCAGCGACGATCCTCACCACGAAGGCTGACACAGCATCGCCCCTGAACCCATCCTGCCCCCTCCGTGCCCAGGGGCTGGTCTGCCCCGCTCCCGCATCCCAGCCCCGTGCCCGGCCAGCACGAGGAATTAACGGTACCGGCCCATTTACGTAACAGCTGAGCGCTGCCATGACTTTGCAGCTTGCTCTGGAGGATTACGGGCAAAATCCTAAAGGCAGGGGCAAGCCTCCCCCTCCCCAGAGGGGACGCTGGGTCGAGAGGGTGATGCCCGGTCCCTGCTGGGCAGCTGCGAGCTCTGGTACCTGCAGGAAGGGCGGTCGGGGAGAGTGGAAAAATCCAGAATCAGATCTCTGCTCCTAAGCATCCTCCTGGCATCAGGCTTTGTGAGGGGGCAGAGCAGGAGCTCGGAGGTTAACCCTTTCCAGCACGTGCATTGAACCCCTCTCTTGCCAGGGAAAAGGAGGGAGGGGGATCGTTAGCGTGTGCTCGTTTACTGCTGGAAATGGTGGAGATGCACCGAGGAACGGTGCGTTTTGAGCAACGCATTAATAACGGGTAGTTCTCGAGCAGGAGCTCGATCAGCACACCCTGCAGCCTTTCTCCCAGCGGCAGCCTGTTCCTTCACTTCTGCATGGGGAAACTGAGGCACAGAGCAGACCCCCGGCTCTCCCGCAGGAGCTAAGTGGGAATCAGCACCTTATCGCAGGCAATGCACACAAAAAGCCGGTTATATCATCTGAACACCCCCCCCCCCGAACTTGGTATCGTACGTAACATCAAGACAAATGAGATCTTTTATTTAGCAAACAGTTTCCCTCCTTTCACGGGGTATATTCAGTTACCCAGAGCTGTTGTTGAAAAAAAACAGGGCATTATCTAGCTTTGCACAATACCTTCCCTGTTCAGTGCCAGAAACAGCCTGATTTTCCTTGATCAAACCCCAGCAGAAGGACAGCTTTCTATTTGGAGACCACAAATACTGATTCTTTTTAAAAAAATAGAACAACTCTTCTTTCGGAGATACTGTTACCTATGCCTCTGAGTGAAAAAGAAAGAACTAATCCTTTCTCTTTTCTCTTAAAAAAAAAATATCAGACCCTTGGTTTTTTGTTGGCTTTTTGGGTGCACACAGGCCTCCATTTCCTGCGAATGCCACCTAATGGAAGAAAACCCTTCCCCAGCCCTGCATCAGAAAATGGAGTCTGTAAGCTCAGTCAATAGGCTATTAATAGCAGCTTCCAGTCCCCGCGTATTCTGGCAAGTGAGTGAAAGTGTCTGTTCAATTAAAATAGCCGCAATCACATCTACGATCACCTAACCAACGCCATATCCCATCTGTAGGTAAAGAGGGGAAATATGTGGAGGGATATCAGCGACCATTTTAAAACAGGGGGGAGAGAGATCATTTTGAACGAAGGAAGAAGCTTTTCACTCAAGGGCTGGAAAAAAGGGCTGGCAGTGAGGCAGGAAAATGGGTGGTTTAGCTGAGATGCTATCAGCAAATTCAAAGGGTTAAGACAGACAGACAGCAAAATGTCTAATCAAGAGTGGAAGCTCTGTAAACCTTTTTTTTCTTTCATTGAAATGTGGGATCTTGTCCAGAAAAAAAAAAAAAAAAAGAATCAAGGGATATCTGCATTAAAGATTCCTGGAACGATGACGACAAGCCATCTTCCGAGAGACCAGATCTGCCCTATCAATAACACAGGCAGGCTTTTCCTGGCTCACCCACCTCTCTAGAATTTACCATCATTAATTTCCGAGAGCTTCCAATTCACATTTTTCTTCTTCCTCTTTAATCTCTGTGTTTGCCACATTATAGATATTGGGTGGTGCTTTACTGCGTGACAGCCTGCTGAATGCATGCACTATTAAATTGCTGTAAATGCCACCATCATAAGAGTTAAACAAAAGAATTTAACTTAAATGCTCATGCTTCATGCCAGCTTTTCTGTATTAAAGGCTACCAATCGAGCTACACATCAGACCACCCTCCTGAGAAAAACGGGAATGGGGTTTTTAACGAACTGGATCAAACGAGTGGTCCAGCTGATGCTGCACCTTGTCCCCAGCAGGCACTGGAAGTAGATGCTTCAGAGGGAAATTCAGAGACTCCTGCACTAGGCAATGAGGGATTATCAGATTTTCCTCCTCATGCACAATATTTAGAAGGGATTTCATGCCCTGAAGCACCACGGTTTGTGGCTCTCCCAGAATCCGGGTGCTTACCGCCGGTTCCCTAACCCGTCTTGCAGACCTGCGCCCCTGCCCTCATTAAGAGCCCGCAGCAGGGAGTCCCCCAGCTCCGGAGAAAAGGGTGGCGAGCGCCCAGCTGGCCTATTTTCCCAAGGCCAGAGAAGTCAGGAAGACCCAGGGGTGCAGAGGGGAAAAAAATAGATGGGAACAAAGGGAGAAAGAGAAGGTACGAGAAGGGCAGCGCCAGGAAAAGGGGAATATTGCCCGTGGGACGCTTGTGGGCGTCAGCGCGGAGCATCCCCGCGGGTGGGAGCGTGGGGTGGGGGGGGGGGGCACGCTGCGGGACGGGCTCCACACCGCGGCACCCTCCTTCTCAAATT
>JAVJGG010000009.1:30347827-30427848 GCA_035590195.1 Aviceda cuculoides
GTAGTGCAGCCCGGGCGGGGGAAAAGGGGGCGGCCCGTAGCAATTGGGGGTGGGATGGTTGTTTTTTGTTTTTTGGTTTTTTTTTTTGCTTTGAGAAGGGTCCGCTGCAAGGCTGTGCCGAGTCACTTTAGGGTGAAACTTCCGGGAGATGGCTCCGTGCCTCAGTTTCCCCACTAAGGATTACTGTATTAACGGGGACGTGGGTGCGTGGAGGACGTTCCGTAGCATGATACCCAATAACTGGGTGCAGCATTAGACCAGGAAAAGGCCTCATCAGGAGCTGGGGAGGAGCTGGACGCCCGCGGGGGGGGATTGGGGACCCTGGGGTGCTGGCTGCCTCCCCCGCACCCGGCTCACAGCCCAGGTCGGTGCTTTTGCTGTGCCTCCGGCTGGCGATGGGGCTCGGTGTCCTCTTGCAGACCCCGGGGACTGTGGCTTGTGCTGGCAAGTGGCACCTTTGGCTGTTTGAAGCCTTTTTGGAGTTTGCTTGAAGAAGAAGGGATCAGGCCACGGGGCGTGGGAAGAGTCAACGTCTTAGCAGGGGTCTGCGTTGTACCAGGAGGAGAAAAAAATAATTCCCCAGCTCAGGAGTGGGCATGTTGTGGGCCAGGGAGAGCAAATTTTCTTGCTCACGCTGGAAGCAGAGGTCGCAGGAGGAGGGATGTGTTGTGCACGATGGGGCCCCCAGGTTTGCCCCCGGCTCGGGGAGGGGGACGGGGACGGGGGCACTGCTGGGGACAGGCTGGGGCTGGAACCCCTTGCGTGAAAATCCTCGGTACGTGCCCCAAGCTAAACACTCCTTTGCTCCTTACGCAATCTCTGCCCGAGATTTCATAACTCCCAACTGTTGATACAATGAGGCTAATTGGATTTTTGCAAGGAAGCCAAGCACCCCCGTGGGGTTCGGGGAAGGTGCTGTGCAGACTTGCCAGGCCTGTGCTCAGTGCAGACAGTCGTTTTTGAGGGAATTATTTTGGCTTTGCACGTAGCTCCCGGCTCTACAGCTGCGGATTTAAAGCACGTGTAGCACCACGAGCGCTAACCTCTGTACCCAGTGCAGTGCCACCGTGAACTTGTGCGTCTCAAATCTCTTGAGAAATCACCCCGGTACCATTGAAACTCTTGCATCTTTCTTGTGTATGGGCACGGGTCAGGCCCCGGGCGGGTGGGGGCTGCTGGGGGCCACGCTTCAGCCCCTCTGCAGTGACAGCTGCCCCTTTACCGGCAGGTTTTTAGATCTGCAGAAGAACCAAGACCGAGAACCATGGCATCCATCCCATCGAGCGGCTCGCTCATGGCCACGCACAACTACTACAGACGTAAGGGCGCGCGCTGGGGGCTGGGGGGTGGGCGAGCGGGGGGTGGGCGAGCGGGTGGGATGCTCTGCCGGGCTGGAGGGGCTGTGGCTCCAGCAGAGATGAAGCTGAGCTCAGGTGTGAGCTTTCAGCTGGAGCCCTGGCTGGGGAAGGGGAGCAGCCAGCCACCATCCCTCCTCAGACCCTCCTTTGGGCCACCCCCGCCCAGTTGTACCAGCTGGAGGTAGGTCCTGCAAACTCCTTCGCTTCTTATTAAGGTTGGAGGGGAGGGGAGGTGATGGCCTCAAATGCATCTTGCGCTGTTGCTGTGGAAATGAGCTGCAAAACCAGCCTGGGCGATGGTAGCTACTGGTACCTCTCCAGGGGAGAGACTTTCTGGTTTAATGGATTGCCTGAACCAGGGGGAATTAAAGCGTTCCCCTTGAGCTGAAACTAGTAACAGGCTTCTGGCAGTTGAACTAAAACTGCATGGATTATGTGCAGGAATCTGCATCCTCTTGGCCTCAAGTCATCTGCGCAGGTCTCCCGAGCGTTGCATGCAGATGCAAAGCCATTAAATAATGTCCTTGGGGTTGCAAGGGTTTTTCTTCAGAGGTGTTCAGGTGCTTTTCTGCTACCTGCTGTTGGCCAGTTTGTAATCTCGCCAGTATTCCCTTCCTAGTGCTTTTTATTGACTTGGCACTAAAGCTGGGCAAGGACTGGAGTGAGACAGTGATGAGACTGAGCCGTGTCACTCCAGGGACGGCCCCACCGAGGCCGTGCTTTGCTTTTCGTGGCGTGACCGAGGGTCGGTGGTGGCTCCGATGGCCGTGATTTCTCCACAGGGCGCCTGAGCTCCACATCCAGCAACAGCTCCTGCGGCAGCTCGGAGTACTCTGGGGAGGTCATCCCCCACCCCCCGGGTAAGTGCTGCCTGGCTGGGGGCCACGGCAGGACTCTGCTCCTGGCCCCTCCATTCCAAATCTTACTGGAGGTGACCCAGCCTCTCCTGTGGGATGAGACCGGGGAGGTAGCGGGATTGCCTGGGTGGCACCGACCCAGACTTTCCCTGGCACACGCTGTCCCCCAGGTCTGCCCAAGTCTGACCCCGGCCACTGGTGGGCCAGCTTCTTCTTCGGGAAGACGACTCACCCAGCCATGACAACTGTGTCGGAGTCCCCGGAGAGGTGAGTGCTTTCCTGGGACGAGATGACAGGGGCGAGCGTTGGGAACATCCCTCCCGCATCCCCCGAGGCGCATCCCGACCTGACGGGCGACGTCTTCGTGCCCAGGGCGCCCGCTCCTCCGCCGCCAAAAATAAATGGCGGGGCGACGGCGCCTCGGCGTTGGCCTGACCCTCTCTCCGCTCTTGTCTTGCAGCTCGGGAGCGCTGCGGGTGACGGCGGGACCGATGGCCTGTGGCCTGGTTCCGGCCCCGGGAGCGGGACGGAGGCGTCACGCCAGCGAGCCCAGCTCCGGACCCTCGGCGTGAGCGGGTCGGCGGCTGCTCCCCAGGCCGGCGGGCACAAGCCCCTTCCCCCTGTAGAGTAGGCGGGCTGCTCCAAAGCAAAGGTGTTGCTTTGTGATAAGAAAGTGCAGCAAAACCCCAACGATTCCCACACCAGCCTTTTTACTCTTTCGCAACGTAACTATGCCCTTCCCGCGCGGACGCGGTAACACCGTTTTATTTACCTTGTACTCGTACAGTGGCAAGTAATAAACCTGAGCAGCCTTTTAACACGCTGGGGGTGGTTTTTCCTCGGCGGTGGGAGGGCAGAGCGGTGCCGCGGGTGTCGGCGGGGTTCAGCCAGGACACGGTGCAGCCTCTGACCGCAGCGGCAGGATCTGGTGACGCTTGGTGGCACGGTGGTGTCAGCGGGACTCCCCGGTATGTGACCGGTTTGCACGTGAGCAAGATCCGGCTGGGCTGTGGTGATAACTGCAAAATGCTTTCCCCACCCTTTCCACCTTACTTGGCTGCACCGCCTGTCCCTGCTGGCACTGAACTTGTTTTTCTCCCCAAGCCCCATTGCTGCCCTGCCCTGCTCCAGTGCCTCGTGGGGTAGGAGCGAGCGCCTGGCTCTGGTCAGGGCTGGGGGAAGGATTTAAGTGCAGAGGGAGCCTTCCATAATGAAGGGAGAGAGGAGGCTCGCTCAGCGCTTGTATTTTGTGGGTCCGATGTCAGGCTGGAGCTCGTGGCGGGGATGGCAGCTCGGGGGGTGCATGGGGCTGGGCAGTCCTGGAGCCCAGCTGGCCCACGTGCTGTACTGCCCTAAGTGGTGTTTTGGCAGATTTTTTGCTTTGAATTAGTTAGCTTGGCCCGTTGGCCCTTCTGAGACCAGCCTGATTGATTGATAGCTGGGCCGTGCCGCTTGGTAAAGCACCGAGAAAACAAGAGCCTGCAGCCGCCTGCGCGCAAGGGGGCAAGGTCCCCGTTCCTGCTGGAGGCAAACAAAACCCTGGCAAGGGTCGAGGCTTTAAAGGTGCCAAATCTTCCGTCTCCCCTCTGCTTTCAGCCCCAGCACGAGATGGGGGACAGTCCCTGCGTCCCTGAGGTCCTGCAGCCCCGCTGGCAGCTGGGGGCCACGGGACCCCTGAGCGGTGACTTTGTACCTGTGCGGGCAGGGTTGAAGGGTAAAGCTGTGTGCGGGCAGCTCCCTGAACTGTTCGGCTTTTTGTCCACTCTACAGAGGCATCCAGGGTCGCTTCCAGCTTTGCTCCTCGTTTCTGGTAGGGAAAAGCGTTGCGTAAGCTTTGCCCCGAGTTCTACCTCTCCTGGCAGCAGTCCTTGTCCTCAGGGCAGAGGGTCTGTGTCCCCCCCCTGTGCCGAGGAGGGGCTGGGGCCTCCGCTACCCCCCCTGTGTGGGTGTGTGCATCCAAAGGGAATGGCTGCGGGGGGTTCCCCAAGGCCAGCAGCCTTGGGTGCCGGGTTTGGACCCCTGCGGGTGACCTCTCAGTCCGCGGCAGTGCATCACCCCATGGCTGGGCTGATCTGACTTCCAGCTGGGCAGCAAGATGCTGGGGGGGGGCTGCACCTACGGGCACGTGGCTGTGTATGGCGGGAGGCACGGGGCAGCCTTTAAACTTCACAAAATGCAGGAAAATCGAGGTGGGGGAAAAAAAAAAATCCCTTCTGAGTAAGACAAGACGAGGCGTGCCGTCTGGCTGGTTTGCTGGGAAGGGTGGCTGTGGCACTGACTCATAGCAGCGAGCACTGCTTCAGGTCTTCCCATCCCCTGGCAAAGCCCTTTGGCTGCTGCTCACCCCCGGGATGCTTCAGGGGAGTAGCAGGGTCTCATCTGCTGCTGGTTCCCAGCGGAAGCCCCAGATTTTGGAGGAACGTTTTTTTTTTTTTTTTTTTTTCCGAGCCTGCAGCCTCAGAGGCTGCAGATTAAAGTGCGGGCACACAAAGGTAAAGTCAATATTGCCGTATTTGCTTGTTGGTCTCGTGATTGCGGAGGGTCAAACCCAGCGACTGTCCCCAGGCACCCGGGGGAGGCTGTGGCAGAGCAAAGGTACCAATCCCACATCCCTGGTTTTCAGCTGGGTGCTTTCTCTGGCCTGACCCAGCTCTGGGTGAGCTGCTTTGGCCGCCGGCTGTGATGCCACCAGCACATTGATGCTCCTCTGTCCCATTTTTTGATGCTGCATGGAGGTTAAGCTCACTCCCACGTTGCTGGAAAGCAAATTGGATTTATAGCAGTGACCGCAGCATCGGTGAGTGGCTGCCCTGATGCCAGCAGCTCCCTGTCCAGTGGAGCAAAACTGCCTGAAAAAGCCCTGCTGAATTAAAGGGGATTTTTCTGAATGTCTGTAAAGTCTCACAGACTTGGGCTTCTGCTCTGCTGGGGGTGAAAAAGCAGGGAGAGCCCGATCCCTCCCCCCAGACTGCGTTCCCAGGCAGCTTCGTGGCATTGCTGAGAGCAAAGACCTTGGCATCGCTTCGGTTACTTGGGGTGCCTGGTGCTTTGGGGGCCTTTCTTGCCCCTTGGCAGCACTCAGATGTGTTTAGGAAAAGCATCTGACAGTCAAGCACGTTTATTTTTGTGGTGTTTCCATCCCCACTGCTGTGGGTGTAGGTCTCTTTTCCTAAATAGTAAGTAATAGGATGAGAGGACGCGGCCTCAAGTTGTACCAGGGAAGGCTTAGATTGGATATTAGGAAAAAATTCTTCACTGAAAGGGTTGTCAGGCATTGGAACAGGCTGCCCAGGGAAGCGATTGAGTCACCATCCCTGGAATTATTTAAAAGATGTGTAAATGTGGCACTTAGAGACACAGTTGAGTGGTGGACTTGGCAGCGTTAGGTTCACGGTTGGACTCCATTATCTTAAAGGTCTTTTCCAACCTAAACGATTTTATGATTCCAGCTGATTTCCCGTGTCTCGGGTCATCGTGCTGCCCGCTGTGGTGGGATTGCAAGGAATTCACTGGGCAACAGAAGCGAGACAAGCAAAGGGGGCTCTTTATATACCGTACCCCTCCCTAAGCATCCCCCCCTTGCTGTCGGAGGGACGAGCACCCACCTCCCACGGCACCAACCCCCACGGGGACGGACATCCCCTCCTCTGCTCCCTCGTGACTCTTGACGAGACGCCGTGTTTTGGCTGTTGCTTAACTCGCATATTTGCGGAAAAAAAATAGCCGACGCTTTCCGCTCGCCCTCGGCCCTTGCGGCGGCCCTCGTGCCACCCCGCCGCCTCCGAGGAGCTCTCACAGCAGCCCCGGCGTGAGAAATGCTTCCTTTCATTGCCTGCCTCTTGCTGCTCGGGGAATTTTATTTTTTTTTTTTTTTTTTCCCTCCAGCAGTTTTGCTTCCCCCTCACCCTTCAAAGGCCAATGTTG
The DNA here is from genome assembly GCA_035590195.1 of Aviceda cuculoides. Lineage (NCBI taxonomy): Eukaryota > Metazoa > Chordata > Aves > Accipitriformes > Accipitridae > Aviceda > Aviceda cuculoides. The sequence goes on from JAVJGG010000009.1 coordinate 30,353,967, forward strand.
GACCTTAAAAATAGAAAGAAACGGCGCGGCTCAAATAATACATCGCGTTAGCTTGATGCTGTTTTCAAATGCCACTTGGTCGAGTTGAATTGCAAACGGGGCACGTGCCAGGCTGAAGCCAGAGCAGGTGAATGCCTTTAATGACAGTATTTGCAGTGCCCACTCGGAGGGGTTTGGAAAGGGTTGGGACCCTGGCAGCTCTGTCTTTGTGGGATGGATTCTGGGGAGAACCCGGTTCCTATAGTGGCCCCAATTTTGGGGGGGCAGCCCAGGCTGAGATCCTGGGAGAAGATGAGAAAATCTGGGCTCCCCCCCTCCAACTCTTGTCTGCTTTTAGGAAGCCAGTTGATGATTTGAAGAAATGCCAAAACCCAGCAGATCACGCTGGAGAGCGAACCCGAGCAGCGTCATCAGCTTTTAATGCAGCTGCAGAGAAGGAAGGAAAAACTGCTGTGGGCAGCACCCTGTCCCCATGTCACCCCCCCTCCACTCCACCCATCATGGCATTGCTATAGCAGAGTGAGCCCCTTTGGGCCCACATGTCTGATGGGACCAGTGCAGGCAGGAGGGCTGCCCCCCACGCCAGCCCCCATCACCCCACGCACACCCTCCTCCTCCTGCTTATTTTTGAGCTCCATCTGGTGGCAGCCAGACCTGCAAATTTAATATCTTTATTGCTGCAACAGCCTTGCACCACGCGTGTTCCTGCCCGCCCTTGGCGTGCATTAAACCCATCACCTGCCGGACAGAGTCTTTAGTTTCTTGTGGGAGGGAATCTGGGCTGTGCAGACGTGTGCTCTTTGCTCGGGTGTTTGATCAGGCTGCAAAATGTTTTGCAAGATGAGGGTCTCTGCTTGCAGCTGTGTCCAAACCCAACCTGTTGCTTTTTTCCAGCTGTGAACACTCGTGACCGGGGTCCGGCTGCAGCTCCCGAGGGCTCGGCAACCGCCTCACCCTTGCTCGGGCATCAGAGGAAACCTGGTCGGATCAGGATTTAATCATCACACCCCTAAACCACATTCCCACCTCCCCTTTCCAGGCCCCTTGTGCACAGAGACTTGCTCAATTAACAGTCAGACTTGTTTCTGCTCTTTTGCACAGCACGGATGTTGCCCAGGCATGGAGAGCATTGCATAAACTTTATTAACTTTATATATTCCAACCCTGCTGTTGTTTCAGTCCTACCGGTCACCCCCCTCTCATGCAAACAGGCAAAATGCACTTGTCAGGAGAAAATTTATACCCGAGCTGTGCCAGCCTGCCTTTCACCCACAGCACGTTGTGCTCCCCGCCACCAGTGCCCCCAGCACGTCGGTGCCGGCCCCAGCCCGGGACCTTGGCACTGCTCCTGGTGTTGCTTTTCAGTGAGTCAAGGACAGCCCGGCCTCTCAGAGTGTGCGTGGGTTGAGGGGGGGGCAAAAGGTGCTTGGCTGGAGCAAATGCTTCCCCCCAGCTTGGCGGACAAGAGGCTCAAGGTCCTCCCGGATCGCCGTACTCCGGGACCGGCGAGGAGCTGGGAGCATCTCTTGGCTTTGCACCCTGGGCATGATAAAGGGCAGAACGGTGTTTGACCGAGTGCTGCCTCTGCTGCCTGCACCTGGGCGAAGGAGGCATTGAAGATTTGAACCCGGATACGCATTTTTCTCGGAATAACCACACGATGGTGAGCAAGACAAGGAGCCAGAGCGGAGCAGCCCAGGCAGGAGCTGCCTGCGCAGGGTCCTCGGGGCAAGCTGGGCTGTTGGCTGGGATAGGGGTGGCAGACGCACGCGAAGGTTTAATGCACACCTGGGTGAGCAGAGAGCAGACACGAAGGTGGTTATATTTGTGGTTGCAAGAGTGGGACTGGTTGCAAAGCATCGCTTCCTGGGCAGGGGGGGGAGCAGCGTGGCGAGGGCTGAGCGTCCAGCGATGCCCTGCGAGGACTCAGGTGGATGGATGCACACACATTTATTGATAAATACACCGGACACTCACTACAAGAAAAAAAAAAAAAAACAAACAAGCAGAGCCACAACTGAACACAAACTGGAAACCTTCACGTTGGCGTGGGGAGCGGCAGGGACCTCCCACCCTACTGGCTGAATGAAGATGTAAACTCTGGGTGATGCCTTCACTACCATGGGGCTTTTCCAGACTGCTACACAGCCAAGCGCTGGCAACGAGTTCTCCGCAACTCGTCGCCTTTTCCCTTAGCCACCTCCCTGCATCCTGACCGAGAGGGACCACGAGCTGGTTTTGGGGGGGACGTGCTTTCCTTGGAGCCCTGTCAGAGGGCAAACCAGAAGGAAGGAGCTTTTCGGCAAGAGCTGGCCTGGAGGGGCTCGTGCAGGAAGGATGGTGGGAAGAGGTCCCTCAGGAGAGGGAGCTGAGCAGCCGTCTGTAGATGAAGCCCAGCTTCTCCCGCAGGGCCAGGAAGGTTGGACGCTCCTCCGTGTTGCCGCTCCAGCACTCCAGCATGATGCTGTAGATCTCGGGAGGGCAGGAGCTGGGCCGGGGAAGGCGGTAGCCCCTGGTGATCTGCCGTACGGTTTCTTGGTTTGTCATTCCTGCAAAGAAGGAGAAAATGGCCCTGGATCTAACGTCCCCAGAGGATGCCCTGAAGGCACCCCTGCGTGGGCCAAGATGTCAACTGGCGCTGCCGTGAAATGGTGTCTCTCTGCCAGGAGGCTGGTAGAGCAGAGGCTGGGGGAGATCATCCAGCCCAAACCACCCTCCTGCACCTACTCCGCAAGCACTGGAAGTCCCTCTAAGCAATCCCCAAAGCGGACAAGAACTTGCTCATGCTCTAGGAGCTGCTTCCACATCCTTTATGGAAGGGACGATATAACATTTCATGACATGGTGGCTTTTGGGGACCATGGGCCAGCTGCCTGGCATGTGGACGGAGTGGCATGGAGGGGGCTGGCAGCCCTACCTTCATACGGGATCTGTCCGTACGTGAAGACTTCGTAGAGCAGAATCCCGTAGGACCAGACATCGGACTTGAGGGAGTAGGTGCGGTAGTTGGCTGCCTCCGGGGCTGTCCACTTCACTGGGATTTTAGTGCTACTACTGGTGGAATAAATGTCATCCTGAAAAGCAATGGGAGGACAAGGGGTCGTGAGGGATGGTATGATGAACACAGCCGCTGCTTTTGGGGCTTTGCTGGGGCTGCGGGCTGGGAAAGGGGACGGCGGGGGAACGGCTGCAGAGTGGGGCAGCGTGGTGGCCTGGGGTGATGGGAGGGACCACAGCATCCCGCTGACCCACCTTGAGGAGCCGGGCAAGTCCAAAATCAGCGATTTTGCAGGTGAGTTCCTCTCCCACCAGGATGTTTCTGGCCGCCAGATCCCGGTGGACGATGTGCTTCTCTTCCAGGTACCTCATCCCATCCGCTACTTGGCAGGCGATGTTGAGCAGGTGGCAGGTGCCCAGGGACTTCCCTTCAGGACCTGTCAACCCAGACGATCCAAGCGTTGGGGGCAATCTAGCAACATCTATTTGGGGTTTTCTGGTTTGGAAGGAGACCCTGCGCCGTCAACGTGGGACCAGGGGAACGTGTAAAACCTCGAGCTGGAGGTCCTGCCTAACCCTCCTGGTTGTACTGCGTGGGAAGTTTAACACAGCCACGTGCTCCTCAGGGATGGGACTGGGGTGAGCTCTGAAGAGCGCCTTGTGCTGCGACGAGGGTGCAGACACCCATGGCTCGTTCAAAGCTAAAGGTGACCTTCTGCCATGCAAATCTCCAGCCGGGCCTCTCAACCTGTCCTACCTGCAAGCTCCAGCTCCTCCAGCACCAAATGCTGCCGGAGCCCCAACCAAAAAACGAGGTCAGTGTGGGGGAGGAGGGGATTGTACCCAGCAGAAAAACAGGTTGTGGTGGGAGCAGTTTGTCTTGTTTCCCTTCAAGAATGATTACTGGGTCAGGAAAAGGAAGGCCAAGAAAAATAAACCGATGGCTGGGTGATGAGTAGACCACGGCCTGTTACTAGCTCTGCCCATGAACAAAACCATGCTGCCGGCCCAGGAGGAGGTTTGGCCATTTCGTTCCTAATGAAGGCGGAGTTGCCCAAACACGGCAGTGGGGCTTCTGTGCACTGGTGGGAGCTGGCAGACCATGGGTGGGTGAAGAAGGAGGGGTGAAGGTCCCTACCAACACGCTTGGGCTCCCAAGGACTCAGACAGACCCAGCCCACACAAACACCAAGAGGATCACGCCTGACTGCGTCTTTGGGTCTTGGGGTCACCCAAGACCGTCTCCACAACGAGCCCGTGGAATGCTATGCATTACCACTGAGCTAAACAGGACCAAAACCAGGCTTGCACGCTCTGAGGGTCCCCACTGGGGTTCACGGGACCATTCTGGGCCACAGAAAGCACCCACAGAGCAGCACGGCCCCAGGAGCCCGCTCCCCGTGGCGCCGGCATGGGTACTCACTGTTGAGGTAGCTGTGGAGGTTGCCTTTCCGCATGAGCTCAGTAATGATGTACACGGGCTCATCCAGCGAGCAGACGGCATGTAGCTGGATCAGCTTCTCATGCCTCAGGCGCTTCAGGTTCTGAATCTCCTTGGTGAAGTCTTCTGCCTTCATGTCAGCTGGGGGAGAAAGCCAGCGCGGCTGTTATGAGCTACTTTCTTACATGGACGTTGGGAGCTCAGCAGCTCCAACTGGGATGAGGACCTTTTTCCTCCTCACAGCCCACCCCTGCTCTCAAAGTTCACGTCTGCACACCTTGTGTCTCAGATCCAAACACCCAAGAGACGCTTTCCACCGGGCTTTGCCATTTTCAGGATCATAATCCCATCAGGACTTGACTTATCACAAACCCATCGGACTTGGCTTGCCTTGACTTATCACAAACCCATTGGACTTGACTCGGCCTGACTTATCACAAACCTACTGGATGGAGCCACTTTATAAAGGTGCAGCCCAAGCTTAGGTGGGTCCACAGAAATAGTCCAGTGGCTACTTGCCACGTCCTACCACAGTTTGCACGATAAGACAGCCACAGCGACCAAGAGGACTAGGAAACAAAAGGGGGTGAACGATGTGGCAGTGAATGAGAGACCCAGCTGGCCACTGTTAACATCTGCTCCTCCACCTACCTTTTATGATCTTGATGGCCACCGGCACCGTGTTCCTCCACAGTCCTTCCCACACCTCTCCAAAGTAGCCCTCGCCCAGCTTCCTCCGCAGGGTGAACTCCCAGCGCGGGCGCTCCCAGCCGTCCCTCTCGGGGGGGGTCTGCAAAATGGACGTTGCACGCTTGGACCGGGCAGGACCTGCTGGTGGAACCCGCACCAGCTCCTGGTGCTCACCAAGGCCCGCCGGTGTCCTCATGGTGCTCCACCACCCGCGTGGCACTGGAGCTGCAGGCTGTGCATTGCTTTTTAAACGTTCATTGGGGGCACAAAGCATGTGGGGCATCCTCTGCATTACCTCTGCTGGGAGGCAACATATGCAAGGGGGGGGAGATTTTTGGAGGCTACATGAAATACTAGGAATTCAAGTCATGATTTACTCCTCATCAGACCTCAAAGGTGGCTTTTTTCCATTTCCACCAATAAATAAAAATGAGTAAATGAATATTGCATATTATGGCTGATTCAGACTTCGGCTCATTAAGCATTTATTTTATCTCACACCTTTCAGTTTCACTCTCGGGTTATTCACATGTTTAATTGTTATTTCTAAGTCATAATCGGTGGATGGAATTCTCATCAGGAAATGAGTCGGCAGTTTGGGATTAATACTCTAATTGACTTTCTGAGTGCCACGCTAATTGGCATGGAAAATATATAAAACCAATGTAGTCTTATTATACTCTAGGAAAAAAATGGAAGCGCAGGTATTTCCAGATTCAGTATCAAAGGGATTTGTAACAACACAATTTCTAGTCTTCAACGTGGAGAAGACATTTCAGAAAGGCCTGTGCGTTTCGGCCGGTCAAAAATACGTATAAATGCCATGCCCTGGCCTTAACATGACTGATAAAAGGTGATGCTGGCAGCTCTCTTAATGGCGTATTTTAAATTTAGCTTAATAAAGCTCAAATCCCAAACGGATAGACGAATGACTGCTATTTTTTTCCCTCATTTCTCTTTCCTTTTTCCCTCCCTGGCCATCTCTGGGCCCTCGGCCGAGCTGTGCCGCTGGCGTACGCACCGCGGGGCTGCAGGGCTGCAGCAAGGGGCTCTGGATGACCTTCCAGTGCTGGGTGTAGAAGGCGAGGAGCTCCTCCATGTCGGGGAAGGGATGTCCCTTCTGTATGTAGAGGCTTCCCCCGGGGCTCTTGCAGATTCGGAAGTGGCTGACCTTCGTGTGGTTGCGCACTGCGGGGAAGTCCAGCCGGGGGAAAACTCAGCTCGCGCAATCGCCGCCTCCTTCCCACCTCCTTGCTGACTCTCACCCTCTCTCCTTTCCAAGCACCCGGTCTCTTAAGTCACCCTAAAGCAACCTAACTCACCCCTGGGGCATTACATCCCACTCCCCGTCACCCCCTGTGCTCCCACCTCCCGGCTCAGAAGACCCCTGGCCACGGGCCAGCGGGGCTCGTTCGGGCCGGGGGGGTGATGCTTTATTAGCAGGGGTAATTCCCCAGGCAAACGAACTGCTCGGAGAGCGGCAGAGCTCGCTGCTGCTCGAGGTGGATAAACCAGCGGGGGCTGGACCTCCCGCAGCCCAGGGGACCGATGGACGGGACGCGGGGTTCGCCATGAATTTCTTGGGCTTGTTTTTACGCGGATCGGACCAGACTGTAACAGCACTGCTTGGTCCGAAGCCCCCCGAATTCGGATTTCTGTATGTGGGAGCAGCCCAGGCCCTGGTAATCTGGAGTGGCAGCATATTTTTAGACAACCCTCAGATGACAAAAGCCGCTGGAATGAAATCCTGGGACTTTGTGCCACGAAACCATCATTAAGCTGCTGTGAATTGTTTATGGCTTCCATATCCTGGACGGGAGAAATGTACTTTCCTTTGCCACAGTAATTCAGCAATCCATACCTGCATCTATTAGCTTTCCCTACGCTTTTAGAAAGCAGTCAATTCACTTTTAACAAGATGCTGTAAAGCACTTCAAACGTATTTCCTTGTTTTTCACCCCTCGCTGACCAAGCCAGGAGCTGCCCCTAAGGAACACCCTGGTTCCTTTCCCCGTGCTAATTTTCTCGGGATAATTGCCACGCAATTACCTGAGAGAGAGTATTCGCCCTTGCTGCTCTCGCTGTCGCGGACGAGGAAGGAGCCGTGCTGGTTGGGAGGCGAGAGGAGGAGCTGCTCGGCTTCGTTTCGGCTGATCTTGCTGAAGTACCAGCTGGGAATAATAAGAATACGGCAGAGCGGGGGGGTTAGTGTGGTGCAAGGAGATGGTCACATCCACCCCGGGGGCTCCCGCACCCTCTGAGCCAGGGAGGGGGAGCAGCTCCCTCCCACCATTTTGCTCATCCCTGGCAGCCACCGAGCGAGCGGCGCGGCGGCCGGTCCGCGGCTCAGAGCCGGTAAACCCGGCTGCCACGCTCACCATCGCCAGCCTGCGCCGGGGCTGCTTGGTTGGATTGGTTTTGCGGGCGCTTGTTGCATTTTATTGCAGCTTGCTGACCGCAAAGCGTTTTCTCCAGCAGTGTCTGGTCACCGCTGTATCAAGCTGGCCGGGTCTCAGCTCCATCCCCCGAATCGGGGGGGGGTTACACTCAGCGCAGCACCTGGGCTGACGGCCTGCGGTAAATAAAGCACCAACCACCTGGTGGAAGATGCTCTGGTGGGGTTGCACCCCTCTCTCCCACCACGAGAGCAACGGCTACAGCCACGGGATCGCTTTGCACTTCTTGACCCGCGGCTGATGGACACAACCAGCTCTCAGGAGCGCCTGAGCAAATGACATCAATGAAAACATCTCTGGGAACTGCTCTCTGCTCCTCCAGACGTGGCAGAGCTGGTCGGGGACCTCAGCAGCACCAAGCCAGGAGGGAGGACCCAGCCAAAGCCCTCTTCTCTGCCCAGCCAGCACCGAGATTCATCACCAAACCTCCAGCGAGAAAAGGCAGGTTGGCTGGCTGGGTCCCGACTCAGCGGGATGCACGGGAGCGTGGAGAAGAGGCTGCTTCATCCAGGTTAATACAGCCGGGACGTGAGAAGCCAAAGATTTCGTCATGAGCTGGGATCGCCAGCGTCTGAGAAGCCGTGCAGGAAATTATACGTCGTGGGGTTACAGCAGCTGAACAAATTACCGCCCAGCTCTGACCTGCGGCTCCGCAGAGTCTGCGAGCCGACCCCACAGTCCTCGCCGGTACGGAGTCTCCCATCCCACCGGCTGCAATCACTGCCCCCGCGCATCAGAGCCCCTTCCCAGGCTCCCCCCGCTCTTTTCCTTTACTCCCGCTGCCGGGCAGTGCCGGGGGGGGGGTCTGCAGGGCGACGACACCCACCCCGTCCACAGGCTCCCCGTCACTCGGCGTGACTCAGAGCCCGGTGCAGAGGGAGCAGCGGTGTCTCGGGGCGCTTTGCCCGGCGTGTCGGGACCGGGCTGCCTTATGCAACGATGAGCCTGGGCTTTCCCCAGGTGAGGGAGGGCTGAGACATCAACCCAGGCTCTGTGTTGGGTGGGAGAGGCGCTGACAGGGAGGGAACCCCCGGCCCCAGATGAGCAGGAGCCGGACGGCAGCAGCAGCACCACGGCTTGGCTCTACAGAACTCCGGGCTTCCCAGCAGGTCCCAACCCAAACTGCTTCTCCCCACACTCCCGGGCCCTTTGGCAGGGCTCGGGTACGAGCTTCCCTAGCTCCTTCCCTCCCTGTTGCCTCCCCTTTAATGCGGGGCAAGAGGGAGAGGAGCTGGAGCAAGCAGGAGCCCGTTTATTTGGCAGCGTAGCTGCACCCGCGCACGCCATCGCACCGCGTCCCAGCCCGGAGCCATCCCACCTCGCGTGAGGGCGATGCTCCCGGGAAGGGGGAACCAGCATCTCGGCCCCCCCCGGAGCATCCCCCCCCAACCCTCGTTTGCTGTGCCCAATACCTCCGCCCCACCGCCGTGAGCTGCGGCAGCTTCACGGCAGGGATGCCCAAAGGATGGCAGATCCCCAGTCGGTCCCACCACCGCCGAGGGCAAAAGCGGGGGACGAGGAGCTCGTGCTCCCCGCCGCCGCGGAGGGCGAGCGCTGCCTTTCCCTGGGAAGGGACGTGGCACCCTGGTCCAACCTCCATCCCCCACGGGGTCCGGAGCATCGGATACTTACGGCCGGTGAGCGGAGGTGCCCTGGCTGAGGTTGGCCACGTACGCAGCGGGAACGTACCCCATGGCCGGTTCCCCCAGCAGCCGCCGGGCTAAGACATACTCTCCTTCTTCTCTGAGGACACGAAGTTTGTCCCCTGCGCTTACGCTCAGTTCCTCCGCGCTCCGGGCTGTGAAAGCGTATAAAGCGATACAGAGAGAAGACTTGGGGATGAAGGAAACGGAGTTGGGCTCCGAGTGCAGCGAAATGGAATCAGAACCAAGATACCCCAGCGAGCAGCTCTCCGGCACGGAGCGGGGACGGAGCTTGTTCCAGAAGGATGTCAGGAAGGTCAAACGCTTGCGGACGAATTGCTCCATCCCCGGCGGCTGCGGTGGGTGCAGGGGTCTACGCCACCGCTCTTCTCGAGGCCGGAGGAAGGGACGATGCAGAGGTCATGCCGCCGGCCCGCGTCCCTCGCGCAGGTCTGGGAGCTCGCCGGCCCTTCCCGGCGAACTTCCTATTTCTGAAAGTGAAACTGGTTGATCTGGTGGGACGAGTCTGCAGGTGGGACGAGTCTATAGGCGGGAGTCCCACGGGCACATCTGGAGCCAGGCACAGCTGGAGCCGGGCTTGCCGCTCTTGGAGAAGAACGGCTTTTTTTTTTTTTTTTTTAATTATTATTTTACAGTCTGCTCTCCTGCTTGTTACTAGAGCACCCGTAAACACAGCTCTCTGTTCTTCAAGCAGCTCTTGTGACAAGTGGCTGACTCGAGTTAATAGCCTTGATCTCACTTGTGTGGGAGGGTATTTTTTTTTCCATAGGAAAATAATTGCATCCACAAATGCGTGCGAGTTAAAACAGAATTAAGGAAATAACCTTTGAGGAGATCTGAAGTGGTCTGGATATTTGCTGGGTGGATTTCGTGGGGTTTATAACACAAGATCCTTTTTCCTTTGGGTCTGCAATGACCTCCCAGGGTTACCCCGCTAAAGCATTTGCCTCCTCCCACTAATTCCCCATTGCAGAGGATCTCTAGGGAATCCACTTCCCAGATCCACCAGGATCTGGTGCTTGCTCAACCTCCAGCAGAGATGGGTCCCCCCTCAGCATCAGGAGGTCCCCCCATCCGATGCCAGGGTCTGGATCAGCCCCAGGTACCTGCGTGGCACCCGGAGCCGAGCCCTGGCACGCGACCCCCGGCCCCCGCTGCACCACGGGCATCGGCCAAAGGACGGAGATTTCCATCTTGCACGTGCACTTTAAGCCGCTTGAAGATGGCTGCTCCGGTGAGAAATCTCAATGCCAGACCCCCCCCGCCAGCCCCAGCCCCTGCCTGGGTTTTGTCGTTTAACTGTTCCATCTAATTAGTGGGAATTTTGTGCCTGGCAACTCCGCTCCTGGCCTTGAGCCCATTATTTCGATCCTCCTCTGCTTGTAATTGGTCTGGGTAGCTCATTTTGGGTGTGCAGTTGGGTTTTGAAAAAGGATGCTTAAAAAAAAAAAAAAAAAGGAAAAGTAATTGTAGGGGTCTAGGTTGCAGACTGCAACTGTATGGTGTATGAAGAACAAACTGGACCCAGCCCTGGGTCAACAGCTCTAGGCCTGCCGTGTCCCACGTCCTGGGTGTCCCACGATGCCCAAACAACCTGCAAAAGCTGGATTTCAGTATCTGGGTCTGGAGGTCAGCTCTTTCCTCACCCTCTCCCAGGCAGAGAAGCCCAAGACAGAGGGCAGGAGTACATGGCGCTCCGTGAGCATGCCCTGCACATTGCTGCACAGATGGAAATTAGGAAAAAAGGGAGTCTTTAATAAAATATTCTGCTCCCTACTTACCAAAGTAGCACCCGAATATACGGGTAATTCCCCCAAGATCTTCCCCCACCTGCCCAGCACACAGCCTCGCCCTCGGCAGCATGCAGGGACGTGTCATTTCTCCGCGTATTTTTCCCACTTTAGCACGGGGAGGGGAACAGAGGATGGAGCGCAGAAAGGTTTGCAACACACGGGGAAGGGACATCCCCTCTGCTGTCCTTCTGCAGCGCTTCTGGCAAGCCTGCTCCTCACCTCACACTCCATCAGGAGGAAAATGGGCTGCTTGGTTATGCATTTAGAGATTATCTGATTAGATCAAGCACCAAACGTTTATGCCTTACTGTTTTGAATGAGGACTTGGTAAACTTGTGGCTTGCAGAAGGAGACTGGAGACTGATTTACCTTTATTGACCTTTGCCAGATCAGATTCTCTAGTGGTACAAGCAATAGACAAGTGCAGCTGATTTATAACACGCAAGTCTTTGGATCTTGATTTGCACCTAAATGAAAGAGTACTTCAAAATGACAAACATCCCTGAGGACTAAATACTGCCTCTGAGCTGAACTTACCAGACATGCATAACACACACTCATCACTGCAAACCTGTGTCTGCACAGGACACGCACACACAGCTCAGAGTCCCACGCCAGGAAATAGCTGATAAATCACAACCTTTTTCTAGTATCTTTTTTATTTTTCCTATTAAGTTCCAGGAGCATCCCTGCTGCTTTGAATCCCTTTGGTACTATAAAACACCTAAAAATAAAAAAAGAAGACAAGAAAAAGCATGTTCATAAAAGTTTCCGGTCCTTGCACTGTGGGAGGGAAGGTGGGAGGATGTAGGAAAAGTGAGAAAGATAAGGAAGGCACAGATATCTGATGGATCAAGTATTTTCTCTTTAGTCCCTGTGACCAGCTAACAAGGATGTATTAAAAACCAATCTGTCCACAGATTTGGGGCTGTGGTGGATACACAGGGACTTTAGTTCTAGCACCACTAAAAAGCACCTCCAAAGAGCAACAAAACCAGAAGACTTGTTCACTAGAGCTGGTTACATAGTCCTGGTTTAGTTGCAGAGCACCTGGGAGCAATAAACACAAACAGCACTTTGCATTCATCCGTGTGTCAAATACTGCACATCGTGTTCCCCCGTACTAATTGACAGAAAACAGCAGCTCCCCTCCACTAATGAGAGCGCCCATTACATCTAATTATCTGAGGTTCTGTTCCAGGTCCTGTTACATTTACACTCAAAATACGTCTTCCAGCAAAGAGCCTTTTAGGAGGGAAAAAAAGGGAAGACAAACATAAATCCAATTAAACCCCTAAAGGGGCAGAAAGTTGGAGAATGCAGGTCACGCCGAGGAAAATGTTTTTGAGCACTGGGCACGTAACGGTAGGTCACACGCAGGGTCACGTAACCCAGGATGTGCCACTCGTTACCCGAGGACTGGCAAAACAAAAAAGCTGATGGTGGCACCAGGGGCGGCCACGCTCCGCTGCGTCTGGCATCCCATCCCGAAGCACCCAAACAGCCGGGAGACTTCCCCGGGCCTTGGGTTCACCTTCTCGCTGCTGGCAGGGACTGCAAGCCCAGCCCAAACGGTGCTTGCCAGGGCCTTGGGGTTCCTCTTGCTCCTTCTGTTGGCATGAGAAGATGATGGCTGGGGGGGTTGCTTTGGGTTTCTTGTTTGTTTATTTTTGGGTTTTTTTTTTTTTTTTTTTTTTTTTTTAAGATTTCTCCAGATGCTTCCTGGCACCACAGTGCACATGAGAAAGATTTTGCCTCTTAACGAATTGTTTCGGTTGGGTGCCCATGGGACATTTCAGACAAGGGGAGGTAGATGACGACAGCGTTGCGCGGGAGGAGGACAAGAGCAGAACAGTGGCACTAAAGCAGCTCCAATTATTCTCCGTTTCCTGGGGACTGCGGAAGAAAGCGACGTCTCAGCGGACCGCTGGTCTGTCCCCAGCAAAGAGGACAGAGCCCATCCCAGGGAGGCTGACGAGGGCAGGAAGGGTCCAGGGGCTGAGGGGCTCGCAGGCAGTCCGTGCTGAGGGTTCAATACAGGCCAAAGTAGAGTCGTCCTGGGCCAGGGAGCGGTGCGGGAGGTGTGAGAGCAGGCAGAGCATCGCGGGGGCTCGTGGCTGCTTTCCGAGCCCTGTAGGAGTGGGTTGGACTGGCTGGTGGAGAGTGGGAGTGCAGGTCACAGGGCACCTGAAATAGCATAGGAAAGCAGAAAAACCTCTATGGGAGGCAGAGCGAGCTGTTTGTACAGCGCCTGGCAGGTCTGGGGCATGCAGAACTGCAGCACCAAAACAGCAACAGCCCTTTAAACCCACAGGAAAACTTTTCAGGGACCCTGTAAACCCCGGAGTGCACTTCAAGGATCTGAAATGATGGCGAGGAAAAGCCAACTCACGTGTCACACTGTAATTTGTGTCAAATTTCTAGAGGGGAATCGCTGTTCGACTGGAAAATCTGTAAGGACCAACGCACCACATCAGACTGGAAAACAGTGTGGCATGCCTACAGGCTTCCCCTTCTGCTGAGATTACCAGCACAGACCAGCCTTTGCTTGCCCTATCCTATAATCTAACTTCCAGAGGATGCTCCTTCTAGTACAGACTGCCTGGCAGAACAACGCTTCTGCACAACACCTTTGCTCCTGTCCCTGGAGTAATCATTTGCAACACATGAAAACCATTAAAAACCTTCTCCAGACTGGCAGGTGCCAGTGAATTGTTCACCCTCCTTTTCAAGGCTGCAGAGAACTCCACGGAAAGCGGGCTAAGGGAGCTCAGCCTGTGCTCTCGGTGCCCCTGAACGCCAGGGACCAGAGGTCTGGCAGCTTTCTGGCAGCACCCGGCCACAGCGGAGCAGCAGCAGGAGTCCCCAGGCTGGCAGCTGCTGACAGTGACTTTAGACGTGCGCTTCGCAGCCTCGCTCCCTTGGCTCGAGCTGAGCAAACAGAGGACTGGTGCCTCCAGAAGAGAGGTGCACGATGACTCAGGTGTTGAGGAGGAAATCTCTGCCAATATGTAAGCAAATGTTGGATTGCTCCATCTGCCCAGATGTCCTTGTTTCCCTGAAGGTGGAACCAGTCCATCTACTCCATCACTGAGCTTTGTGATATCTCTCTCCCCACAAAGGCCCTTTGGAGGCAGTTGGATTTGGGGTTATGATATTAAGCGTTGTTAGAAGAAACCTATCCAGAGTCCTAGAAGAATAGGCCTGAGAGACCTCGCCCAGTCCACCTAGTCTGTCCTATACTTATGTCTTTCCCCATCTTTGCCAAACCAGTTCTTAAAAGACCTCCAGGAATGGATATGCCACAATGTCCCCAGACAACCCACTCCAGTGAGTCACTAATCATTACTGGTAGAAATGAGTGTCTAACCTGCTGCATTTAAGCCTATTAACTCTTGTCCCATTCATCACCGGATTGCTCCATCCCTTTCTGCGACAGCATCTTCTGGATGTGAAGACTACTGAGGTGTCCCACCACATGCGCAGCAGCACCACATTGATCCACCTCTAGGATCCCAGCCCAGAACACACACACTGACCTTATACGAACAGTGACATGGTCATCTTTTTCTCCATTTGTCTCCAGTCTTCTTCCCCTGTCCATGAGTGCTGGTGTTCCTGTGGTGCCACCTCAGCTGGCTCTCTAGTACATTCACCTGGTGGGGATGAGAAAGAGGAGTCTGCACCATTGCACAGATAGGCTTTAACCTGTCCCAAACACAAGAAGAAAGTGCTGGCTCAAGTTACTTTCACTGAGGCTCAAACTTGTGTTTTACCCTACAGCTGTAGACGTCTGAGCTCACAGAGCTCAGCTTCACCTCTTCTCTCCCTACTCTACCTCTTCTGTACCTGTTCCCTCTGATCAGATGGTTGCTTTTGGCTCTGGAGGACACAGAAGTTGCAGAGGCTGCCCATAGCAAATAGCTAAATCCTGCTCCTGGGGTGACTCCACGGAAGACAAACGTCGGGGCACAAAGTTTTACCTGTTTCCGTAGGGAAGCAACTGTCTTCTCCAGTTCAGCCACAAGGGACTCAAGATTCTCTCTGGAGGAAGGGCTTGGAAAAGGTGCCTCATTTCTGGGGTCAGGGATAGAAAATGAAAGGGATTATGCAAATGTCAGCTTCCTGGATGAGAGAATCATTCTGCCTGCTCCAACATCAGCCTCCAAATAAGCGTCAAAAAGAAGGGCCCGACTGCCAGATTCACCTGCCAAGAGATGCCAGCCAAACAGCCACTCAGCCCAGGAATTTAAATATCAGAGTCAGGCTCTGCACTAAAGTGTCAGAGGACTTTGGCCGAGCTCAGCATCTACCTACTGGAACACCTCTGACCTCCAGACCTCTGCAGAATGCCAATTTCAAAGGTCTAAATGGACCGAGTTATTAAAAACTTTTCTTATCCTTCATAAAATGGAGGTAAAAGAAGCGGTGATACTACACCTGGGGAAGGCAGGCTTATGCTTGGCAGGGTTTTCCTCTGGGTAGCTGAAGCCAGGAGACCTCTTGCTTCGGAACCGCTGAGAAAGAGCCCTGAATTGCCCACGTGTCTGGCAGTCTTAGGAAGGAAGGGAAAGTCTGCAGTGAGCACTCATGTTTAAAGCACAACCGTGTGGATTGCAGGCAGCACAAGGCAACGCTGCCCTCCTTCACCATCCGCCCCTGACACATCTCTTATGCCGGAGGGGAGGAGGCAACCAAGGTGTGTAACAGGGCATGCATCATGCACGGATTCCCATGTGTCAGCTGGACATCTATACCCAGAATATAGCACAAAGGGACTATGGCAGGATCTGTGGTTTAATGGCAGAGACTCCCAAATGAATCTGTAAAGTGATACATGCTGGGGATCACCATGCCTACGTCTTGTTTCAGTCTGTCCTCCAGGCACGTGCTGTTAGCTGCTGCCAGAGACAGAAGCCCTCAGCCAGGTGAGGTAGGTCCCTTCCAACTGAAATATTCTATTCTATTCTGTTCTGTTCTTTGCATCCATTTGCTGACAGACAGTTCTCACGGCGTAGCATGAAACCAGCTCCTGGCATTTCACATAAGCTGACGGCACGTGACGAATGCCACCCAGAGCCATCCCCACGCCGGTGGGTGCTAGAGCAGCCTCCTTCCTTACCCTCACAACAGTCCTGCCACAAGCGGAGGTCCACCGCGGGAACCTCTTCGCAGCCGACCATGCCCTGCGGGTACGATGCCACCCGGAAGACATCTCTCTGGAGCTGCTGGATGTGGTCACTGTTGTCACAGACGACACGAGCAAGGGACGTCTGTCTGATCTGAGTCAGCTGCGCCGGTGTGAAGACTCCAGGATTCTCATACCAAAATCTGCAGTGGGTTGTAATCACAGCATGACTCAGGAGTAGGGGAAGAAGATGGGGAGTGAGGCTGGGAGAGGGAGAAGTGTTCCCCTACATCTGTGTGGCAGCACCCACGCCCCTCAAAAAGGAGCTTTTATTCTGGTGTCGGGCAGCTGCAAACACAGACTGCCCTTTTCTGAACCCAGGAACCCCCGTGAGCTGCTGGCCGGAGCTGCAGGATGCTACCACCTGCAGGTACAGCCCCTTGGAGGGCATTCCCAAGGCTCAGACAGCTCTGCTGTAGCACGTTGGGACACGGGTGAAAATGCTCCTGCCCTAAGTGTATCAGGGGGCAAAGTCGTGTCTCATTCACACGAGCACCAAATAGGAATTAGATGGGAGCTCCTGTGGACGTTTTCTAGCATTTTCATGAGACATTGGGCACATCCTCAATGGTGCCCAGTGTCCTGCAGTGAAATGAGAATCGTTAAATCAGGAAAGGACACACTGACAGTAACTGTAGCAAGTCCTTCTGCAAATGCACTGGACAGAGGAGACCCTTCCTTGTATCGTTAAGACCAGAAATAATAAAAAATTACAGGTTCTCTTCCTCCCTGTAGGGAGCAAATCCCCCCAAACAGAATAAAAAAGACTCTGGGTTGACTCCGATGATAATACCTGTCTCCATCCCTCAGCCTTCTGAACTGTGTCGTTAACAGGCACATCAGCGTTGGTCCAACTCTGGTACCAGGAACAAGATCTTCCACCATCAGTGCTGGAAATAGGTCAATATTTTTGGTAGTTCCATATAAACTGCAGGATAACAGATATTAAAAAACAGTTAAAAGACTATTGAAGAGTGAGGATAATACAAATCTGACCCCATCATAGGATTTGTACACGAGGAATTCATCTGGACAATATTTATAATGGCCTTATCTAAAAGACAATGGGATAAAGGCCTGCCTTGGAAAGAGGCAGCCAGTGCAGATAGGATGCAGTTTGGTCTCACTGGAAAATAGCTCCAAGGCTCAATCTGCTCCCAAACTACACCACAGCAGTGCCTGATGACATTCCACTCAGAACCAGATGGATCACATGGAAAGACCTCATTTGTCTTACCCCATTCTTAAACCATGGCTATTACCCTATCTTAACATCTGTGGGTAGCAATATCTGGGAAGGTTATTTGATGGGTGTCCTGGGAGCAGCAGAAATTTTTCACTGACTGATCTCCAGTGCTTTTGATGCTTCCAAGTCCAGGCTACAGTACCTCCTGAGCTTCTCCCTGATCTCCAAGTTCTTGATCTCATTTCTGAGGTCCTCAAACTCCTGTGCAGATGAGAGGTTGCAGAAGACCCTGAAGTCGTTGTAAGGTGGGATGCCATGGTCTCGCCCTCTCTGGATGTTGATAGCAGCCAAGTCCAGTGAGACAGAGTGTGCCATGGAGAAGAGTTTCTCCGTCAGCTCCATGTTGAGGAGTTCGGAGGGGACGCGCATTTTCCCAGGAACCCCAAACAGCCCACGGAGGAGGGGGTCAATCCCACCCTCCTGCGTGATCCTGAAAGGGGAGAAGAAGGCCTTGTGCAGGGGGATGTGGCCTTGGCGGATGGGCTGGAAGGTTTCGTTCAGCCGGTACAGGATGGGGTTGATCAAGGTGTGCCCAAAGCGGAAGGCAGCAGTGGCAAAGGCGTTGAGAATCCCCGCATTGACGTTGGGGTCGTAGCCTTTGTACTCCCCCAGCATCTTCATCCCAGCTTCCCCAAGGACCTTGGGGAGCCACTGGGCATAGGTGATATGCTGCATCTGGGCACCCACAATCTTCCGTGCCTCGTGATACAGGAGATCTCCATCCCAGTGGGGATTGAGGGCCGACAGCTCTGTGGCAACGCGGTTGTGCTCCCTGAACCAAAGCGTGTGCATGGCCGTGAGACCCAGCTGCTCATTGGCACGGTGGTCTCCTGCCAGGAAGCACGGCACGGGGCTCTCGTTCTCATCTCTCATGCACTCGGTGGGTGGCCCCACAGCAAAGGGAAGGAGATGCTTCCCCGAGCTGGGCACAACTTGCCCTCGCTTCAGCAGCCCGTTTTGGCTGCTCAGATCCCGCAGCTCCCGCGATTCCTGCTCTGTGCTGCCGTAAACATTGGAGCCATCGATGTAAGACGTCAAGTGGTTGATCTGCTCCCTGGCGTAGACGGAGTTCATCAGCAGGGAGGTCATCCCGCTGCCGCACACGGGGCTCGAGCGGACGAAGAACATGCAGCGCCCGTTCCGCACGCGGGGGTCGTTGGCAGGGACCATGACGGAGAAGCAAGGCGGGTCGTTGCTGCACACCTCGCTGCAGGGTGCTCCATCTGAGAAGCGGGACATGCTAATGGCTGCCACCGTTTGGTCCATGTCGTGGTCCAGAAACTGGCCCCACTGCATGAGCATGTGTGTGAACTGGTCATCGGGGGTGATGGTCTCGGTCCCGACCATGGCAGTAGAGACAAGGCGAGGTAGAGGAAGGGGCAGGTCCCTGGCATCTTCTGCCAAGGAAAACCCGCGGGGGAGGTTAAATCCGTTCTGGTAGGCGGGTTTCAGGAGCCTCTGGAAGGCTGTGAGGGACGCACCCCACATCGGGTGCTGGAGGTTGTTGCAAGAGCCGTCATGGGTCCTGTACTTCTTGTGGAAGCAGATATCCGAGCAGTTCGGTGTGCGGCGGTGGGCAGAGCAGCCCGACAGGTTGGCGATCATGTTCAGGTAGTGAGGGGACACCAAGTCATTGTACCGATAGCCTGCGAAGGTAAAGGCAAAGCACCAGGTCAGACCACGGCCACGGCAGCCATCCGGTTCCTACTATCCCGTGTAAGCGCTCCGCGTGAAACCCGCTGCTGGGTGGGCACGGGAAAGCCAGGTCTCTGGTCGTCGTGTCGCTACGTAATTTATGGAAGGCAAATGAAGCACAGGATCGTATCAGGCCCACGAAGAAGAAAAGAAGGGGAAAAGAGTTTAATATAAACTGCACAGAGGTGGAAACCAGAAACATTGTGACTGGTAGACCAAACCGTGGGGGTGGTCTCGGTCTCCATTCTAGGTTTATTTTATGTCTCTCTGGGTTGTTACTGCAACCTCAAGCACCATCAACCACCCAAACTCTACGTGACAAGCAGCAGGGAAGCTGTGGGTGACTGCCAGGGCGCTACGCCACGCGAAAGCGCTGAATAATGCTGTGCTGTGCGGATGCTGACAGACCAACGAGGAGGAGAGGCTGGCAGTCCGACCAGCTCAGACGAGACCTGCAGCCTGGAGAGAGACTCCTCGCACCCTGGAATACATCCAGGCAGGAAAAAAATATTTACGGGCCCCAAACGTACATGCCTGCTACATGATGATTCACACGTATAGGCAGAAACATGCAGTGTATGGGAATGCCTGTTGCATATAAAGGAAGTCCCAGCTAGCAAGTTTTGGAGCCCAGCTGCTGGGTGCTTGCACATCACTAAACATTTTTGGTGTAGCATTGCTTTGTTGCTTGCTATCCTGCCTGGATAAAAGGAACCTGAGTGGCTGGAACCCATCTGAGTTTGTAGCTAAGAGGTCAAAATAGTAGAGAGACAGAGGACTGATATCCCCCTTCCGCAGTTACAGCTTCCGAATACTCCAGAGTTTGCAGTATTTTTCTCGTTGCCACTTGGAGGGCAGGAAACATCTCTGACTACGCTGCTAAGGGACTGAACCTCAGATCCACAAAGGTATTCCTTTGTGAGTTAGATGGCTAAATATTTTTAAAGATTAGAGCTTTCACAGCCAGTCAAGAAATCTTTAGCAAAACGGGGAACTGAAACACCTTCCTGAGTACCGCGTTGGTACAGTAAATGCAAGACCAGCCCTCCGGCTGTTATGAAAACCATGAGATGTAAGAGAGAATTGCAACCCAGAGAACACATTTCTTGATACGCCCCAAATTGACCTGGACTTTTGGTACACCGTTGCACTTCTTAAACTTTTTGCATGCCTACACATTGTTGTTTTAATTTAATCCTGCGCACAAAGTTAAGAAAGGAAATAAAATCTCTCCTACCTGTGACGTTCATATCCACGATTAGACCTTGTTGCACGTGTTCCTGAATCAGCTGCAAGGTCCTTTCAAAGATCTCACCTGCCCTGGCTGTTTCAATGGTGTAGGGGTCCCGGGGGTAACGGAAGAGAGCCAGCAAGTCATTGGGCGTCTTGGGGCGTCTGTTTCGAGGAATTAGAAGTGATGCAGGGACATTAAAATAAATAGACTCTGTTCAGAGCAGTGAGAGTCTACAGGCAGGAAGAGTCAGGCTCTAAGCCTGGTCTGGTGCTTGACCCCCAAAGAAAGGATATTTTTCCCCAGGAAAATACACATATTTAATTTCCTCAGCATCTCTGGGTTTTTTCTGCTTTAGTAATTTATTTTTCACTTTTCAACAGCTGAAACCCAGAGGTTTGGGGCTTAATACAAACTATCTTTTCAATAAAAACATATATTGGGGTGGAAGAAGAGTTACCATACACTCGAGAAGTCGTTTTTCATTGAGGAAATGGTTAGAATATTATATTATTACTTCTGTTCACCCTACACAAAGTCAGTTGCATTTATAAAATGTCTATGCTGATTATTTTCTTTTCTATGCACTGTCTCTGGAGCTAACTCCAGCTGACAAAATGTACGTTACAGATATAAGTGACATTAAGAGGTGGTAGTCGTGTATCAGATTTTTCCAGAATCCCAAATGCCCATTATGAAGCTCTATCGCATCCTTACATCCTACATGG
The DNA here is from genome assembly GCA_035590195.1 of Aviceda cuculoides. Lineage (NCBI taxonomy): Eukaryota > Metazoa > Chordata > Aves > Accipitriformes > Accipitridae > Aviceda > Aviceda cuculoides. Next base: position 30,375,096 of record JAVJGG010000009.1, read on the forward strand.
TGCAGCTTCAACCTCTGATACTCGAAACAATACTGTAGCTTTCATTTGCGGATTGTCAACGACAAAACGAGATTTGAGAGCGCTCCATTTGTTGTCGTCCTTATCTCTTTTCTCCTTCAAGTCTCAGATCACGGCACTTCACGCACTTACTTGCTAAACAGCTCAGTACGTGTTGAATTGATGGCGTGGTCCACGCTGCTGATGGCTTCCCGAATCGATGTGGCGACAAATGTGTCACCGCTCCGACCGACGTCCGTGGCTTTCCAAAGCAGAAAGAAAGAACAAAATATGCTAAATTCACCTCAATATTAATTTGCCTTTCAAGCTCAAGAAAATCTGCGTGTCAGTACAAGCCCCGCAGTTACTCCACTGCAGGTCAAACTACGTTTCCATTTGCAACATTAACATACTGAATTTATTTTTTTAAACAGATATTCTGAAGAAGAAATTAATTAAATTTCAGAAGATGGCTGTGGAACACAGATTCAGAGTTTGCTCCTGTACAGCTTTGCAAATAAATGCGTGCTTTGGTTGGTGGTTAAACTGGAAAAAGAAAATGTAAAAATCACAGTGGGTTAACCCAAAATAATGTATTTAATTCCCACAAAGGAAACTTCTAAAAGTCATGAAATTCATTTGAATGTATTGCTCATATATTAACTTTCCATTCATGGAACACTTCTAATTCTGTTCAAATTTAGTGTTAACACATCAGATGCATCATTTTAAATCAAAAAAGAAAGCTGTTGTTTGAATGCCTTCAGAAGTAAACACATGAATTCTTAAAAATTACTACAGAATGCATTTCTTAAGGCAGGGCCTTTGTCACATCTGAACAAACCAACTGCCATTTGGCTACCGGTGTATGCAATAGTCCACTGGAAAATGAGATGTCAGTCAAGAATAAATCACAGAAATTATTTTAGGAATAATTTCAGACAACAAAGAGATTTCAGATTATTCTCAGCTCCTTGCATACAATCCCTGTATAGAAAATGATACTAAATTCATCTAATAATCTACTCACTATCCATGCTGGTTATTCCTGCGTGCTTGAGGAAAAGCCCCTTACTTAGATTTTTAACCTCATCGCTTGCCTTTGATTTTTTTTTTTGCTTGCCAGTTCTTCCTTACCCTCTAAGAAGTACAATTTCCACTCTTGACCTCTGGTTTGACTAGCAGAGGAGCGCTACTCCTCTTTATTCATTACAGCTTCCCTAATGCACAGAGCAGTAGCTTGAAAACGAGCAACTTATTTCCCATCCCCAAGGGTCTGGGCAAACGTTTAAACCCCCGTATTTGCAGCGACCACGTTGTTCTCCCTCCCTCCCTCCCCTGGCGCGCGAGGTTAGGGTCAGAGGACGACTTGTGAGCGTGTTGGCACATTTTAAGAAGTTTCTCCCTCCCAGCAGAGGCAGTAACTACACGCGTGCCGACAGCTCGGCTTGCGGGAGGCGGTTTAAGACAACACCTCTGGCTTTGCAGGGAGCGACTGCAGCTCAGCTGAGAAAACAGCGAGGAGCAGCCGGGAGGTGCACGGGCTTTCACAGCCGAGCGACTCCGATCACGCCGGCGAGGGGCCTGCCTGCAAAGAAGCTAAAGAAATAACAGAGTTATCCGTTCAAAGCGTAGGCAGCAACGCGGCGTAGCCCTTCCTCGCACGAGAGCAAGAGGAGACCCAGGAGGACCACGGGAGATGCCCTACCAGTGATGGTGAGCTGCATAGCGCTGGAGGTGAAGCCAAAGGGGTTCCTGGCTATGCACTCGTATCTGCCCTGGTCAGCCACGCCGAGGTCTTGAATGGAAAGGGTCCCGTCTTGGCTTATGTGGAACTTGCCGCTCTCTGTGATCTGGATTCCTTCCTGTTGTCCCATCAAAAGACAGAAAACGTGTCAGGGTACGGAAAGCTTCCCACCACCCCAGCCTTCAGCCCATTCAGCAAACCTGCAGACGGCTGCAATGAACTAAGGTGGCCACCAGATGTTAGCATTGCTCTTCCAAAGAAACCAGACAGCTATCCAAGGACATCTGGTCCTGCCTGGACCCCCCAAGGACATCTGGTCCTGCCCGGACCCCCACTAAGGAGGTTCTTGCTCAGCTCCTTCACCCTGGTCCACCTCCAGGCACCCACTGCAGGGCACGGACAACCCACCCATTTCTCTGCACTTCTTACAGACGGGCTGGCTGGAGTGAGTGCTGTGCTGTCACAGAAGTTTCATGGCACATAATAAGTCTAAATGTCTTCAGTTTGGAGACAACCTGAAACTGATGGATTTTTTGCTGGCCTTGAACTGCACATACCAGCTTTTGCTGGCTCCGGGCAGCATCGCTGATCAAAGTGCTGCGAGCAGCAGCACGCTCAAACCCAACCTCTCAACCTGGCTGGTAGCAGAAGTGGCTTCGGGTTTTACTTCTTCATTTGCCTGTTTCTTACCATCTTTCTGCTGCCCTGCCCCAGTCTAATGCTTACTCTGCTGCCCTCCCACCAGGCTCCTTTCTTCTGCTCCTACTGTTGGCTGGAGCCCACCTCCCATGAGACCTCCACAGGGTAACTGAGGCTCAAGCATTTTCCCTTCTAATTTGTTCTGTGCCTGACTGTGCTCAAAGGCAGGGCAGGTCCCAGGGAAGGTCACAGGTACTACAGCACAGCAGGAAAAAGTCTGAAGAGCTTCATCTAATAAAGTCTTGAAAAAAGCAGCCAGGCTGCGGTGTGATTTTGAGGGATTGTGGCTTTGCCCCATCAAAGCTGGAGCCAACCAGCAACATGCAGTTCCACTGGGAATCCTGGAAATAAGGGGAAACTACTTGGAAAAAAAAAAATCCATTCTCAGTTTTTTCCAGGAATAGCCAATCAAGCATTTCTAACATCCTGGAAGGTCACTGGCTTCAAGTTACTCATCTGGAAGGAAGAACAAGAGAAAACAGGAATGTGCATCGCAAGGCTTCGAGCCTCAGAAAGAGCAACATTCTTTTAGACCATTAAAAACCCCCAATCAGTGGAAATGTTGGTCCTTAAATTTTCATCAAACACAACTTCTTCCATGTGCATTGCACAAACTGATTTAACTATTGGAGCTGGGAGAGGCATTTAACGAAAGAGCTGTTTAATGCCCCCACGGAGGAGCGTTCCTGCTTGCCGGGGACTGCCGAGCACATGGTATCATCTCTTACTTTGACCCAGGTTATGGTGGGCCGTGGATCTCCTTGGGCAGCGCAGGTGATGGCAACGTCCTGGCCCGTCTCTGCCACCACGTCTTGGGGGGGATGAAGGAACACGGGTATCACTGTGCAACACGGGGGGAAAAAAAGTCACGAGTGCAAGAAAGGCATCAAAGAAAACAGAGAAATCTGTGTGCAAAACATCTCAGTACGGGCAAACCAGAGCTGCTGGGCTCTTTCTGCTGCTGCAAGGGCTCTTCAAAGGGGTGTCAGTTTACCCGTGCTCTCTGTCTCTCTACCAAGTCCTCTGTAATTTACATTCATGTTTTTCTGCTCCTGTGTGTCTCTGTAATTGTGGGACAATTAGATAGGAATGTGCTGGGTTCTCTGTCATTTAAAATCGTTAATTCAAAGGCTTTCTGGAAAAGATGATCCAGCTGAAACAAGGATCGTGAATTGATTCAGGAACTATCGGATGAGGCTCTCTGGCAAGTGTTAGTCAGGTCAGATTAAATAATTGTATGGATCTTGCTGGTCTTAAAATATTCTGTGAATTCTGTGCTTGAAGCATCACTAATTTCACGTTTCTAGATAGCTGCCTTCCCTCCAGTCTACCATTAGTAAAATTCTGCCATGTTTGTGAACAAGCAGGGGTGTTTGCTTAGTTAGAACGATTCTTTACATGGGAACAAAAAAGAAAATTAAAATATGAAAGCATTCCTGCGTCACCTGTATTTTACAGAGGCTTGATTTTAGAATACCTAAATTTAGGTTGAACCTACAACCTGGTTGCTAATGTTTAAGACAAATGTGTCCAGAGCCAGAGTTAAATCTTCCTGAGAAGGAATCATTTTGTTTTGCAGAATATTTCATTTAAAAAAATCTTACAATTCATTCTGTAGGAAAGCCAAAATTTAAAAATAGAAAAAACCCACTAAGAAATTAATACAATTTTTTGTAAATTATCCAACAAAAATCCTTTGTTTCCTTTCCCCAAATAATTTTCTTAATGACAACTCCCCAACATATTAAAGGGCCCCATTTTTCACTCAAACTAGTTGGATATCAGAGCTCATCTGATGGCTCTTAAAGGTCATTTCTGATCATATAACCTTGCCCTAGTGTTTATTTGTGCAGATGCCAAACGATACCATCCCATTCCCTGGCCACACCAGATGAGTTGCATTCCCACGGTTATACTTTTTCTGGACTACCAGATAAATTTTCAAGGAACACTGAAGCAGCTTCTTCCAATTTACAAATCCTGGCCCTCTGGAAACCTCTTTAACGTTTCCCATCAACTGACGGAGCTCTCAGGGCTAGATGTCTGCTCCCAGGCAAAAGCAAAATCCCATCCCATAGGAACCAGGGCAATTCCCTGCCTTGTCAGACAGTGCGTTATATACCGTAACGTTAACTTAATAAACCCATTTGCCAGCCCTTATTTCCCACAGCCTCACCAGCTTACCTCGGGGGGTCACCGACAGCTGTACTGGGAGGGTCCTCACTCCGATGGCACTGATGGCATGGCATTCGTACTGGCCTTGGTCATGCAAAGCAACCCTCACCACCCGCAGGGTACCCGTGGAGAGGATGCTGTGCCTCCGGTCATTCGGCAGTGGCCCACCTGGACAAACGAGCAGTGCGATTTGTTAATTGCCCGTGAGACTTCTCTTCCCGGCACTGGAGGTGTCTGTGTGACGGTTAAAAATTTAATTTCCTTCCCAACATGACATCAGCCACCCTGAAATACCATCTTCGTCTTGCTAAGTGAGGAACAGGACAGATGCTGCTCTTCTCACACCCAGGATCATGACTGAGTTGTCTTGTCCAAGCAACTGGAAAGGAGCAGCTTCCCTTTGTCTTTCCTCCTAAGTCTTTTCTTAGTGCAAACTGCAGATTTAGTGACACCTGATGGATTGGGAATCTGTGTTCAATTATTCAAACAGGCTCCTCAATCAAATAAATGGAAACATTTAGCATTGTCTTTTTAAATTTGTTACTTTGATTTTCTTTTGTTTGGAAACTATGTTGTTTCAATATTTCCTCTATTTAAGGAGAAAAATTGAAAATTAAAATGCTTTACCAAACCCAAACAAAATTATAAGAACTTCTCAGTTTAGCAACTTTTTTTTTTTAATATTCCATTTTCCTCCAAATAAGAGCTCTCTCTACTTATCCCAAATACCAAAAGGAATCTGAACCCTCCCCACACTATCAAAAGTGGCTTTGGGATGAGCGATGCTCCATTATTTCTCCTCCTCTTGTCTTGTTCTTAGCATGCCTTCTGTGAAAGCACTGTAAAGCCTGGTTGATCTTTGGGTTGCAGAGTGACCTAGCAAACCTGGTTACAAAGCAGTTATTAACCTTACTTCTTGTCACTGTGCTCCTTTCCACATCTCTAAGAGATATCTGCTGAAATCTGGGCAGTGGAGGAAAACAGGTTAAAGGAGATGGAGAACATGCTGGTGGAGGAGAATTTCAGCTGGTCTTTCTTAACTCCACATCAGGGCTATTGCTGTGGAAGCTGGAATACAATAGCCACAAATTCTCCACAGCACTAAACCATTAATTATGGCTTGTGAAGCATAAGAAAAGTTGGAGGGCCTCTGGGCCAAGCGTTATTGGCTTCTGTCCCAGAAAGTGCTGGATGGGATCAGTTCAGTGGAGCCAGCACTAACAACCACCCAAGACTTTAAAAGTTCACCACCACCTGTTGGCCCAAAGTTTTTTTTCCTAACCTAAAAGAAACCTCAGAGGTGTGTCAGTGGTGAACGGTGCTCTTCTGCACCGTGCTCCCCGAGAGGAGCAAACCAGTGACCGTGATGGAGAGCCGGAACACGGTGATATCCACTGACTTGGAGCATCCAGACCTTGCCTTTTCAAAGAAGGCAGGAGGAAGTTCGTTGCTGTCCATGGGTTTCATCCCCATGGAAAACCAGCACACTCCTTTCTGACATGATGACTCAGCGTGTCAAAGACCTAAGAGGCTCCCTCCTCAGTGCTTAACATCGTTCTTGGTGATCTACAACATACCTCCTAGTGTGACTAGGTCTGTGCTGATCACCATCTGTCCAGTGTCACCACTGCAAGTCATCGCCCTGGACCATCAGCTCTGCTGTTCTCACCCGCATCCCGTGGACGATGGCACGGGAGAGAAAGTAATCGTGAGTCAAGTGAGGCAGTACCTGCCCTCGTCCAGGCAATCACGGGTGGAGGGTGACCCTCAGCAGAGCACGGGAAATCCACGCTTTGTCCCTCAGTTACTGTCTGATCAGTGGGAACGAGGAGAAACCTGGGAGAATCTGGAGGGGAAAGCAATGACTGAGCAGCAGGAAAAACTCAGGCACCAAGCTCAGGTTAATTCTCAGTTCACGGGAGCAGAAACAGTCACAGGGCTTAAATACACCCCCCTAACCGAACGCTGTATCCCAGAAATGTTGTCAGCCTGGGACTCCTCACCTTGCACTATGATCCTTGCTGTCGCCTGGACGGATCCCTCGGTGTTGCTGGCATTGCAGTTGTACTGGCCCTGGTCCGAGAAAGTGACGTTCTGAATGAAGAGTCCTCCAGAGCTGGTGATAGCGAAACGGGAATCCTGCGGTAAAGGAGAGCCTGTGCCAAGGGTCCAGCTGATGCGAGGGTGGGGGTGCCCAGAGACCCCACACTCCAAGGTGACGCTTTCCCCAATCAGCACTTCAGTGTTCTGCGGCTGGATCACAAAAGTGGGCTTGGCTGGAAGGAAACGAGTGCTTCAGAAACCAGAAGCTCTGCTGCCTGCTCGGTTATGGGCAGAAATTGCTGGGACTCCTCATGCAACCCAGCTAGCAATCACCTGGCTCTTCCCTGACCTCCAAATCCTCGCCGTGAGCAATTCCCCCAGCGCTACTTCTCCCTACCACCTCCTCCCGCCCAGCCACTTAGTGCTGGAGCATTCCCACTCCTGGGTCCCCTTCACCCTTGATACCTCTGGGCTGCGGAATTCATCCCAGCCTCCAAACTCCCTCCCCAGCCCCAAATTCCCTTCAGTCTCTAAACCCCCAGTTTCCCACTCCCGTGAAGGACCCCCCTAAAGCTCAGACCACATTATGGTGTTAGCCACTCTCTTCTCCAGCCCACCAAAAACATCTTGGCATGTACAAAGCTGGGACTGACTCTGACTTAGCTCCACTCCCAGCCCCAACCCGAGCTGGGCCTTCGAGGGGTGCACAAGGCTCAATTACATGGGGTGCCAAAATAGCGCAGCACGACTTCTTGCGTCTTGACCTCCCCAGCTATGTTCTTGGCCATGCACTGGTAGACGCCTTTGTCCGACTCCTTGGTATTCTGGATCATCAAGGTACCGTCTTGCAACAGGTTCAGGCGGTTGTCATCTTTCATGTCAATCTCGTTACTGAAAAACAGCCACAAACAGGCAAAATCTCAAAGGAGTAAAGACTGGTGGTCTTCCCCCGAGCTGCTGGAGGAGCGGTGGGGCTTTGCATGCATTGCAAGTTGGTGTTCCTTGGAGCTATTCTGAGACTTCATGAAATTTATAGCAAGAGTTATGATTTACAGCACTGAACTTCGGCTCCAGCTCTGATTTACTCCCTGGGTGAGCTACTTTTTCTCTCACCACTGATTACATACGACATTTACAGCCCATCAGGAGAGCATACTGTTCCCATGCAATAGCATCATTGCTATCGTCAGGGCATCTGGGCCCGAAAAGCTTGTTCTCGTTATTGACTAAGTGTAAATATAATAATGAATTAATATTGTTACTGCGTGCAGCCATTTCTATTAGTACGGGCTCAAAGCCCTCGGGGGGGGCAAAAAAGCTCTGAGTAAGTCACCATGGGACCCCAACGCAGCTTGGACTCCAACCCAACCCGAGAGCTGTGAAACATCTTCCTTCTTTCTACAATGACCTGCGACTCCTGGATCCCAGCCCGCGGCAGAAGGTCCCGCTGCTGCATCCCATTTGTCCCAGCATGAAGGAATCTTGGATGGCTGCAGACGATTGAAAAGGGAGAAGGGACCTCTCTCCCCCTAGGACAAAGGCTGAATCCACTATGCAAACTAATATGCTTGCTGGGCATTTATTTAATTCCCCTGATGTCTCCTCACTCTAGTCATATCTCGTTTGCGGAACATTTATTATCATTACCCCTCTTACAATGCTATCTTTGGGAGCCTGCCAGCATTTCCCTAACAAAACCTTCCTTCCAGGGAGACTTAACTCAGCCATAAACTTTTGCTCTGTGCTGAAACTCTGCCTGGTGGGGAGTTAGATGAAGAAGCATACATTGATCATTTTTATTAATAACCAAGCCCTATTCAGGCTCCCACAGACAAGAAGCTCGTAAAGCAGCAAAGTAACTTCACTTCCACAGTGGGCGACTGCTTGAGCACAGAATATTTTATTGTGCAGCATTTCCCAGAAACACTTCAGCATCTAGCATAGCCGTATATTTTTTCAGTGTTGCTGTATAGAATGATAATCTATACACTGCTTTGCAAGGTCTGTCTTTCAGTGGAGCACAGTGATTTTTTCCCTTTGAAAAAAAGCCATTCTCCCTGCACACTAGGCCTTTAGTGAGAAAAACCTAGAGACTAGAAGCATTTCAGCAGTTCATAAATGGCAAGCATGGTGGCTTAGAGCAACATGAAATACTAATTTTATTCTTTTTCTGATCAAAAGACAATTGCTTTCAGCCTGCAGAGTATGTTTATGGGAAAGTTATAAGCTCTTGGAATCCATTACAAATGCAGACAAAATATTTCAAATGCAGATGATACACCACTTGGATTACGTGGTCACCAGAGAATGCTATTAAAAGGAAGGTAAATACAACCCATGGAATATCCATTCCTTTTTTTTTTATTTTTATGTTCCATGAAACAGCTTTTGTAATTACAGGCACTAACTGAAGAGCTTGGTGCTTGAAAACCTTTGCTGCCCCAGGGCTCATTGTGTGCAACTTACTTGTTGTGCAGCCAAATAATCGCAGGCTTTGGGTTGCCTTCTGCCCTGCAGGTGAAATAAACTGTGTTTCCCAAGAGGACGTCGACATCGTGGGGTTGTGAGGTTATGCGAGGCCTCTCTGCAAAAAGACCGTTTTAACACAACCCAGTCTAGAGCAGCACAAAACCATCTACAGCCCAACCGGAGTGTAGTGGGTAACGCAACACCCATCCTGCAACCCCCGAGCAAGCAGACACCAGCAGATCCCGAGGCACAACTCAGAGCCACCCCAGGACTTCTCACCAACATCAGCAAAAGTGATGTCAGGGAGGGAACAGTATCATTCATCTGAGCCCGCTAAAAGCCCTGGAGAATCGAAGTGGCTGTTTCTATTGCCAGTATGTTGGGCTCCCCGCACAGCCCCAGGATGCACTGAGGAAAAACAGACCTGGCTGTACACTGGTTTGCTATAGCTGCCCCAAAAGTTGGTCCCCATCTCCCCCAAAATAAGCGAAGAAGTCATCTGCATCCTCACTTGGGTTATTTTTCTGCCCCTGGCAGCCTGCTGCTCTCAGCAACTGCCTGCTCCATCTGAACATAGTGCCAGCTCTCTGCAAATCACACTACTTCCCTTTCAACAAGATTTCATTCGTTATGCCCCTAATTCATCAGCCGATCCCTATTCAGCCAAGCCTTCCGCTATGTGCTTCACTTTTAAGATGTACTCAAGCACTAAGCAAGTTAAACATTTAAAGGATGTGCTAAAATAGGAAGGAATTTATGTACATGGTCCAGAGTGCTTGATCTTGATTCAGCAGAATACTTACCCGTCTAACAATCTGTGTGCTCACCAGTAATCCAGTAAAACCAGCTGGATTATTCATAAGATTGAGAACCTTCTCCAGTGGAAAGTCTGTGCCCTTACTCCTTAGACTGCAAGTTGGCAACTTATCCCCAATGGCAACACGAGGACCAAACCCACCGCAGCCCCCTGGTACAAAATGCTGACCCAGCGCAGATTTGCTCCGCTGGCTCACATCTGCTAAAAAGTGGTGGGTCAACTTGATGCCAGCGGGCTTCGTACCGACTCGGATATCAGCTGCCTGCATCATTAGAGCTTACGCTGAATTATGCATCATTTGTCTTCCCCAGCTGGCACAACACCAGCGTAAAAGCCTAATGCCAGCAAAATCTTCCCACCAGGTGCTCTGGCTCATTTGACAGACATCCCACTGTGCGCCCATGCCTCAACCAGAACCAATTTACATTAACGGCTGTACCATGGCACCGGCTGCGTGTCGGGGACAGCTCGTTGTGCGGCACATCCACTTGCAGCGGGTCCCATGCCATGTGGCCCCAGCTGCTTTCTCTAGAGCCTTCCTACTCCCCCCTCCCTATTCCCCCCTCCCTTGAGGTTACAGACCCTTTTGTGCCAGTTCAACTCTTTGCATGGCTGTGACCTAAATTAAGCTGTGAAGTGGTCAAGATGTTGAAAAAAATAATAAAGTCATAGGTGAAAAGCTGAATTCAAGGGAGAGCTCTTCAAAATCCAGCTGATCTCACACATCTGGCACAGCCATGCACACAGCTGGACTGGCACATCCAGGAGGGATGCTAATAGCTGGCCCGGGCGACTGGGAACATCTCAGACTGACTCTACTGGCAGTGAAACATCAGGGAAGCACAGCTGACACTTGTGCCATCCTCTGCTGATGCCTGCTCTTAGAAGTCAAGAGTTTTGTCTTTTTCTATATGAAATATTTTACTTCAGAATTTTTCAGAACAAAACCTTTCATTTCAAAATGGCATTTTTCAGTGAGCAATTATCTAAATTTAAAGAATAACAGCTTGACAAACGCAATACACTACCACAGTCAAACAAAGCATTCAGCTACGTATCTACTATACGTTCGCTTAGGTTTTCAGTTGCATTTCCAGCCATTGCACCTCTTCCAGTGTTCCCCTCCTGTTCAGCCTAATGTGGGACATTTCTTCTGGTTGCTGGTTTAGCCACCGACCGCAGCAGGTCCTTTCCTGGCCCTACGCTATCTAAACACCAAGATGACACCTGCCACCCCAAAAAAGAGCTGTCTTCAACCCCCCCGAGACTGTCAGCTTTTTCTGCATTATCCTGATAACTCGTGTGACCCCACTGGGACTTCCCCATTTCAGCAGTAAAAGGAGGGAGAAAGCAGGATACCGGGATGGGAAAGAGGGAGGAAAAGGGGTGAAGGACGCGATTCCCAGACCAAAGCCCAACTCCGCGGAGGGGTTTGACCTCGCTCACCGCAGTTAAACTCCTGGGCGGTCAAGGTGACGATGGAGCGCCCGTGCAGGTCCCGAGGAGCCTCGCAGGTGGCGGCTGTCTGGATACTGCCCTGCTCAGCGTATTTCTTCAGCAGCTCAGCCAGCCACATCAAGTCGCAGTCGCAAAGCAAGGCGTTGGAGTCCAGCCGCCTGCAAGACCGAGGAAAAGGCAGTTCATTTCCCAGCCTCCGACTGCTGCCTCCTTCTCCAGGACACGGGAGGGGAAGAGCCCTCCGCTGCGAAGGATCACTTGGCTGGTTTTCCCTGCATTTGAGTATATCCCAAATGAAAATTTGAGATATTTCATTCCCACAATGGTCAAATAGGATGCTTAATCAAGTCAGAAGGATTTCACTGAAAAACTAATGTTACCCGTCAGTCATTCCAGTTTCAAATGAAAATTATTCTGTTAAACTGGATTATGCATTTTTGGCTTAATTTGAGGCAAAGAGAGACACTGAAATACTGGGTTTCCCCCCAGGATGGAGATTTCAACCTTTACTGAATTCTCTAAGAACGGCAGATAACACTGCCTCTGTTAGAGCTTTCCATTCTGTTTCACTCTTAGCTCCAAAAAACTCCCCCTTGATTCTAGTGTGCATTGGATCAATCTCTTTCTGTGACCAGCTGCGAGAGGTTGTAGCATTTCTGCAAACTATAAGAACTTTTATTACTGCAACGTACCGAATGGAGCACCGGTGACCTCCCAGCGCACCCATGCTTTTCCCTCCACTGACCTCATTCCTCTGTGCAGTGCTATGCATAAGGATAAATAAAGACTATAGGGGGATTAGTTTATGCCTCCTTCCCCACTGACAGTTTTACAATAGATGGGTCTGGGCCATTGGAAAAAAACACGGAAGAGAGGTCGAATGTTTTCAGGGACAAACATTTGAGAATGTGAGATTTCACACAAGGCCATGATAAAGCATTTTATAGACACCCCACCTTTTTCTCTGACACGTACAGACAACATTTCACAAGTTATTCCCTGTTAAAGCAAAGCAAAGCATTTTTACCTGCTTGCAGAAATCACAGAGGACTGCAGTGAGAAACACATTATTTTCTTGCAGTTTAAAAGCATGGCAGAACACCAAAATTCTTTAGCTTTTGCTTTTTTTCCCCAAAACGTATCACAGAACTTATTTCCAGAGATCATAAAAGACAAACAAAGCAAATCTCTGCAGGGCTTAAGCAAGCAAGTAAGCTTAAGAGACAGTCAGGTTATGTGGGAACAACACACCAGGGTATTCCTGCATGGGAGGAGAATCATGCACCTTGGCACCCCTTGGAGTATTTTCAATCTGCAGAAAAAAAGCCTTTCCTTTTACGACTATGTTTTTTCCTGCCATGTTAGATACTGATCTGAAGACATGATCAAGGTCATATAAATGACCTGGAGTTCCCACATTTTTGAAGGATGTTTTATGGATTCAAAACGTTGTGAGGACCTTCCAAAAATGTTCATTCCTGTGGCATTATTGAGCTGTAAGCAGATTATAGTTAGATTGTAATTAGACACTAGCATGAAGAAACTACTAACTGGTTAAATCATCTCTCTTGTCCAATCAAAACTGTTTTATAAACTTAGCAGTGGCCTTAGAAGTGCAACAACTAAAAGCTTTGCCAATCAGGCACATTTTTCCTCAGGTCCTGGCCATTTGATCAAAGATAAACAATCGCATTGCATTGCAGGCAATGTTTTTTTACTTACAGCCGTTTGAGGGATTCCAGTTGAGAGAATGTCTCTGGATGAATCCTGGAAATCTTGTTGTTGTGCAAGAATCTGCAACGGGAGAACCCATGCCAAAACATTATTCAGTATTTGCACTACATGGATGATAACATCCCAGGTCAAAACTCAGTTTAAATACAAAGGCTACTCATCAAAACGGAGCTTAGTTTTTAAATTTACTGTTTCCATGAGCTATAGGGATTTCATTCATTTGCAAGTGCAATGCAATGCACCAAAGCGGAGAGCGGGTGTGGACTGGAAACGGTGACTCAAGATGTGATGTAACAGGTTTAAACTGGAACCTTAACGTTAATCTGCTTCATGCGCTGCAAAGGGAGGAGAAAGGGCACCAAATCCCCACAGACTGGACCCACCCTATGCTTTCTGTGCCTGGGTCAGATCCAGTTTAGAAGGGACCTTTTCTTTTCTCCCCTGCAGAAGATATGGCAATTTTACAAGGGCAGCCATTGAAGTAAGGCTCCAGTAGAAGATGCTAGACAGCTCATGGCCTAGACTCAATGCAGTTGTTAACCCAAGTCCAAGAGTAAATCTAATTCAGACAACAACACCCTAAGCCACGCTTACCTCTGAACAAAGCCAATATCAATTGTCACCTCCCAAGTCTTAGCACACAGATAAGACTCCCCAGTTCTTAGAAAAAAAACCCCTGATTGCACTAAAATGCATCAGTGGGGACCAAAATGGGATAATTAACTCCCCATTCCCATAAGGGAGGGGGAAATTTACTTATGCTAGTTACATCTAAAACTCATAAGAGAACATTGATAAAAGATAGGAAGCAATTTTCGTAAAGAGTGGAACAGGAAAGAAATACAAAGGGAGTACAGCTTGCGTGCAAATGTCTGCATACACACATGTACACGCAAGTTCAGCCTAGTTGCCCGGCTTGGATGCTGAAAAACCCTCCTTTAAAATTTAAATCCAGAATTTTTCTTGGATCAAATACAGCGACTGAGATCAGCCACGGCGTACTGATCCAGGTCTGAATTTTCCTAAGGGTGTTTGGATCCCATGATTTTATTTTCCTAGCGTGTACGGATATAAGGCACATTTCCATGCAGCATAGAAGGGTCTGTTGGTTTCACCATGGAGTGGGAACCACCATGTTAACTTTTGTCCCAGGGGCTACATTACTACTAGAAGCAATCCTGGGGAGCAGGAGACACGGGACTTCGTTTCCTAACTGCTTTCAAGAAGGACGCGTGTTTTTCTTGTTAGACTTTCTTCTGACTTTCTTCCTTTTCCACCCCCTTTTTTTTGTACACACTGCCCAACAGTGACTAATGTTGACCTTATGGTCAGAGTAAAATTTCAGTTGGCTTGGCCAGCTGTAGGGCTTTCTGCAGATTTACCCCTACTTAAGTGGAAACGTGAACGTAACACAACATGGGAAATTCCCTTCGTATTCTCAGTAACCTTTCTACTTGGTAAGTATGTAAAATCTCCTTCTTCAAGGAGCTTCTTTTTGCGTTTCCCTCCATTTTGAAGATCACACCTCATGCTACTGAAACTGTTACACAAAAAGAAGGTTTTTTCCCCTTCTCCTCACCCCCTTACTCACAAGAAAGGTCCCATCTTTACTTACAGCCTTTCAAGTTTAGGCAGGTCACTAAAAGTCTCCGACTCCAGACTTTCCAGGTTGTTGAAATGCAGGTAGCTGTCACACAGAAAATCACAAAGGGCAGGCTTACAGGTTGCAATTTAAAAGACACAAGATATTTCTAGATCCATCCACCAATGCCCACCAGTTGGTCACCACACGTCTCAGGGCAGATGTTGAGAAGCCAGCATCCACTTCGGTGTCTCCACTTTCCACGTGCAAATGTAGTAGCCAACTCTGGCTTCTCCCTATCCTGTCAATTATTTTCTCTCTCTCTTAATAAACTAAAACACACACAGAAAGAAGGACAGCTCTGCCCTTCCCTCGAGCCTAAGGCCACTACCATCACTGTGAATTGCCTGTTGCACTGTTAAGTGCCAGGATGCAGCTGCTCCTATCTGAGCACCATATGGGAATTTTCCCTGCCTTTCCCCTCGTCCCCAACACATCCTTGGATTGTCGGGGAGGAAGAAATAGCCTTACTACAAGGCACTTGTTCCCAGTCTAGGAACTGCAACATTTCTGAATGGAATCCTGAGTTTGCTGGGAATTACATTGTAGAAAAAGGCCCTGAACAACCTGAAAAAACTTTGAAATTGGTCCTGCTTGTTGCTGAAGGTGGGACTGGAGACATCCAAAGGTCTCTTCCAGCCTGCATTTATCCGTGATTCTAACAGGGGCTTCCAGCACGTGCATCCATCCAGCAAGAGCAGAAACATCTGGGAACAGCTGCCGCCAGGCTATTCTGTTCCTGCAGAGGGAAGGCACAGTCTCCAAAGACAGAGACGGTTCAGTCAGTTGCAACACTTGGATCTAAATGGCACGCTAACGTGAACAGCCCAGCTCTTGCTAATGCAGGTTAATATTTTTAGTTCCACTAAAATCTCAAGTGTGACCTGCTATTCCAGAGGCTTGGGAGACCTTCTGCACTGCCCCAGGTCAACCCTTGCCATCAGCAAAGGAAACTTGGGATCTGCAGAGCAACACCCCCCACGATACCCGAGACTCCCTGTTCCCATTAACTGTGGCATTCACTGGCATAACTGATCCTTATAACTGGTCCTATTCACTGGCATAACTGGTCCTGACCTTTAGACGCGTTTCGGTATGGTTTCAAAGTTGCATAAACTCTTTCACCTTATTTTTACACAGGCATAAATTTCACGGCAGACACCGATTAATCACAGATCTACAAATACTCATTCTGCTATTGTAGCTGAGTACGTTGAGAAATAATTGTCTAAGCCGCCACATGGCTGTTGGATTCGTAATGGAACGATTCATGATAAATGGTCCACTATCAGAGTGCAAACCAAGAGATGGTGACTCAGATTCTGCACTGGAGGGCAACAGTGGGGAGAGACATACGTGCTTTAATAAGTCTCACATGTCTGCTGTCAGTGCTTTGGTCCTTGAGGAAAGCATCTGATACTGTCCATCAATCGGGTTATACTTTTTCTTGAAAAGCTGGCTTGTGGGGTACAGGAAAACGGGGTAGGATTTGAGCAAAGCTAATTCTTTTGGAACCACGCCTGCCTGAAATTGAAAACAGATGGGACTTTCAGCGGGTTGTTTGTTGGTTTTGTTGGGTTTTTTTTCTTTTATTCGTGACATCAAGTCTGGAACGCTTATTGTTAAAATATCACTGTGGCCAGCATCATCTCCCCTCAAAGCACAGCTGAGCCGGTATCTGCTTCCTATGTTTTC
Organism: Aviceda cuculoides; assembly: GCA_035590195.1. Lineage (NCBI taxonomy): Eukaryota > Metazoa > Chordata > Aves > Accipitriformes > Accipitridae > Aviceda > Aviceda cuculoides. Next base: position 30,391,572 of record JAVJGG010000009.1, read on the forward strand.
TCCCAGGCATCCTTGCTGAGCTGGCTGATGAAAAACCATATTGTACACAAGGTTGGTAGCACACCTATTATTAAGTTTGCCTGAAACTTCCTGTTATACTCTGTCTGCTTCTGCTGTCAGCCTGGAGAACAAGCTGGATCCTATCCCTTTTACAGCAAAATCCTTAGTTATGTTCCAACCCTATAAACACTGTCGTTGGGAACAATCCATGAATTAGAAAGGTTTCACCTTTGGTTCCTGTTCTCCAATGATGCAAATAATTCCTATACTTCAAACAGCCACGCTCACACTCTTTCCACATGCACACATGTATCTACACACATGCGCATAATGTATCACAACTCCTGGCATGAAAAATCCAATCCCAGTTTAGCAAGACACTTTAGAAGAGTCAGATCTCAGTCCTCCCATCTCACCTTGAGCACAGAGCACTAAGAGTCAAAAAACAAAACAAAACTTCTTTGACTGAATAAACCACACAGATTTGCAATACGCAGAAGGGGAGCAAATAAGGACTGCTAGAGTGGCACCGTGATGGGCCCCAGCTGCCAGGAAAACACGTGAGGCTCCTTTCATCCCAGAGTGCCACACAGCTTGGACGGAAGGTCATTACTTCCCTTGTTTGGATCCATCATCTTCCCCCCATTGCAATTTCCAGATGCTTTACAGCATGCGAGCACCACCATCGCTCCCACAAACACCCCGTTGCCCCAGCTCTCACCTTGCACTTCATCCGTTTATCTTCAGCAAAGGTTTGAATAACAGAGAAACTCGACCAGCACCCCCAATTCAAGCAAAGGGCCAGATCCTACTCTCTGCTCCAGGAGTCCCAGCAGACAAACACAGCAGGCCAGCTGCCTTCTGCTTCAAGCCATCCTACAGACCCCGGCCTCTTCCCACCCTAAGGTTCTTGGATGTAAAGGGAATCAGAAGCACAGCTGGGCTCTTCCTATGCTCCAGAGCTTCAGGGTGAGGAGAAAACATATGGGACGCCAGTAGGGAGAGACCTCAGTGTTAACTAACCAAAATCAGTACTGGGACCAGCTGTTTTCAAATGAAGCCAGGGTAGTCTTGCAAAGCTGGATCATAAAACAGTAGAAGCCTCATCCTACTCCTTGCTAAGTGTCTGGTACTCCCCACTACTGGAAACACAGCGCTTGGGTCAGAGGAACCAATAAATCAGCTCTTACACACATCACCTTCAGCAACAAACAAGGCTCATTTGTACTTACAGCTGTTCCAGAGAACGGAGCCCGTTGAAGGCATGTTGCTGGATGCTCTGAATTTCATTTTTATAAAGGTAGCTTTCAAAAGGAGAGAAAGAAAAAAGCATTAGGCTAACCGACCAGCAGCTGTGTTTTAAAAAGACACAGGAAACAGCTATGAACCTCAACCCAAAGCAGAGCTTGCTGACTGGATTCTAGGGCAATGTTTTATAGCTGTGACATTAACATCCAGAAATTCTGAGCACAGAAAATACATCCTTGACTGTCAAACATTAGAAGCGGGTTGTTAAATTTCAAAGAGGTTAAGAAATTACTGAGCTACCAACTCACAGGTATTTCAGGTTCTCCAGATCTTCAAAGGATCTTCTCACAATTTGTTTTATCTGATTATTGTTCAGCAGCCTGTTCAAATCAAGAAAGAAAAACACAATCAGTGAATTCAGCACGTATGAGACTTGTGGTATTTCTGTTCCTGGATACCCACTGAAAAATCCTGAGCCCATGTTTCACAGAGTTTAAGATTTAAAGGGGTTAGCAGATCAAAGACCAGCTAAGTCGATGAGAAGGTTTCTCACCCTGAGGTGCCAAGTGCTTCCAATATGTACAATGTTCAAAGACTTTTCTTTACCTTTTGCCACAGTGTTTTTCACCCCAAAGTTACCATTTTGGCCAGGAAAGGGATGAGGGGAAGGGAGACCGGTGCAAGGGAGGGGGGGGGAGGGAGAAATTAAGTCATTGCTGCCAGTCTTGTACAACGACAACAGTTTTTGAAGGTGCATAGCTGTGTTCAACGACGTGTGAGCAGGGGCATGCAGAGCCAGTTTTTAAGAGTACAAATGCAGTTTAAAATACCAGTTCACAGTGGAGTTATAGGAGTTATAAAATGGTAACGCTTTCTTCTAATCACTTTGTATACAAATATGTGCACATGAAAAATAAATAAATACAGATCTGACTCCTGAGGCTATTCAGAGACAGGCTCTTTCGATCCAGAGAGCCTTTTGCCAGATTTTAATACAAAACCTATGGACAACATCATATTGGCAAGCAATCTCCGACTTGTATGCGCAGTTGCCATGACTGTGCATGCAAATGATGGCCCGTGCCAATGACCAGAAACACAGCTCAATCCTGTAATAACCACGCTGTGTGCAACAGCGGTAACCACGCAGCTGAACGCTACAAAAACCTCTCCTGCAACCACTGCCAAGCCCAACACCGAGAAAACGAAATAAATCACTTATAAATAGCTCTTTAATATATGATGTTTAACTATTCATCGTGGCCGCCCAGCCGCACTCCTGTGGGTCTTTCGCCGTGGTATCCCACTGATGTGCAGGTCTGGCAAACCTCACTGCGGCCACAGAGCTGGTGGAGCTTATAGCTGAAGATCGCAGAGCACGGATTTCGGTGGCTACGCTTATTTTTAAAATTCTTAAACGGAGATGTGGATGGAAAGGAGAGCTGCGACTGTGTACTGCAAAGATTTGTTTTTCTACCGTTGTAGGAAAAACTGCTATTCCCTCCGCAAGCAGCCAGACCTTACACTGTTGGGTCAAATTCAACACATGCATTGGATGTAAACTTTCTATTTTATAAGCTCCTCTTCGTGGTAGCTACACTCCTCACAAATGATCTGCCACCAGACAGCAGGTGAGAAGACAGTTCGGCACTTTCCTAGCAATCCCAGAAGCCTGATCTTCTGCTCCCCTTTGCTGGAGAGAACAGGGTAGGCAGCACATCAGTCAGCCTCTGGCACTACAAGCAAAGGTCCCTTCCTGGGAAGAACAGTTTGTGCAGGTAAAGGATGGAGAGAAAAGATGAAGAGGTGGGGAGAAATGGAAGAAAATGTGTGGGAAAAGAAGATGAAGATAAAATCAAACGCCTTGGGGATGCAAAGATAAAAGGTGTCAGAAACACACACGTGTTGTGGCAGCTTCACAACTTACCGCCAGGCACCTGAGTCACACCAGCTTTCCACCAGCTTGTTCTCAGGTGGAGGATTACATTAAGGGTCCAAAAAGCACTTCAGAAACTCGAGTGCAAAGAAATCTTTGGAAGCCAGAACAATAAGGGTCTGAGAAAAATCTCAGTACCCTTGATTTGACCATCCTCTCTTGATTTGCTACCCTGCTACCATGGATGTGGGTACCACTATCAAACTGCGCACTGGCAGGGTTGTGGACAAGCAGGCCGAAGAGGTTAAGGCAGAAAGTTGCTGCAAAGTTTCTGCACAGCTGGAAGCAATGGCTCGATACACACGGCTGAGGTTAAACAACCCGATTTCACTCATAAGGATGCAAAAATGATGTCAAGTCCTTGGAACACACGATCCTGCTCTGACAGCCAGATATGCCGAGTGGAAATACAGCCCCTGAGCACCAACCCAAAGGTTTATTTGATGACTGAACACCCAAGGACTGGAAATAACTGCTTGAGAGCAGCGCGGGAGAGGGCTTTTGTCTATTTACCCACAGGACAAAGACAACACAGGCACCAACCGTGCACGCTTCCTTCCCTGCCCTCTATCAGCACGCTTTCATCTTCAGCCAGAGGAGGACGAAGGCAGCTTGTTCTCTGCTATCCGATCCTTGGCCCCACTTCTGAGGACGCGAGATGGGCTGATAGACGGGTGCCAGCTCCGACATCATTCCCATGGCTGTGAGCCCCCGTCCCCTGCCATGCAGCTGGCATCCACGCAGCTGGCATCGGCCCCCCGTTTCACGGGGGGGGCACGAGACAACAGCCAGGCGAGCAGGTCCCGGAGGCAGGGTCACGCCAACAGCCCCACGCACCACGACGGTCTGGACTCCTTCGCTGACCCTTTACTGCAATGAGTTCGGACGAGGACTGAAGTCCAGGGGGGATTTCAAATTGCAACCTGTTGGTCTGGCTGCATTTTGGTGCTATTTAAAAGCATTAACCTAGTGCGGTTTGTCGCCTTGGCTATTTGGGACAGTTCAAGGGGGTGTAATCAGTGATCCAAGCCAAACAAGACAAATTCTGGAAGTTCAGATGGCATGCAGTACACAGGCCTCTTATCTCATCGTCTGACACTTAAAAATTTGTTCATTGCCTGATTAAAGGTTAAAACGCGTATGGAAGAAGCCATCTCTGTTTCCTGTCTCAGGATTCCCCATTGTAATAGCAGGATATGTCCTGGAAAAAACTCAAAAGTGAGATAATTTATGAAGTCCACCATAGTCTACATATTCCAAAATGCTGCTTTCAGAGAAATCCATAGACAAGACAGCACATCTGGCTCCTTGAAAGACTTTAGATGGCTTGTGCACAGCTGTCTACTCCTTGACTTCTGTGCAATTCACCCCGGCAGAGGAGTGTGCAAAATCCTGGCATGACCTGGATATTGATGCTAGCTACAATCAAACAGCAAACTGCCCAAATTCCTGCTAATGTTAAAGAGGACTGAAAGCTAAGACCTACTGCTAACCATATATGCTGGGAATAAATGCTCTGGCAGACAGAAGCTGGAAAGATCATTATTGATGGACGTCTTAAGTATACCCTGTAGCAAAACAAGCTAAATTAAAAGTATCAGAAGTACGTTTCCTGGAGCTTATCAAAAGATAGCAAAATGATGTGGCATTCCCCTTCATGCCAGCTGGTGAACTGGGCTCCAAATGAGTAGGTGGACTCAATCACACAGGTTTTATTCCTAAGAATTTCTTCTGGGAGGTTTGAGATATACAAGCACCACAAGATCTGGCCCAGATTCAGTAAGAGAACACTTTACATTCAGTTTCCTTTAGGTTTTATGTCCCGACCACCTCTCCCTTCTCCTTCCCCACCTTCTCTCCAGGTTGCCAAGCACAGGCTTAAGTTGCACTAAAGGAGTCGTTTTCTGTTTTGAAGAATGTATTAAATGATGTGACAGTACGGAATTCAGACTCAAACCGTGTACTCTTTCTTCTTTTCGTTTGACAAACCACATGCTACAGTCGTTGTGACACAACAGCTATTTTTTTCCTCCCACCATTAATAGAAGTCATTGTGTACTGTATTTAAAGGGGGAGAAAACGTGAGTTTAATATTCAGCCATGCATTCTCCCTTGTTGACAGAATGATGTGGAATAGCCATTCCCCGTATTTGAGGGAGAAACTTCTATTCTGAGATCCAAGCAAGCTCCGACATCCCCTCCTTGCTGACAGGAACACAATCTCTCAAGAGCTACTAGAGGGTTCAAGACAGCCTCCACGTTACTCCTGTTGTTCACCCTGAAACCCTTTATAAGCAGCATCTACAAGAGAGCTGCAGAGTTCACCAGAAGTGCCCTTTGCTCTCACCTAAGCAGAAAGAGAAATATGATGAGAGCAACAACATTGACAGGGCAAATGTACAAGCAGAAGCACATACCACGATGTGGTCTCCGCAGAGTCCCTATTCTCTAGGGTGCCCATGCCACGGGCAGAACAAAATACATACTGGGGAAGTTAAGAAATAGTGCTTTGGTCCCAGAGCTGGACATTTCTATAAACAATGCTGGAAAGACTCAAGTAGCAGCAACCATTTGGTTGTGATGGCTTTGGTTTGAAAACAGAGCAATCAACCAGTTGGGTCAACATGGCAGGGTGCTGATCTCCTGTGGAAACACGTAAGGGGACAGTCATGCAAGGGGTGCCGTCATCCATCCCCACCCAAAGATGACCTAAAGGAGCAAAGACTGGAAAGCAACGAGACGCTATGCCTCACCACGGGCTCGCCATGTGTTTGCTCTCTTCCACAGTCCACCACCTGCTGTGAGCTAATGGTGGGTTAAGTGATGCGGCTGGCGTTGGCAAGCTCAAGCGAAACAGCTGTTGAGGAGCTGTGGGTATTTTGTGGATGGCATACAAGAGTTTTTTCCCCTCCACCTCCCTGCTACCCTAGGTTTTTTTACTGAGGGGACATATTAAGAGTTTAAAAATACACACAGTTTAAAAATCCTGACACCGACATCTGCATGGGAACTGAGAAGAGGCAATAGGAAGGGATGAGGAAACCTTTACAAGTTTAAGATATTTAGCCCAAGAGGACTTCTTCAATGCACACAACATTGCAGATGGCTGACAAGTAAGCTCCCAGTGGTGCAGCATTAAGGATAATTGCTTATTACCTGTGGTGCTGTACCAGGAGTCCCCAGCCAGACACATAATGACCATATCTCTTCCACAGACAAACAGGGCTCTTGTTTTTAATTTTAAAGTAGTGCTCTGTAATTTATCAAACCTCTGCACCAGGGAGAGAAAAGAAGAGAGCAGAGCCAGGGGAAGGGTTGAGCTGTTGAAAAGCCCCACTGGACATTCATGGCAGGCTCCTCTCCTGTCAGTCTCACAGCCCACCTCCCTGCATCCAGCATGGGCGACAAAGGTTTCCTTATCAGGGTGGTTTATAAACTGTCAGACTTGGATATAGTACAGCCATCCTGCCCAAAAGGAGATGCAGAACAGAAGCTTCATCAGAATTTGCTGCCCTTCCTCTGCCAGGCCAAAGCATTGTAGGAAAAGGCTCTTTTAAAAGCACTTATTTGCTGAGGGAACATTTATTTAAGTCCCATGGCAGAAAGCTGCAAGCTCAGAGCTCTGCATATGGAACCTGAACTACTCTGTCCTCCAAACCTCTCACTTCAAATATTATGGACAAACTCTCACAGCAAGTCTCTCAGGGATTTTACAGGATTTATTCTCTTTATCACTTGAAGACCTATATGAGTCCTCAGGCAAAAGTTTACTATCTAAGAAACATCAGCAAATTCTTCAGCTCGTCAGTTTTGATGTGGGAATTGGACAAACAAAAGTTCCTGGAGAGAAATTTGCTTTAAGGGTGCGAGGTCTGACGTTCTTTCACTCAGTTATCAAGCTCTTCATCCGTGGGAGTTAACTACTACGAGTGTGAGAATAACTGATTTTTCCAGTTTGCTGGCCAAACCAGGAAATCCAACCAAGCATATGAAGTACTATCTAAATGGAAAGGTTTCATCTGCAAAACCAGTTGATTTTCAGAATTCAAATACAAAAATGCAGTATTTTGTTAGAGCAGTGTTTCACCTAGTCCAGTATTCCATCTCTGACAATGGCCACAGGACACTATTTAGGGAGAGCGGGAGAGCCTGCCCACCATCTGTGCAAAACACATTCCTCTTACTGCCCCAGCATCCATAATCATGAGATCAGGGATGTCAGGGGGGACATTCATGCCTATTCCCTTTAGTATCTGTTCAGGGGCTTGCTGTCCTTGACATCCCTTTCCAGGAGGGAGTGGAGACAGAAAGCCAAAAGAATGGGACGAATTCATGGAGCATGAACAGGTATTGTAGAGAGACAGGTCCTTGCACCTCAGGCTGTGTATCTATATCCAGCTTTAAACAGAGTGGCAGGAGTCAGAAAGACAGAAGCAGCAGTCTTGCAGATGTCAGGGACCTGCCTAGACCAAGGCACTGGCAGGGCAGGAACTGGGATCTCTCACAAGGCTCCGCAGGTTGGGTGGAGCGTCTCTCCCAGTGAAGGTCTGCCAGCATCCTTAGTTTCCCCAAGGTTCGGCTGAAACTAGCCTGGCGGTCCTGCCGAGCTGCCTGCCAAACATCTGTCTGCATCTCACAGAGATGACATAATTTGGAACCGTTTGTTTTCTCGACTCAGGAGAGCTTCAGGGGTGGAAGAGCAGGTCTGGAGATCAAGATGCCTCAGCGGAGCTTTGAGATAAGGTAAAACCCTACAGACTCAGACTCTATTTTCTCTCTAGATATTTTACTCGCATTTATCACCCCATCTGACCCTATCTCAAATGACAGAAATCCATCCAAAGTATCCTTTCTCTCTATTATTTTTGGTAATTAAGTACCATGTGGTGCTGCTTGAGAGACTAATATGGGCTGTTCTTGTGCTCTCAATGAACAGCATCATTGGCAATAAAGTTTTCTGTCAGTCTACTGGCTGACCACCAGTCCTGTGAGCAGGGGCCTGGGCCATGACCAGGGTACTTTGAAGCACCCTGCAGTCAGGGTTGGCCAATCAGTCCCACACACACAGTGGAACCATCTTTAGCAAATGCTGATTTTTAAAAGACAGCTATTGAACACGGCTCTATGATAAAGTCCTGCTGTATTTCCACTCTTCCTACAATTTCTTACAATTGACTGAACTCCTTATTGCCCAGGTCTTCCTTCTTTCAGCATTGCCGTCTTTACAGGATCAGGGACTTCAGGTCTCTCAAGGTCAGACAGAAAAAAACAATCTGGACTTTCTTTTGCCATTTGGGACCATGAGTGTATGAACCCAGGAAATCTGAGCATGTCTGTATGCAGTGCAGGTTCCCAAGCTAGCCAGTTTGCTTCACAGAGAGGTTCGAGCTTGGACCTGGAAATCTTATAGCTGTTAGCGCCGTGTTACGGCTCGAATAATCAGATCTGAGTCTCAACAGGCCAATTACACCCAGCCCAGCACTGCACTGACACAGCTTCTGTTCCTGATTTGGGAGCTGGTTTGTTTTCAACTTCTTGGCTACACGGTGCAGATGTACTCGTATCTATCTTCAAACTCTCAGCCTTACGGCGGCAAGAAGCAGCAAAGGCTCCCACTATTTCCTTTGAGCAGAATAAGAAACTTGTAAGTACGGCAGTAGATCATACTGACGTGAGTGTGCCTGCTCTGGCTGGGATGCAAGACTGAAGGAACTGCTTTCTACTCCCATTCCTAGCTGCAGTAGGATAGTTGTAGGCATTTACTCTAGGGCAAGGCATAGGGACAAGACGGCATCTGGAAGGATGCACTCTCACTTCAGTCAATGTCATGTGGAGCAACTAATGTGGTTTATGCATTTGAGGAGGTCATAGAAAGGACAAAGATCTTAATGCATCCCTCTGCTGTCTTGATCCCAAGCCAGAACTGTTTTTACAGGCTACTCTAAAGCCATACCTGCTGAAACATGCTCAGGCAGTGACCGTATGCATTAGGATTTTTAATATTTTTTTTTAAAAAGACAGGTTAATTGCCAAAATGAAAGTTATTAAATTGCACATTTAATTAAAAAGGGTAAGAAACATGATCCAGGGTAGAACAGAGAGAATTTTAAAGCTTTAGCTGGATATGCACAACTTGGCTGAAATAACTAAAGGACCAAGGCCATCTTTAAGCCATTATGGGGGACAGTACTAACACAAGTAATAAATGTAAAAGTAACTTCACTGCAGGATCAGAGTGGAACTTACAGTGTGTTGAGGTTCTTCAGCCTCCTGAAGGCTCCAGGTTGTATCTCCTTGATGTGGTTGAAACGTAAATCTCTGAAAGCAGAAAATACAATCAGTGCACTTGTGATATAAACAAGCCATTAGCAATCAGCATCATCCAGGGAGGAAGGCTCCTGGGAGAGTCTATCATACCAGACGTACATGAACTGGAGAAACAAAGACCAGGGAAGGGAGTGGAGAAGGAGTGGGGATGATGGCTGGGGTCTACTATTGCCTGCAAAGTCAGCCAACAGCCAGAGCAAGCCTATGTTTACAAAATTCATTTTAATTTCGTAAAGAACTAAAGACTGAAACGACTCAAGTGATCATTTCCATGAACACCAGACAAGCCTATGTTTACAAAATTCATTTTAATTTCGTAAAGAACTAAAGACTGAAAGGACTCAAGTGATCATTTCCATGAACACCAGACAAGGTCTGCTGCTCAACACCCCAAGTTCATGTGCAATTACACTTGTATCTCATACTGATCTGTAGAGGAATGTGTATCATCATGTGGACCCATTTTTTAGCTCCCTAGCAAAATTATCTTTGCCCTAAAATGGTTAAATCTGATCAAATAACCTCATATAACAAGCATTTCACATTCTGCTCCGCAATGCTCCAAGACTCAGAACAGCTTATCGCTGCCTTCATTTCAAATTTGTGCCAACTTCAATTACAATTAGTGGAGTCCAGGGGATTCTGGCAAATTTCAAGGGCTGTCCATGTAACTATATTGACTTGGAGCCCTAAAACATGGGGTTTTGATTGCTAATGAGATAATAAAATAAGAGCTAAGTGGTTTAACCTGGTTAACCAAGTAGAAACACTTCTATAGGGAATGTGCATTGATTTGGCACCTTCCAGCCTATTATAACAAATCACAAAAGACTGACAAATGTTTTTTACTGCTAGTTTCTACCCAAAGCACAACAGTGAAGTTGCTTTTTTTTCTCCTACACTGCCTGATCTATCACATTTAGAGAATACACAGCTATTTCTTCATTTAAGACAGCCTTTTAAGGGCATTTGCTTTAAGAGGAAAAAACACATGAACATGCTGAATTGCCTGTCATTCTGGTGGTAAGTTACAGAGCATTTGGAGACAGAGTTTAAAGCAAGAATTCTAGAAACAGCTACAAGTTTAACACTTATTTTTAGAACAGGCATCAACAAGAATTGCAGCCTTTATAAAATTAAGATTAGAAAGAGGTGCATTCATTGCAGGTGGCTGTAAACTCGAACTGACAGTGAGTATCCAAGGGGGCTGAAACATCTTTGAGCAAGTACTCGAGAAGAGGATACACAGTAAGTAAAGATGATTTTATCTTAAGATGTAATGTTTCTTTAGCTTAACAGTTTGCAAAACTAGTTATTTTATGTTAAAAAATTCCCACTAAATTTTCTTACTTTTTAGGCAGAATATGGATGGTATTTTTACTTAACTCGGGTTACAATGAAATAATTAAATCTCTGCCTTGTTACCGCTTTTTTATCACTGAATGCAACAGAACACACATCAGTGGAAAGTTGTCTTTTCTGTTGTGTTTTTTTCCTGTCTAACTTTTCAACTTTGAATAAAGGAATGAGAAGACTAACGAAGTGAAAAGTCTCTCCCCTTTCTTAGTGGCAAGTATTGCACAGAGAAGAGTTAGAGGGCAGGAAGGAATACAGCTTCAATATTTCAAAAAAAGTGTTGGAATTGTAATTTACAAGCACCATTTGTCCACCGCAAACTGCAGTCCCGAAGGATGACCCTTTGGAATTGCAGTTTCTAACAGTAACTTTACCTTTGACATTTTCTGGCGTGTTTGGCTTTACTTGTGTTGCTTCAAATGCGTGTTTCTTGCTCTTTTTGTCGGAAGGTGTTACATATCCCTCTTACCTGATGATGTGAATTTGAGGATGTCTGTATGGATTTTTCAAGGCAATGGCTGACACCATAAAGCCAAATACAATTAAACATTGGCAAAGGTGATAACACAACATGCTGACTATTCTCCGCAGCCTCATTAAAAGGAAGGGAGGAAAGACTAGACCATAAAAAAAGGTGAAGAAATGCAAACTTGATTTATACACCGAAACGCACAGACACCAACTCTGTCTGCCCCAGGGGGCTGTAAAGAGCTGTGTAATTAGTCCAGGCAGCTGGCTACAGGTAATAGGGAACATAACAAATAAATGGAAGAAATACACAGGGGTCAGGGCTGAAGCTGTTGATGCTCATGGAAGGCAGCGGGAAGCAGGCAGTGAAGTGTAAAATACCACTTTGGGTCACAGGCTGCAGGGCTGCAGGTGGAAAAAAAAAAAATCAGACTATTTTCATGAACAAAGATAACTGCAATAATTCACACCCCGGCATTCACACATAAGCACACAGCTTCCACAGCTGACACAAAAAGCAAAACCCAGAACCACAGGTGACTTAAAACCTAGAACAATAAAAACCACAAGCTCCTCCGCTCCCAGGGTTGCTTTCGCTATCAGTTACTTGCCCAAAACGACTCCTTGGAAATGGTGCTGTGGAAATGTGCACCTGGTCTCCAGCTCCCTAAGCAAGCCTGACCTCCCAGGCGGCGGGTTTCTTCACCTGCGAGAGCAATAAAGCAAACCTGGGCTGCAGAGCCTGGCAGGAGTGACCCTGTGTCACTAACAGATGTCTCACGGCTGTCACTTGGCTGAACCATCTCTCAGTAGTGCTCCTGCTAAGCACCTGGGGATCTGGCTTCATGCAGGAACTTTTCCCCTACACCACCCCCAAAGAGCGTATAATAAAACTTAGCTTATTATTTTAATGAAATATCTTGATTCTTCTTCTGTTTTCTGTTCCAGATAAGACCTTCGAATGTGTCCCTGGACCCCAGCTGTCTTGCGCTCCTTTGGAAAGCTCACTCTTCGGTTTGCTCTCCATCACGTGAAGGCAACAGGTTTCTCCACAGACAAAAAGGGGAAGTGAAACAGTGCATGTCTACTCTGAGCACTTCATTTCAAGAAATGATGTGAATTAACTGGAGAGAATCCAGAGGAAAGCAATGGGAATGATCTGCAGTCTAGAAAACACGACAATGAAAAGAACTGAAATGGCTTATTTAGCCATAGGTACGATAACTATGTCAGAACATCGCTACAGATGGAAAAGGGCAAATAGTCACTGACTAAACCCGCAGATTCAGATTTCTTTTTAAAATATTGTAAATAGCAAGGCTAATAAAACACTCAGGTGGACTGCAGGTGAGACAGACATTAGCCACATATGGTTTAGGTAGATAGATACTGCCCTGGAGGCAGAAGGACAGACTCAACTATTCTGCTCCCTGTACCCAAGACAGCAGTAAAAAGGCACCAGTGTGGATGTCCCTACACAGCAAAGAAAGCCCCTGGAGACACAGAGGAACCCACACCTTCCTCCATACCAGTGCATTAAAATAAACCCAATACTTTGGCTCATCCATAGTGGTTTTTCTCCAGACCTTGCCTTAGCCTGAAGTTTAGCTGGTAATGGATGCCATGGAGGGCTGCACTGGGAAATTCCTGGCTTGCATGTATTTGATTGAGAACATTCCCTACAGAGTTTGTCCCCTCTTACACAGAAATGCTGTTTTTTCTCTATTCCCAGGGCACTCGCTCTGGAAACTTTTCATTCCTTTTCACAAACAAGTGTGCTTTTTACGGGGACCCACCACACAGCTTCTCCCATGCCAGCCCCTTCCAGCTGCTGTGCACACCAGCAGCTGGGCTCCCTCCCTCACGCCTCCTTCTTTCCACCTTGGAATTTGCAAAATGGGGGGGGGGGGGGGGCGGAAATCCCTTGTTATTTAACCCCCCCCCATTTTTTCAAGGCCAACAATCGGGAATTCCAAGATACCTTTCTGCAAGGAACAAAGGGGTTATCTGCTGCTAGAGGATCCCAGATCCTTTTTTACCTTTGCATACACAATGCCTGGAGGTCTGGGACAGCAGCTGTCATGCATCATGCAGTACTGGTCCCGCCGGACAATACCAGCTTGACTGGCTCAGCAAAAGACCTCACCAAACCCTTGTGCCAAAGCACCATAGCTCTGACAGGAAACTGGGCCGGAATACGTAGATAATCTAGGATCTGCTATTGAAATAACTCACCTTTTCTGACTCTGGGAACTCTTAACCCCATTGCAGAGGCTTAGCAAGAATGCCAGAACTTGCAAACGGATGGGGAATCAGGTCTTTACAGAATGACACTTAAATCTTTCTGGTCCTCTCAGCTGCTATCAGAACAATCGTTCCTTAAAGCATTGCGTTAAATAATTATCAGTGATTAGCATATAAAGCAATCAATGGCTTTTACAAGAAACTTCCACTTCTGTTTAATCTATTTAGGGTTTTACAGAATCATGTATTACTATGTTAACTAAGCAGATAATTAGCTACAAGAGGTATTTTACTGCAGTTCCATGGAAACTACTGGGTTTGTTTCACTGAAGCATCTTTTGTGTTCAAATTGTTGTGCACAGCAGTGATGCTGGCAGTTCTGGCCCATTTCACCCAGAACTGGTTGAGTAAGTGGCAGCCACCCTATCATTAGCAACAAAGAGACAGAGTAAAGGTGGTTTTACAAACATAGATAAGACATTGAGGTTCCTTCCAGTGTTTCCTGGGGAAGGGAGGATGTGAAAGACATCCTCAACACAATATTTAGGTCGAGTTTGCCATATGTAAGAAGAGCCAGAACATTTATGAGAAAGATGCTTGTTTCTCTTACTTAACCACAGACCATCGGAGACGGCTCTGCAGGTTCCCCCATCCTGCCAAACAGCTCCAGTCCTGGCAGGAAGGGAAAACAGCCTTGCTGAGATGGAAATGAAGTCTTCCAGATTCGCTGTCATCAGCTCCCCAACTCAGGAATGTCCCTCTCACACACGAGTCCCCAAATGGCTTTAATAAATGACAGCCTTCATCTCCGAATCCTTACATGGACAGCTGAGCATTGCCATCTCTGCTAGACAGATGAGGAGACCGCAGGGAGGCTCAGGGCTGGGTTTTTTTTCCAAGTCCTGGCTATTTTGGGGCATACCAGCTTAAGACATCAAGATTTGACTGTTCAAAGAGGGAAGAAGGAAAATATGTTCACCATGGAAATACTAGCAAATGAGATTATATGATCATGGTTGAAACACTGAAGAGCAAGCAGATGCAGAAAACCTCATGCTGCAGAACAGGCTGTTGGTATCTGTTGCACCACCACACTGCTTACATTTTGAAGTTTTAGAGACGGGCATGATAGATTTTAATTAAGAAATTACCACAGGCATTCCTGAAACCAGCTTTTTTAAGATTTCAGCTCCCACAAACAGGGGTCAGATTTTTCAAAGGGGCTCCCTCTGCATCAGCTGGGGCAAGACGGTAATTCAGCAGTCAATGTACCAAGCTGTTTTGATCCCACCTTTTTGGTGGATGCAAGCTGGCATCAATATTGCACTTCAGAGCCTGGCCCTGAAGGCAGAGCTAGGGCAGGAGGGGTCTGCTGGTGCTTCATCCCTGTGGAATCATTTCATCACCTGCCACAGGGCATCCCTTTAGCTCTTGCCAGTAAAGTCAGGAGCAAGGAGTATCTCCAAAACCTAGTTTTGGCCCTGGACACATATTCAAGTAGGGAGATTACACAGCAAACTGTTGACCTCAACAATCTTAGACAATTTGAGCTATTTTGTATTAACAGCTGTTATGGAGATTACGATTCTGATCCTAATCAAACCAGCTAAGTCTATTCGTGGGCATTCATGTAAGCAAGGAGCACGACTCTCTTAACCTAATGCATATTTCCTTTGTACCATCCATTCAAGATATTGCCCGCATCAAATGAAGACAACTTTCCCTCCTGCTGAACTGTGTTCTGACCCGGATCTGAAGGCAGTAAAATAACATTTCAGAGCGTAAAGATATATTTATCTTTTTCATAGAGTCTAAGAAGCAGTAGCACCATACCAGCTTAAATGAACTGCTGGGGCATTCTTTAGTACTGAGTCCCATGTAGCCTAAGTGTCATTTTTTTTCTTTTTTAAGAGCATGACCGTTCAAGTCTTTACCCAGAATACACACACATTCTTTCACCAAAAAAATGCTGACTTCTCCTTAAAGAGCACAGGAAAAAAATCCTGGTATACCTATGGGGAGAAGGATGTGGTGAGGTCAATGAAAATGCAAATACTCAGGTGGGAACCAGATGATGAAGCACTGTGAAGTTCAGTGAAGGCAGAATTTCTAAACCCTTGAGGTAGCTACAATCCCAAGAGTTAGGATGTTTTCATTAGAAGATGCTGCAATGTTTCTAGGAAGGGAAATATGTTTTAAATACCCTCCCTCCCTATTTTTCTTCTGATGAAGGGACTTCTATAAACAGAACATACAGAAGACTTTGATCACCTCTAAAAGATTTAATAAGGATTAAATACTACGGAAAAAGAAGTCAGAAAGAGATCACACCTGGCATATCCAGAATGCGTGGGTGTGCATTTAATGGCTGCATATAAGACTATCACACGCAGAGGAAATGAGTAATCCATTCTTCAACCCAAAGCGCACGACAGAGACCACAAAGGGAGCAGCATTTCCAGGAACTCATTTGCTCAGTAAACCTTTCCCCAACAAACGTATAAAGTTCCTTCTCAAAACTATGCTCCTTAAGATAGACTGAGAGAGCTATACCCTGTCCTGTTACAGCCTTCCCTACCGCAGCGTAACGACCTGTGGGAGGAAGAAAGGAACCGAGCGGCCACCAAACATGCAGCACAACAACGACGGGAAACAAAACTTGTCAAGCTGGCCATGCTTACACTGCCCAATTAGCAACCAGGTCTGTGAACAACTGGGTCACCTTCAGTTCATGCCAGCGATGTGTTCAGATCCCAGATACTGCGCTGCCTTTGCTTGTGCCCTCAGCTATGTTTCTCTAGAAGTACTCATTCATTATGTGCTATGCATAATGCAGAAAGGAGAATAACCCATGGATAATTGGATTGCAATCCATTAGCTGCCAGCCAGGGGGGAACTTCTTTCCATGGATTTCTTCTACTCATGCCCACACATTTCAGCGTTTATTGTTTTAAATGTCACACTGTAGAACAAATGACTTAGAAGGTTAAAGACCTATTGAAATTTTCTGAGTGTATGTTTCACAGCTGTTCCCTTCTTTGGGCTGCTGGCAAAAAGAACTGCTTGAATCCCAGCGGTAACCAGCAGATCACATCTGGGTAATCATGTTCGAGTTGAAGAGACAGCAGCCAAAATACGTTTGCAGTTATACACCATGAATTTTTATAGCTTACTTATCTATACACGTGTAGCCATTCCTGCCATTCTATTCTCTGCTCAGGATAAAACAAACAGACTTCATTACCAAAGATAAAGAGTCTATTGCTAAAACCAGACATTGGGCCAGATCCTCAGCTGCACCCAGCTGGGACTGTGAAGGGAGGAGGGAAATGGTGACCAAAAAGGAGCCAGTAACAGCTCATCAATCCTGGAACTGGTTCCGTGCCAACCCCAGCATCGCTCGGAGAAGGCTATGGGCTGCTCTAAGTTACGCCAGCTGGCTACAGCCCCGCGGGGGCCATCTGCCAATGGGGCTTGTTGAAGCACAGCGTGTGCCAGCTAGAAGACTCCCCCACTCTTCAAGGATTGTTAGAGAGAGGGTGGCACAGAGTCTCGGAGGTCAGAAAGTCCCGAACCCCCAACTTCAAAGCAAACTCCATCTGGAAACTGCAGCTGTTCTGCAAGGGAACCGAGCCGGAGCCTGGGATTGGTGTTTGTATCTGCAGTCACAGACTTGGTCCTATTCATACCAAAGGGCAAATGTGGAAAATATCACAATCCCACATTTTCTACTCAGAATAACTCCATGATCAAGACTACTCTTGCTGTGATTCTGAATGTTCACTCTGACACAACAGTCCTCCCAGGAGAAAGGTTAACATACCAAAAAGATGGAGTCGTCAGGGGCCTGGTCAAGAAGCATTCTTTGATCCTTCACAATTAAAAAAAGTTTAATTATTCAAATGCTATTTATAACAGATACAATGGGATGCTGGCTGGCAAGTGCATTTACATACATTAGATCTTCAAGATAGTCAGAAAGTCAGGCCACACACCATACAAAGGCACATGATCTGCCAACAGAGAACACTTACCAGGCTCATACGTCTTTGTACCTATGGGGATCTCTGCTCATCAGTATGGGGTTTGCTTATAATTATGCAGACAGTATTAAAAGAGAATAAACCAGATAAATCTCCTTAAAAAATACTGGTCTGTAAAGACAGTCATCTTGTTTTAGAATATTACTACTTTTATATCTCACACCTATACTGTTTAGTTAATGTTTAAAAAAACAGTTTCTCATTCAAGATTGTGGCTATCATGATAAACTAAATAAACCAGCTTTCCAAATGGTTAAAGAGGCAAAACACGGACCATTTACAAGCAGTGTACGCGTAATCTAGTTAGAGCTGGGGAGAGGGAATTAGGATGACTGTATACACTGCACTGGAAAATCTGGTCACCTTTCTAGATTGAGTTTTACAGACAACTAAATGCCACTTACATTGTAGCAAGGTACTACCTGGAATTTTACTAAAGCTGCAAGGACAAGCCATGGACCAGAGTTAGGTTTGCCCCCTTCAGCACAGAGAATGAAGTGTTCTGTTGCCAGAGGGCATTTAGAAATACACCATTGCAGTACTGAAAAAAAAGTTGGTGACTACAGTAAATTTCCCTCCCTCTGCGAAGAATCTCTACCCAAAACACACTAAGGCTATCCAGTGTGACAGTGAATATCTCATTTCATACAGAGAACAGAAATTAAGCTTTCTCAGTTCAGCCAATGAAAAAAACTTTTCTCCCAGACAAATCTACGTTTAAACAAGGAGAAACAAGTTATTTTGCTGAAATCAAACAGTGTAAGGTTTTTAAAATATTTTAATATTTCAAGATGCAGGGGAGTAAGGGGGGAAAAAAAAGTTTGGTGACAATTTGGAGAGTCAGACTCTGCAAGTTGCTCTAAGAGCAGATAACCACCACCCAGACAGTTTGCAACAAGCCATAGAGTACTGACCAGTTCCACACCATAGAATAACCACTCCATCACTAGCCTAGGGAGAGAGCAAGCCCAGATTCTGATCTGCCCCGTGTCAAGGTGACTCCCAAGTAGCCCAGCTGCAATCGGCTTCCCCAACAGCATAGCTCTGGCAGCTGTAGCAAGTGTACATCTTTTCCTGTGTGCCACTAGTACTACAACCTCTGCAGTTTCCATCCACCAAAGCAGATCTGGATGGCAGCAATTAAAATGCCAGCATCCTGCCCACATCATGCTCCTTAGGCTGCCAGCAGAGAAAAATGCATTAGCAATATTAGTGAGATGATTACAGGAGAAATGCTGGTATAGATGTTCTGGCTGAGACCAAATTTGGGTTGTTAAAGGCACACTGCAAAGCTTCTCAAACTAGTGTTGAAAAAGTTTTAGAATCAGCAGCAGTTTAAGGAGGATGAGTATAGAGAGAAATTTTTGATGAGTCTTTCCTACTATTTACAAAAAAGGTCTTCCAAACCAGGGGATCAGCTAAGAGTAGCACAAAGGGAAGTATTTTGTCACATGCCACTGCATCTTAAAGCCACCTTATTAGTTTAGAATCACAGGGAAGTGCTCTTCTGGATCTATCAGCAAGAGCTTCTCAGGAGTCTCCAAGCATTACATACCCTTTTCCTACACCTTTTCTGTTCAAAGGGCCTCAGCCAGCAGCTCCTTCACCAACAGGTATTTTATTTCTCAAGGAATCTGTGAGTTAACACAATTGTTGCTTTCCAAATAAGCCTTAAGTTTGGTTTGTATAGTTCAGGTTAAGTATTGGTTTTCCAGTTTCTAAGTTTAGGAAAGAAATGGTGTTGTATATATTAGAAAAGTGTTTGTTTCAGTAGAGACAAAGCCTGAACTGCTGTATTTCCTCTCTCTCCCCTACACCCATATACAAAGCCTTCTCAAATGTAAACTGTGTACCTTTCTATAAGCTTAGTTTAACATTTTTGACCTTTGATTCTCCAAAACTGTCTTCCAGTGACTACCCTGGCATTATTCTTATTAAATTTTGCAATTCCCTTGATTGTTCTGTTAATAATTAACTGATGCCAAAAAAAAAGCAGTTTCTGTTTTATACTTTAAAAGCATGAAACATTTTGTGATGCAGACAATTCTGCAGAAAAAAAGCATGCCTTTGGCCTTGACATTTTCTTTCTTCTTTCTAAAGACCAAGCAGGTAAGAAAGGCAGTAAAATGAAATGGTTACTCACAGTATGTTTGTCTGGGGTGGGATATCGGGGATGGTTTCCAACATCAGATGCATGCATCTTACTGTAGTCCTGAAGCACAGGCAGCGACTAGGACAGGAGCAGGAGAAACTAGGCAAGAGGAGAAAACACAAAAAGCCTCGAAGAGCTGAAGATTTGATCAGCATGGTGTTTGCTGGAGTGTATTTGCCTCAATTCTGAACTGCGGGGAGCTGACAAAAAAAGTTTCCCAGCCCTGAGGTCCAGGAGGAGGAGGGGACTCATCAGCATGTGTTTGCAATTAAATTAAGGCAGTTTGACAGTCCAACCGCCCACCCTCTCTGCCATTATGTACATCATTGAAGATCAGACTGTTCCCACCCCTCTTTAATTGTGGTGCTGAAATACAAACTTTTAATTTTGATTTATTTTTCCCTTGTTTCTTACTTTGAACAGCAAGTTAACTCCTCACCTTCTCCTCAGGCATTTATCTGCAAGCATGCAAGAACACACCTTCATGAACAATGACCAAAAAATGACCCTGTGTTTCCAAGGCTGAGCTAGGACACAGATGGTTCAGGGTCAAGTTTTTTATGTCAAAATTATTGCCTTAGCATACTCTCTGCAAACTATGGATAGCATCTTATCTAACAGCCTGTCAAATGTATCAGCCAGTAAGACTTTCAGGACAGAGGCTGTCTCTTATTACATGTACTTACAAATCCAACAAAAATATGTTTCCAACCATTGACAGGAGCATGGAATGCTACAGATAAGTGATTTTAAAACAGAGATCACTAACAGAGATAAATAACCTGCAAATAAAGACAAAAAAAACCCTGACTGTATGCATTCTGTAAAGTTTTTTATGCAGAGTAAAAGCCAATTCATTTCAAAGACCTTTTAGCAAGTATAATTTCTTTCTACAAGGATGTCGTTTGGAAAAATATCAGGATTTTGGAGAAATTAAAGGCAACTGGGCAGGGTGAAGAGAGAAAGAAACAATGAAATCAACTGAGTTTGAACTGCAGGAAACGCAGAGCTCAGTTTGTTTCTCCTGTTGGATGACAAAGTGGGGATGCAAAAGGGAAGACTTGTTGCCAGTTGAATTAATCACCTTTTACTGTTATAAAGTAGCTTAGAGTGGAAACAGCTTGTCTTTAGGCTTGAAGTTATTACTATGCAAGATCCTAAATGAGTGTGAGGCATTAATGCTTATTAGGATATAAAGGTACTTGAGGAATTCCAAACATAGCACTGCTCCACATTACCTGGAAGATCAAACGCAAGTTTCCCATCAACCTGCACGTCTGCTTTATACCATAAACTAGAATATAATTAATGTGACAAAACACTACTTAACAAGGGTGACATTTAAACCTCCCCAGTTCTTTCTCCCTTCAGATTCTTTGTCACTTGAGCATGTGGGGAAAGAGTGTTGGGTTTCGGGGTTTCACTTACAAATGTCATGTCATAGATGGTAAAAATTGTATTTTTTCCCAGCTATAAAAGGGCATTATACTGCAGATTTTCTGCATCTAGTTCTCAGGCAATATGTTGCTTGTTTGCCCTGACATCACTTTAAAATTCAAGCAAGTTCACTGAACTCTTCCCCGCTCCCCCTGCGGACCCAACTCATGGTTTTGAGCAGAGTGTCCTCTAGTGGTCACCCAACCCTTACTTACAAAAAAAGGTTGTAAAAGGCTAAATTATCTGCTTCAGCCTTTATGTAACAACAACTAGCAGCTGAAGGCAGATTGCTCCAGGTGAATGACAGCTTTTAATTCCAATTTGAGAACCTAAGTGCATGAGAAGCACATCCTTCTTGTGCATCAGAAAAGACAATGCAGGTTATGTCAAAGTCTGCAAGATTTAAATAGTATGTTCTTCCAGTCTGATTGCTCCTCATATCATCTTTCCAAAACACATTGAACTCTGTTAGGACAGGGTAACACAGCTACTTAGGAGCTGCTCTGTAAAGAAGTATTTCTAGGAAAATAAACAAAAATGCTCTTTTCAAACCATGCTTCAGTATTTAGGAAAGTCATCGACATCTTCCCTGGTACATCTGGCCACTTTACAAATATAAAGCTTTTGCTTTCTGCCTCCACTTACATCTTGGTGCATAAACTCTGAGCTCTAAACCCACCATCTAAAAAAAAAAAAATAAAAAAAAATCCCTTGCAGGTTTATTTATATTGCTAACAGGAGAGCTGGGCCAGGCATCAGTCAATGTTTCTCTACGTACTGTCTTTGGAATCTTATTTCAGCGCCTGGCTGCGCACTTGATGGCAGCTTCTGGGAGGATTGATGGGTATTTGCCTACAACTTTGTGGGAATGGGATCTCTAGCCAAGTCAGCAGATTAACAGTGGCCATACCACAAAGAATAACTTGAGTACAAAAAGGCAAGTTCTGCAACCTACATGTTTACCAAGAAGCAAATCTTCACTTGAACTTGAAACATACTTGTTCTACCTTGCTTATCTCCCCCTCACGACAAATGGGATGTTTGTGAGATGTTATGAAATGCTAGCAATCACAGTTCCCTTACACTTGCATTAATTTATCTTATTTTCCATCAACATGACAAACTGTTTAAAAAGGAGCATACAGCTCTGAACAAGAACGAAAAGTTAACTCCTAAGCATCGGGAAACTTGTGTCCCATGCTTAAGCATTGCCAGTCTCTGCTAGACAGACTTTTTCACACAGGTAGAATGCAAGGAAGTTTGTGTTTGTTTTTCAGGTGTGGGTCTCCCCCCTGCCCCTTCTTTATTTTTAACTATCACTTCTATGGCAGTAAAAAGATTTCATTGGAGTAGGTCCCCCGAGGAGCTCATCACTACTTCCCAGGAAACCGTGATGTTTTACATTTTACTATGAAGGGAACATAAACATTATCTGACAAATGTAATTTACTTGACACCATTTGTATGACACATCCATAGCTTTCCAAAGCAGAAAAGGATTTTTTTTTCCAGCAAGCATCACGTGAAGGAAAACATTATCACTGAACTAGTCTCATGTTATAGTTGGTAAAAGGACATCTATCACACACACAGAGATGACAGGAAGAAACACAGACTACACGTAATTATCCTGTGGAATAAAGGTTAACAGACACATTTAATTAGCAACAGCTGTATTTGCTATTATGATCAGTTTCCTATTACAGCTGAAGCCAAAATATTATTCTCAATACTAGTGAAATGGAAGCCTTGAATACCAGCACTTAAAAATCTGCATGAATTAAGCACTGAAACAGAGCACAGGAGATGAGAGGGGAGTTGCAGTTCAGAATGCATTAAACAAACTCCTGACATGTTTGGTTTAGGGAATTCCTTGAAGTACAGCAGTGGACTAAATGACGTCTCGATATTTGTTGTCTACAGGTCTAACAGCCAGGTAAGTGAATTCACTCTTTAACCATTCTGATATATTAAATCTAGATCAGTTCTGCACATGCTAATTCCAAAACGCATCTTGCACAACTCCATTACATAAAGGTTTAGAAATGATCAGCTGAGCGGGTTTCTTTTGAGAGATTATATTCTGAGGAATTCATCTAAAACTATGCACCTGCACCATATTATTAAGTGCTTTTTCTAGTGGTCTAGCGTCTTAACCTTAAATTATGGAAATAAGTACATATCTACAAAGTATTCTAATCACAACATGATGCAAAGCCATGTTAAGAAGGCTAAAAAGTCTTTACTGAATTTATTGATACAGAAACACTTATTAATAATGTTTAAATTGCGTAACACTTCTGCATGCCTCTGGCCAATTTAACTCTAGTTTCTACACATAGATTTTTCAACTTACACTTTAATGATTAAAGCAGCTTGAAGTTCATTTCTTTTTGCAAATTTACCGCAGTATCGAAACCTAAAATGAGCCACATACAATTAAAGTGAAGACTACTTCAAACACAAAAAGAAACAAAGCAGGTAAAATTCCTAGACAGCTTACAGACTATACAAAAACAGTTATGCTACAGTTACTCTATTAGAAATGCATATAAAACTACAGTGCAAGTCTTTGTGCACAGGGAAAATGTATTTACAGTTCCCCTTCATTTACAGGCTATAAGCAATACTATTTCACAGTTATATTACACATAAAATTTCTACTCTGTGTTTGGATCTGTGGGTTTTTGGACAAGGTGACAATTTGACAACCTAGAACATAAACTTCCTGTATATATATTTATTTATTCAACCTTATCCAGGAAAAATAGCAGTATTTTATGCATCTTATAGAAAGCTACAAAAATCTAGGAAATGTAATAAAAAAGGCAAATCTGGTGAAAAATCTGATAAAATATCTTCTACAACTGGGGGTGGGATGGGGCTAAAATCAAACAGGGATAAATGGAAGATAATTCTCCCTCAACTGGTCAGCTGTAACAGAATCTCAACAAGACTTACCAATATGAACTTGAAGTTTAATGTAATTTTTAAAGCAACTTCTTTAAAACAAGTTTTGTAATTAACAAACTGAAGGATGGCCTGATAGCCAAAAGTAGGAGGTACCCTGTATTATGTAGGGGTGTGGAAACTGTGCCACAAAACAGAAAGGCACATACTTGGTATGACAGCTATTAAGCAGAAATGCCTAACAAATACAGAGGTGACAGCCTTCAGGGAAGCACAGGGAAATATTAAATGTAGATTCTATTAAGCCTCTATTTACAACCATAATCAGGATTTTAATTTGTACAAAGAAATTCATTGTAGTTGCCAGAATTACAAGATGGGTACTTGCATGTTTACAGGAAACCATCAGCTCAGTGGCCACAGAACTGCCCCATTTAAAATAAAGAAATAAAAATCTGAGGGAGCAAGATAGCTTAGGGTACCATTTAGGCCAGAAGTGGAGACTTAGGAAACCAGAGGCAAAACACAGCCTATGACTGTGTTATGTGCCAGTGGCCACATGACACCGTATTATCAGATGATATTCTCAAACATATACAAAAAGCCTAATAAGCAAGGAAGAGTTCTCCACCTTGGGCTTAGTTGTACAGGAGTTATCCGTTTATTTTCAAAGCCACACAGAACTTTGAAACACCATTTATCATTAGGCAAGTTGTGCAACTCAGTACCATTAACTGAAAACCCAACATACTTTTGGCAAGACAGTCTTCATTCATTCCTCCTCAGAAAATGAGGAGACAGCATAAAAAACAAAACAAAACAAACATATCAAAGTGATACCAACTTAAGTGCTTCTGATGGGGCAATGCCTTAACATAGCTTCATTACCTACAGAGAGGGGTTCCCCTCCACCAGCTTTAGGAGTATTTCACATCAATACAAGCTCAAGGGTTTCTTTCCAGCCTTTACCAGTTTAGGTAGTTTTTTCAAACAGGCTGAACCAAGTAAACTTCCCCTTCTAAACACGGTATCTACTTCTATCACCATTACAGGAAGCCTTGGGAATAAAAATTACAGTTCACATCCACAGAACTGCAGAGCGTAAAGTCCTTCTATATAAGCCTCTTAAAACATCTACTTAATTGTTACAGGAATAAAATAACTTACCAAGTTGATCAACTTCATTCTACCTACCGTATGTGGACCGCGTGTACACAGGTTGTATTCTAGCCACCTTGCTACAGCAGGAGGACACACACGGCACCTAAGAACTGCATGAATTTGGCTTTCTAGACTGTTTTCAGGTTCTACATACCCTCCGCAAAACTACATTTGGCTGATTTACCAGGACACAAGCCACTCTGCTCAAGCTAGCATGCTGCACTTCACTCTGTTCAGCCCAGCAGATGTAAGTTATCTCACACAACAGCAAAATCCGCAGATTCTGCTTTCACAGTCAGTTTTCACAAACTCGCTGCTTTGCATCTCTCTACCCTCTTCCCCATTCAGAACTACTCTGTAAACATTTCCAGAGACAACAGTCACAACCCTGACTACCTTAGCAACCTGTCAAAGCTAATCAGCTTTGCAATTCTTCACTTGCCTCCATTGCTTTAAAAAAAAAAAAAAAAAAAACCACCAAAACCCAACTTTGCATCTCTTAGACTAATTCACTAGAACAGGCATTTCCCATTGAGAAAAATCAATATTCTCTAAAACTTTTTTACCTTTTACTGAAAAATTATATATAGTTTATATGCAAAACTGAGACCAACCAATGGGGAGCTGATGCTTTCCTTCTCATTCAAAACCTGGATGCCACAAGGGTAATGCCAAAAATTCTTTCCTTTCTGTAAAAGTTGTGCTTTTTCAGGTTACTGGAAGAAACAAGATTTGCCAGGTCAGTTTTTACTAATAATCTTCATCCTCCATTAAACACACACCACAGTAAATAGATGGCAGGTTTAGTGGGAGAAAGCACAGACAGCAAAGGTGTTTGTGGAACTGCCTGAGAATATTTAAAAACTGCAATTCGGTAGAGCAGCCATGAGATTTTTAGAATAATCTCTGTGCAGTTAGTTTCAGGGAATTAAATCCTCCTTTCCATAAGCAGCTGAACATTTCACCAACTTGCTTCCTAAGGAATCCCTGCTGTAGGATAAAACTATAGCACATACAACTGAGAAGAAAGAAGAAACTCAAAAAGCTATAATGTTTAAGTATACAGCAGCCATGTTCCCCAGCTAGCCTACTGCCTTGGGTGGTCATGTTAGCAGGCAAGCAAGTGGTATACATTTGTCAAGCCCTAAGTAATACTTTATTTTCTGCCTACTTCCCACTTTCTAGAAGAAGGAAATTACTTTTCCCGGTAATAAAGCAGGTAATATTTCAAGGGATCAGGCAAAGGCAGACTCAAGACCTTTTCCCTCAAAAAGTTTACAGGGGGATCTGGCTTTAGTTCAGATGGTTTAGTTTCTTCCTCTTCTCGTCTCTCATCCTCGATATCCTCACTGTTGTTGTTATCATCTGATGGGTTGGAGATACGACTAGCGAAGACCTCTTTGTCCAAGAAAACAATAGTTTCCATGCGACGGCGACGCACTCGTCTTCGTTTAAATCTTGGGGGGTTCTTCAGCCCATTTCCATTTTTGCCCATTGTTTCTTGATGTATAATTTTTTTAATGGTTCCTCGGATAGCTATGCGAGCCAGATCCTGGAGGCTGCGAACAGCCACTGGGGCTAAAACAAAATGAAAACCATGAACAGATACGAAGAAACTCCCCTCAAGAGTACTCACAGGAAAAGTTGTATTTGCTCAAATTAAATCAGGCCACTTGAATTCCCTGCTGTGATTACAAAAACAGCCCTATTCAACTCCTGTCAACTCAAATAAACTGTATTGTAACTTCCCAAACAAAATTTAATTATGCATTTCTCTCATTAACTGAAGAAAAAGAATGGGATGAAAGAAGAGTTTCATATTTTGATGTCAAGTCCTCACAATTATTTTAAGATACACATGTCTTAAAGATTATAAGAATGCAGACTTAGTGACTGAAACTGTGACTGTTTAATAACTTAGAAAAAGATATTTTCCGACCATAGAGAACTAGACCTGAAGTCTATTTAACTCTTCCATAAAATGATTTTTCTATTGTGAAGTTACTTCAGCTTTGCCAAGTTCTTCACTTATAAAACACGAGTACTATTTATGCTCTTCAAAAACTGCTTCAGACTTAGTGGGTGAAGACTGGCTGGAAACCATTTGGTAAAAGTAATTATAGAAGGATACAATAAGTTATTGTATTAAAATACTTCCCACATTAATGGCCTGGAAGACTGTTCTGTCTTCTGCACTCATTTGCTGCCAACCCATAAGTGCACAACATAACTCACATAGTATAAAGAAAAAAATTTATTGATGCACAAACATCCATGTACCAAAATGAATTAAAACTGAAACAAAAAAACCTCCCTGTCTTCTACTGACAAGTAAGCATTCCTGTGACTTGAATGAAGGAACCAGAAAAAAATTACATGTCATATATATGGAGGTCTCACTACAAAACCACCATAAAAAGTATGCTGAAATAGGCACTTAATGGGCTTTATAGCACTGTATGGACTGCTTGCTGAGCTGCTTTTTGTCATGCAAAGACACCTTTCCAGAATAAGAACAAAGCCTGACTAATCTATTTACGGAAGTATCTCTGTCTTCACACGTTCTTAAGAGGCCTCCCTACACTGAAGTCTTAATCTAAAGATTGAGGCCACTGCATACAACCTGCATTTCAAACAGCTAACCAAAAATTGCACAACTTCTATCCCTCAAGCGTTCCAGGTTCAGGATAATTCTGAATTGCTGGGTGGTGAGGGCCTTTGAGTTGATACAATGTTTGTTCACAGGTACTGCTTGTGTATTTTCCATCACCTCGGCACAGTGCCCGAGAATCATGACAGTATGTAATTCAGGACTGAAATAGATGTCTGCATGT
The DNA here is from genome assembly GCA_035590195.1 of Aviceda cuculoides. Classification (NCBI taxonomy): domain Eukaryota; kingdom Metazoa; phylum Chordata; class Aves; order Accipitriformes; family Accipitridae; genus Aviceda; species Aviceda cuculoides. The sequence continues at coordinate 30,419,688 of JAVJGG010000009.1, forward strand.
GCAAAAACAATGATGAAACATCCCACAAAGTTTAGGTATAATTTCACAAGAAAACATTTGTACTTAGAATCTATTTTATGCAATTCTGATTCTTGCACCAGGCCTCTGCAGATATCCTCAAGGGTGGACTGGGATCCAATACAAGACTTAGACAACTGTTCAAAGATGGAAGCAGTTGGAATAATTTTCTGTGAAGGGATTCATAGGGATGTTACATCTAAGGAAGTAAGTGCAGTTTATAGCAAAATAGCAGAAGAAACCCCCCCCATACTCAAGAATGTCTGTACTCACGCAAGTGAACAAGTCTTGATTTTCCTGAATCTGCGTGGTTAGGCTGAATCAAAGGAGCAAAAGAAACAGCAAGAATCTTCTTGGTCTCCCAGGCAGAAGGACCAATACGAGTTATCTTAGTCAACTAAATCAAAACAAGGAAATTATTGTCCATTGTGTGCACTACAGTAAGATTTCTGAACAAAAAATGAACAAATTACGTTTCTGCCTGGACAAGTGGTTAAAGTACTAGAAGCAACAACAGTAAAAGTTAGGTAATACAGAGAAACACTGGGGCTTTTTTGAGAAAATTGAGAACTTACAGGATTAGTCCCAGGTAACTTCATCTGTTGCAACGGAGTATGGGCACTGGCAGTTAGGGTCACCCTGCTTTCCTAGATCTTCCTCAGTTCTGAACCAGAACACCTATGTCTCACCACTGAGAAAACATGCCAGTCACTGATGAACATTCACTCTTGAAGGAAGCCTGAAGATCACTGGATTTCTGTTCTAGCTCAAATCTCTTACACTAACTCACTGCACAGCATCTTACTGGGAAGCAACTCTGCTCACCTCAACCACCCTGACAGAGGCAAAAGGTCACATACCTACACCTCAGTCATTCAAGTCCATTAAAACAACGCACCTTTACACCAGAAAGATAATCTGAATTACAATCCTGAGCTCGCGCACAGGGCAGTTACCCACTTTTTACTAAAAAGAATCCATTGACACTTTTAAATAGGGACAACTTGCATGCTCTTTCATAAGCCACTTAGGGGGTAATTTTGTATTTTGCCATTAAGTACAACACTAGATGATGTAACTTGAACAAAGCCTTGCTGACATTTTTCTGCAGCATGAAAGTAAATCTGCAATTAAAAACAACAGATCTGAATATGTGGAAGACTGGTAGAACTATGAATTTCTTAAATATTATTAAGTGAGCAGAGTTGCATTTCCACTCATAGTGAAAACTGGAGCACTTGCTGCTTTCTTCAATCTGTTACAAGAAGGGCAAACTAAAGGAAGAGCTATTGACTAAACCGAAATTAGAATTAAGAATAACTGAAAGAGAAACATGGGTAAAAAGACACTCAACCTTCTCTTCTAGAGGCATGACAAGAATTCCCCCAACTTTCAACAGGTTCTTCATGTAGTCTTCATGTTCCTTCTGTACTCCAGCACCACAGTAAACACGGTCATACTGAGTACAGTCTGGAGAAATCTCTAAACAATTGCCGGTAACAAAAGATGGCTCACAAAATTCAAATCTGAAAATGAAGATGTGTATCACACAAGAATATTACAATTTATCAAATGAATTATCTTCATGATTCTGAAAAAATGAAACAATGAAAAATACTTGGAAAAAAACAGTTTCATGGGATTTCTCCTCCGAAGCCCATATATTCTAGACATTACCTGAACAGACCACAGCTAGAAGTCTCAAAACCACAGAACAATGAGGTGAGAATTCATAGGTGAAAATCTCTAAAGGATAAGGATGCAAAATTTCATACTTTAGTTGCACATAACTCTTCAGAACTAGCTATTTTTAGTCACCTGATGCTGACTCAGTTATGATATGCAAATATAAATATTAGACGAGCAACTCCAAATGTTAAGGTCTTTTAAGGACTGCACCAGGGTTTTTTTGGCATTTTCAAAAGCTTTTAAATGGTTTTCAGATGTTGTGGGGAACTATCACCTGACACTTCAGAAATATGCTTTGCTGAAGCCAATAGAAGTTTTGCCATTAGCTTCAAAAGAACTGTGATTTCACCCTTCATAAAAAGAATTTTTGCCTATAGCATTTCTGATTCAGTTTAGAAGAAAGATGAATGATTCTGTGATGCTTCTGCTTTTCTTACATGCTCCAAAACTACATAAGCTTTAAGCCCTACATTTAGGGGCTGATTTTGAAAGAAGTTGTACAGCGTATCCATTCTTCTACTGGAATCTTGAGAGGCAGCTCAATATAGCACCTATTTATTCCTAAACACTTCCGGAAACTTTCTGGTTTTGCAAAGTGTGCTAGACATTCAGAGCAGCCAGCAAATAGTTCCTGCACACGGTGTTCTAACAGCACAACCCAGCGGACATTTCTCTCAGCAATGCCAATTTTCCAGACATGTTGATTTCTGAATTCAGCTCACTTTTGCTCCATAGCTATATTTGTCTGGAGAGAGAAAAAGAAGTCTTCCTTAAAACACCTATTCAAACAATAGTAATGCAACTCTGAAAAAAACCCCAGTCATCTATGTGCAAGCACTGTCCATGCCGAAAACTTTCGGTCTGCTGCCAACATTAAGAAAATACAGCCCTGCCATCAGCAGCTTTCCAGCACAGCAGTAATAGCACAAGGCTGAGTAGTTTAAATTCCAGCACATAATGACTTTAATTTTCTTCCTCCCATGAGAGGAGGACTATCAGGTATCCAGAGGTGCTTTACTCCCCTGTTTGAACAAACTGTGAGACAGATCCAAAAATATGACAGCTACAACTTTTATTGCTGAGGTTACTATTGGCAGTGGTTATCTTGCTGGAAAGTTATTACTTGTGACAGCAGCAAAATGGAGGTTCTAAGGAAGAACATAAATCAAATCCCAAGCAGTTTTAGTACCAACTTAATCATCATAAAACTACCTTCATATTTTAAAATACCATTTTTCTTCTTCTCAGATAAAACATATTAGGCCACCACAGAAATCAGTTCATATTCTTCTGATAACCATGTAGGCTCTCAGATCACAAACGTAACTATTATTGTTACTTTCAAGTTTCAAGTTGTTACCTGCAAGTGCATTTTAAAGTAAGTAACCTTCTTCAGCTTCCTTTAAGCTCTGCAACAGCACCACTGCTATTAAAAACACTGCAAAAACTTCTGAAACACCCACAATACGCATCAGCTTCGAAGGTCACACACTGCAGCTCAGCAAGCCTAAGGAGCCAAAATCCCCAGATTACCCTGGATCCAGAGCTGCCACACGGGAGCAAGAACTGCCATGACTAAAGCCAAATACACACAATGATTCCAAACGGGCATTCCACATTCTTACTTGTCAAAGCTGTCACTTGTTTTAATGAAGAAGTCCAATTTCTGCTTCGCATATTCGATCACATCGGAATGCAGCTCCACACCATGGTTAACACCAAAAGGACCTGCAAATTCAGAACACTACATAATGGTAACAGGCAACAACACAAAATCCAACAGGATCGAAAACAGTTTTGGTTACTTCCTGTAACAGATTGCTCCTTGAGAGTCAGACAGTCAGCGCCTTGTGTAGGGTCAGCTATCTTACTCCTACAATGGGGATTGCAACCCTATACCTGCAATTTCTGGCAGCAAATGAGGCTGTTCTGCGCAATTGATTTTGAATCGTTTGCTCTTAACTATGCAGGAAATTCCTCTGTAGGAGGGAAACCCTGACACTACTGCTGTAAAACTGACCACCTGAAAAAAAACTCCAATGCAGAACAATAGCCTGCATTTTTTAATAAATCTCTCAAAAAAATCTTCATGTTATTTTCATACGCCCTTGCTCATATGCTGAAAATCTCCTCAAAGGAACTGGGAACAGTCACCACACATTGTACCTCAACTAACAGCAAAAATAAATTGGAAAATACAGAAGTTGTTCAGCACTCATGCTTTTTATTCAGAACTGACTTGGTAACTTTTCAAAAAATTCAAAGGAATTCAAAAGCCCTGGAGTTACATATTGACATCCTAGGTAATATCAGCAAACCTAGCTGAAAATCACAAACGGGAGATGGAGCAAGGTTCTATCCTGACAACAAACATTTCAGCAGTTAAAATTCTTGACACCCCCACGAAAGGAAAATATGTACCCTATAGTAATTTGCTATCTATCCCGCAGCACAATCGCTGACTGAAATACTTAAGGGTGAATTGCAATTATATAATTGCACTTTGATGCTTTGCTTTGTGCCTACTGTAGATGTGGTCACAAACTCAGTTCTGATGCACCAACTGCTTTCCAGAGACTATTCCCACCTGTACGTTGGTAAGAGTCAAAACTGGATTTCAAACATGTTTCAGTCTAGACAGGACAGCGTAAAAACAAACAAGGCACAAAGCAGCTACAGTCACAGGTTTCTGCAGACATGCTCAATCCTATTTTAAACATGGCACTCCTGCTCCCGAGCTGGGTTCTTGCTCTAGGGGCAACAAACCCAAGTTTATGTCCAGTCCTGCAGGAATCCACTACAGCCACCTGTGCAATTACATCGTTGCCTGTTCTGAACTGCCACAGAAATCTGGATCCCATCCAGCTGCAGAGAGAAGGTTGCAAGAATCCTCATAAATTGACCAGCTGAATTAATGCATTCTTTACTTTCCTGGCTACCTTTTAGTTTCATTACTTGAGGTATGCTTCATTCCCAATTTCAAAACTTTTTCTTTTTTAATCTAATGTAAACAGTTAACATGATTGAAAAGGTATTTACCCAAGATGAGTCCAACCATGGAACTCAGATAACCAGTGCCGCTGCCAAGATTCAAAAATGACAGCCCCGGCTGCAGATCCAAAGCTTCCATCACCTCAGAGTAAATACACGGTGCTGAGAGATGAATATTTCCATGCTTCCATGCCAAGTCCTTGTAGGCATTGTCTTTGAACTCTTCCAGGTAGTAATCTGCTCGATCAATGGCTCGGAACGCCTGTTCTACCAGTTCTGTCCGGATATATTGTGCCTCCTTCAGGTTATCAATTAATTCATCATTATCTTCTCCTGCACTCACTGCACCTCCCATCTTCAGCAGTTTTCTATAAGTGCTAAAACTGAAAGAGTAATAAAGGAAGGTGAGGTATAGAGCACGCACTTGAACACTAAGTTATGCTGCTGTACATGAAGTACTCCAAGAGAGACCTTTAGGTACCCTAAGGACCACAAGCACCAGAAAAACATTACCACCTACCAGCACCCCCATCCCCCATTCAAACAATGAAAAACAAAATGCAGCAGATCTGGCATCTAGTACCTGACACTAGTGGGGAAAACCACAATAGACAATTTAAACGTGCAATGCCTCTCTTCAAACACTACCAACATTTTGCTAGCATGTCAGCTTTTCCACTGAACCCTTTATATAAAAGGATTATTCTAGCTCCTATGCTTATAGGTCATTTTTCACTTCAAATCCAATGAACAGCGCAAGTTTGGCTTGCCTGTCGGAATTCTTGCCACACGCAGACTTTCTATCTCTAATGGCAACTAGGGGAAATTAAGAGACTAAGACTCAGGCAGCAAGAACCAGAAAAATCTCAAATTACATTCTCTTTGAACACACATCAGGATGCCGATTTCACAGAGGTTAAAGAAACCTCTGACCTAGTGTACAAGCTTGCTTACTTTAGCAAATGCACTTTCACACAGCTCATCTTTAGCGCTTGAGCCACCATCATTAGTAAAGCACTTAATGATACAGACAGCAACTGCAGGGATAATTTCCACTGAAGCCTGTGGAATTTCTTAGGTCCTCTCAAGTCCTAGATGAGCTAACCCCCAATCTGGAAACTCTTCAGTGACACAGATTCATGAATTACAAACACTTCTGACTTCACTGACACGATCATCTGCAGCAACCTACTCAGGCTTGGTGGGGGAGGAAACAAAAGCAAGCACCTTCCTTGACTGTGCATTACACCAAGCATGGCTATACGCTTCCTGTAGTAAAATGTCTATAGGTTTTAAAGGAAAACGTGTAGGGGGAGAAGAACATAGAAGAACTTATCACTCAAAATTAACTTCGCTTTTCTTCCCTTCCCATATCTTGAAAAAAAAAACAAAATCCTTTTCAGAAAACACAACATGATTTTTTTTTTTAATGCATTTATTTACAATGCCTTTCTCTGCTCACAATAACAACCACAGAAGCAGCAGCTTTAGCGTTCATTCCTGGGATCAGAAGATCTGCCTACAGCTAAATTGTTGGGGTTTATTTGTTTCATTCAGCAAGAGCAAATTATACACTTTCATTTTCAGAGGAAAAAAAAGAAAAGCTACAGGAGTCTAAGGAAATTTCACAGTTATTCAAATAACATAACACCCTGATTACCTGCAGAGACACACAAAATAGGATATACTTAGGCAGGGAACTCAAGCCAGTTTTTAATACATACATGTCTCAAACATGTTCCAGACCATTAATAAAACTGAAAAAAATGCCACCCCTCTCCTTTCTATAGTTACTCCTTCATTTTCTCTACAAAAAATGATTGTGTTTTATTACTTCACAGTGGAAACACATCAAGTTGAAGGCTTAGCTGGGTTTACCAGCCAATTTGGTTTTTTTTTTTCCCTCCTCTTGCATACACAACAACTCTTTGCATCTGCATATGTAGGGTTGCTTATATCTTTAGTCAGTATGCTTTATATAACATGCTGCATTAAAATACTCTCTTCCCTGAGGGTGTTGATTCCCTCGACTTTCTTTTGTATATTTTGTTCTTAGGCTTGCTTCTTTCTTCCACTTAAGCTCTTTTTGCTATTAAAAATCTACATTTTTAGATTTAAAGTATGAATAAAAAGTTGTGCCTTTAACAGTGTTCCACTTTGGATCACCAACAAATTCCTTCTGATGTACACAAGCCCCACCGGGACAACTGGTCCAACCTGGTTTTAGCACAGCTATATGATCAACAACTGATCTTCCATGTCCTACAACACTGAAGACATTTTTCTAATGAGATCAAAGAATATCCAGGTTGTGACAGGTGTGAGCTACTTCTGAAATGATCGCTTTTACCAGACACTAGCTTACTTCCAATAAAATGGACGTTTTATATGCAAAACATAGAACTCTGACATTTAAATTCCTCTTCAGGTAACTCCACATCTTTGTTTAACCTTGCTTCCCTTCTCCTATTGGAAATGGGGACCACAACTATGAGTAGGGCTTATTTTTAACAAACTTTTTAAAACAAGATGTTCTCCCTCCACGATTAGCCCAGATGCACTTTTCACGCTTCTAAATAAAGCACAGATTTCCACAAATCTGAGCAGGGACAAAGTCCACATGCAAAAACTACGATCCTTAGCTGATCACAACACAGGTATCAAACGAAGCAGCCTTTTAGTGTTGAAATATCCCTTCAATTGCACGTTGTCATCTTCCCCTTTAAGAAAAACAAAACAGAAAAACAAACAAACAAGTCTGACGTGAGAAGCTGGATTCAGACCCTGAAACAAAACACTGAAATAAAAGCAATTTCTTCCAAGGCAAACACCAGCAGATGCACAGAGGAAGACTCAAAACAATACACAAGGCACAAAAATGCAATTCTTCACCCCAACACATTTCCAGAGTAATCCCTGCTCTGACATAATACGCTCCAGAAGGAATAACAAAGGTGAGGCTATTTACCGATAAAAAAAAAGAAACAAAAAACAAAAACCAAGTTACAGCTAGGACAGCTTTCAATCCGATCCCTTCTAACCCTCTCAAATAACAAATTAAAAAGCCCCACGCCGTATAGCTCAATCACTATCTGCGTTATCAGGCTGCTGCCAAGCAAAGTGACGGTGATGACAGACTGGGAGGGAGGTCTAAAAAACCCAGATGTTGTCATATATTTCCCCCCCCCAGCTTTAATTACACCTGGGTGGCTCCAGCCATTCCCAGAGCCCCAGCGCGGCTGTGTGGGAGCCCAGGCCGCCCTGACGGGGAAGGGGTGTTGGGGCAAAGGAAAGGCCGCGGGAAGGGCCATGCCCCCGCCGCGGGGCACCTGCAGGAGAAGCGGGAGCCCCCCACTGCCGGGGGAAAGCCGCAGGGCCGGACTGAAGGGGGAGAGGGGGCTGCGGCCTGAGGAGGAGGAGGCGACGCGGCGCCGGCCGGGGCTGAGGTGAAGGGGAAAGGGGG
>JAVJGG010000009.1:30427948-30445513 GCA_035590195.1 Aviceda cuculoides
TGACGAGGTGGGCCACGTCCACCAGGTCGCGGGGCTCGGCTGGCTGTCCTGCACGGTTTGCGTTCATGGACCCATCCTCGCAAGTCGGGCGGGCCGCTGCACGTCTGGGCGTGGCGGCCCGCCCGGTCCTGCGCCGCGGCCGGTCAGGGCAGCATCGCGCAGTTGCTGAGCGGTGCGTCGCCGCGGAAGCGCGCGTCGAAGAAGCTGAGCGCGTGCAGCGCGGTGGGGGCGATGCCCCCGAGGTGGGTGGGCGTGAGCAGCGGCTGGAACCACACCTGGCCGCCCTTGGCGCACCCCTCCCGGGCCCGGCGGCGCGGCCCGTCCCGCCGCGTTCGGCAGCTGTAAACACTGCCCAGCTGAGCGCCGGCCGCGTCACTGCGCATGCGCGGCGCGCACCACCGCCGCGGGAAAAAGAGGGGGTGTCGAGGGGGGGCATACCACTGCTGCCCGGAGGGGGGCGCTGTCTGGGCTGTACCATGCATGACCGGGGAGAGGGTGGGAAGACTGTACCACTACGGGGCGGGGGGCAGCGCTGGTTCCCTGAGGGGGGAGCCGGCGGGGCCGGGCCCGGTCCTGTGCGGGGGGTCCGGGCTCCATCGCAGCGGGAGCTCGCCCTTCCCCGGCGGCACTGAGGCCTGAACACAGACCGGGTCTATATATGGGACCTACTTATGGGGCCTACGTATAGGGTTAACGTATGGGGCCTACGTATAGGGCCTACATATGGGGCCTACATACAGTGCCACAGACCAGGCCTTAATACAAACCACAGCGCGCATCCCACTGGGCCCACGGGTCAGAGCTAAATACAGACCGGCCCTAAGTACAAATCGGGTCTAAATATAGCCTAGGGCGACAGGCGCAGGGCTTAAATACGGACTGGAGCTACGGGCTGGGGCTAAATGCAGATGGAGCCGACAGAGCAGGCTTAAACCCGGCCTGGGCCAGCAGCACGGGGGTATCGGCCAGGCGTAAATGGGGAGCAGGTCTGAGTACAGACTGGGCCAAGAGCCTGCACCCACAGATCCAGCCTAAATACGGAGCGGGACTAAATACAGAGTAGGACTCTCTTCCTTCCCCATCGCACAGCTCCTGGGAAGATCTCCCCAGCCCAGTGTGGCTGCTTTCCCCCAGCCCCGTACCCCTTACCCTGCCCTCATGTCTGGCTCCCAGCACAGGGCTGCATTGCCACCACTGCTCCTTCAGGTCAGCACCCAGTTCTCCCAGTCCTCATCCTCTGCAGGACAACTCCGCAGCGATCCCCGCTGTGACAGCAGATTGCCCCGGCTCCGGGTGGCATCAGGTCTTCCCAGGGTGCGGGAGCGGATGCATGGAGCAGCCCGGCTTTGGGAGCTGGCGGGGAGCTGGGGAGATGCCAGTCTCCAGCTGGCACACGCGGTCCTCACGCTGTAGCTGAACCTCCTGTGTGAAGCCTGGCCAACACCAGATGTTCTGATGTCGTTAGTCAGGCTTGGGAAAAAATCATGGGAACTTAGGAAAAAAACCATTACTCTGGGAGCTAATTGATGCTCTTCATTTTGAGCTTATGAACACCCAACTTGAGTCACATGCTTGGATAATTTTGGTTTTTTGGCTGCAACCGTAAGTGCCAGATATAAATTTACTGAGAAGAAAATAAGTGAGATACACGTTCACCCGACTCCAGGGACTGGGGCTTGGGGGAAACATGGAGTATTGCGAGACTGCCACAATATCTGACTTGCTATTTGTGAAGTGGAGGGATCCCTGTCCCCGGAGATGATCTGGCCGAGCATTAGGCACCTAATTTAGATTTTATCCACCCACATAGGTTCCTTCAGTGGCTGTAACTGACATGGCAGGGCCCGACAAGACTTGGGAAAAAGGTGGCTTTTGTCACCCATCTCAGACTGAGAGAAATTATCCTCTAAAAGTGCATGTCCGTCTTCATCTGTAAGTGACGCACACAGCGTTGGCTGAGGCTGCGCAATCTGTGTGCTAAGGCTGCAGATCAAACAAAATTGTCTAGACTGGCCTTAGATCTAGGACTTGATACTATGTATGGCTACAAAATGAGAAGGAATAATCACATCTAGACAAGAGGCTTCTTGCTTTAAGTTGTTTGGATTTGAATTGTGAAAAAAGAAATAGCTATCCTTCTAGACACAACAAGCCCGCAGTGGAAAAAAATAAGAATTACCCTGGTAAATAGGCTCAAATAGGAGAAAGTGAATCAGCATCCAAGATGTATTTATGCTTTAAGGTGATTATCTCAGCTCCCTTCGTTAACATGATAACAGCAGACTCTGCAAACAGGCACGGGGTAATACTGTAGATGTCTGCACTTTCATTGCGCAGAAGACAGCTGCCTGGGAGAATGGGATTATTTGTGGAGAGTGAGCGCTGAAACTCCTCCTTGCTGATTCAACCAAAACAGGACATGGTTATTGTGCTCGCCTCATCTTGTTTAATACGGAAAGCTCTCAAGCATAATGGCAACGCAGTTGAAATCTGCAAACGCGGAACAGACAAACTCCTTACATGTGTGGTTCCAGACCTTTCATTCAGCCACGAGAGCCGCTTGAAAAATAGCAGTTGGTTTATTTTTTGCACAAAAATTGTTAAAATAAAAGCTGGGTAAAAAAACTCCCATTATTGCCAGAGCAGCTGTGCTGTAGGCAGAGAGCTTGCAGCAGCAGGGGCAGAGAGGAGCACTGCTCGAGCTTCCCTGCAAACTGTTACTAAGGCACAGAGGTAGCTTCAGCGGCACCAGCAGATCTTGCAGCAAGTCCTCGAGAAGACCAGAAAGAGCTTGAGGAGTGTTTTAGGGATTCCCAAATACCCTGAGCCCTCCTAGGTGTAGTCATGATTCCTTCCAGCCTTTCACTGCCAGGATCGATGAGACTTGCAGCCCCTCTGTTTCCAGAAAATTACAGGGATTAACCAGGAGAAGCATGCAGGGAAGACTCTTGCCCACAGCAAGTCCCCACCTCATTGCCTGCACCCCAAACATGTCCGGGGGCACAGCCATGGGGAGGGAATAGCTGAAGGGAGACGGTCACCCCCACGGGACAGGTTATTTTCTGCACCTCTAACCCATACACATCTCTGCAGTACATGACCCAAATCATGCGCTAGCAGAAAACTCATGCCAAGCTGTACCCGCGCAGGCATGCTTTTTTGCTGCTGCATGGGCTCACCCCCAGCTTCCCACCGGCACCCACTGGTTCTGCTCCCCTGGGTGCTTTTTCCCCTCTGGCTTCTTTGAAAACGTAGTTATTGCTGAAAACACCTCCACGTAGGTCACAGCACGAGGCTCCAGCTCTGGAGGAAACCGCAAGTTGTCTGATAATATTGCAAAAATACCCACATTTAGAAAAACAGAAGGGTTGGGTGTTTCATGATTTCATGGGTCTGCGATTGCTGATTCTTTGTGCTACTTCTTTCCCTGCTCTTTAAAAAGACCTTCCTTTCATCCTTACGGCTCACCTGGGGCTTTGTTATCCATGAGTTATAGTCAGCAATAGATTAGTAACTCGCTCCGGCATCTGCGTTGTCTGCAAATGCGTGTGGGCAGCTCCCCCTGGCTTGAAGAACCCCAGCAGCCTGTGAGAGTGGAAAAAGCAAAGTAGGGTTGGGAAAGAAGGCCCTGGTTAAATCTGTGCATTATTATATTTCTCAGCCGTATACCACAAGGTGTCTCCAGCAGTACAGGCATTGCTGCGGGGTTTGGAGGTTGCACCTCAGCATCTCTGCCTGGCCCGGGGCATTGCAGGGACCCTCGAAGCTGCAAGTGCAATCCCTATCCCTACTCTCAGCAAACCCCTGCTCTACAGTCTTACCAGTAAGAATCAGGTCTCCATCCTTCGTTAGCTGAGATAATTAATTGCTGAGAGGAAGCAATTTTCATGAGGGTGAGCTGAAGGCAAGAATTTTCTTGCTTTTCCTTGTCTTTTATTCCCCTGTGTTTTACAGTTTCCTCCCTCCTTTTTGTTTAAACCAATTTCTTTTATAAATGCTTTTAAATCACCAGTCAGCATGAATTAACTTCTGAAGTCCATCTTAGTGATGGTTAGTTAAAATGGGATGTTTTTATTTATTTGAAAGAGCAAATAGTAAAAATGTATTTTAGCACCCAAGTCAGGGCCCAGCAGGCTGAGCTCATGCACTCAGGCAGCCCGACTTGCAGCCTTGCAATACAGATTGCTGTTTAAGTCAACAGGGTAATTTGTGTGTGACAGGATGACTCACATAAATGAAGAGCTGGAGGAGCATTAAATCATAGGGTTATATTTTCACCATTTTCTCTTTTTTTTTTTTTTTATTTTGCAAAATATGCTCTTTTGCATTTTTTGGTCAGTTTGGCACTATACCACTTTCAGAAGTACATATTATATGTGCATACACACATATATATGCTTATGAGTAAATACATGCAGACACATGCATTTACACTACTATTAACACACTGACAGCAAATCACCTGAGATCCTCCTGCCCATGCAAAGGGTATATATGTGTGTGTGTTTCTCCTAAAGCTATCCTCTTGCCTCACTTCATCAAGGGGCTCTGTGAATAATTGCTGAAGCAAGAAGAAGAACGTATGTCTTGATTTCCACTGTATTGCACCATGCATAACCACTGCCACTTAGAAGAAGGGCTCGTAAAGACCTGGATTCATCTCACTTAACTGCGTCGTCAAAGGAAAGCAGCCAGGAGATGGTGCAGCCTGGCTGAGAGTGGGAGAAAGCATCACCAGAGGTCCCTGCCGTTGGGGACATAGAGCAGCGAGGTGCTTCATCTCTTCTTGGTATTGCCAGGAGCACCGGTGAGCCCCGTCCAGTGTCCCGTCTCTCTCCCGTCTCGTTATGGCCCATCTGCCACGATTTAGGAGAGGGTTGCCAACCAAGAACCTCAAAAATCAAGCATTTCTTACTTACAGGGGAAGAAAATGATTCCTAGAACTTCCAAGTGATTCCTGGATTAAATAAAATCAACAGATTTTATGGATTCATAAATAATAAAAATACAACAAGACGGCAGCCATATCACGTTTTCCTGCTCCTGCTCTGGCGGTCCTACATATCCTATCTGCAGACTGGCATGTTGGTCTGTGCCAGCCACAATGTTTGTCCATCTCCCCTTAAAATCCCCAGGGGCTCAGGCATCCTGCTCAGAATGCCTTACCAAAACCTCCCTCCTCCAACGATAAGAAAACATCTTCAGATTTCCAATGGAAATTTATTTCCTGGCCGAGATGCGCCTTATTTGATCTCCTACCCGTATTATCCTCTAACTTAAATCATTCCCGTTCCTCCCACCCTGAATGTATTTATGAAGAGTAATCATATCCCCTCTTAACCTTTGTTTTTCTAGGCTAAACAAGCCAAGCTCTTTTAATCTCCTCTCCTAAGATAGGTTCTCTGTTCTGCTAATCACTCTGCCAGTCCTTCCCCGCACCTGTTCAAGGATAAATTCATCTTTTCTTTTTCCAAAGAGAGGTCCCAGAACTACACACAATATCCCACACGAGGTCGTACCAACACCTGGACTAATATTTCTCTGCGTCTGCTGAATAAATGGTTTGTTGCACGAGCCTTTTTGCACAGCAAATGGAAAAGAGATACAAATCCATAAACCAATAACCATAACACAACCTTACTCAAGGAGATCGCTGTTTTACTTGGAAGGGCATTCTGCCCCTTTGCATTTGTGGGTCCCAGTCCTTAGCAGGCCTTAATCAGTGGTTTTCCATGTTTCATTTACCCTGGATGAGCATCAGGACCTTGTGTTAAAGGAGGCACTGAGGGAAGTCTTGTCTGTGTTTCACTCAGCCTTTGCTCTAGCAAAACTCTCTTTGAAATCATGGCTGAGGGTTTGAACTACGGAGATGCAGAGTCAAATGATGAAAAGCATTTTGTATTCGTCTCTTCTCTTTCAAAATGATTTTCCAGTTTTACTTGGGGTTTAATTAAATTTCTGTGACCCAGGCAGGGAGTTCAGCCTTTCTTGATTAATGCTCTTTTAGGTGGCTCTGATAAGAATTTAGCATCAACAATTGAGCTAACAAGCCCCAGTGAACAGTTTGTAGCAGGAGACTAATTCTATTAACGCTTTGCAGTGTCAGGACTCCACTTTGAGCTTGCAGCAGAGAGGAGGGATGGGGGAGAGGGACCAAATGTAAAATTTGGCAACAAAATCACCAAGATTCAGCTTCTTTGTGGGCAGAGCTCATCTGGAAACTATTTTAGCTGACAACATCAGAATTTCACCTGTTCTTTTTTTTTTTTTTTTTTTTCTCTTGGCTGATGCTCTGCACTTTCTTGGCTCATTGCGATAACGGCTGGGAATAGGGAGTGGAACTGAATGGTGGTGTTGATAAGAGAAATGAAAGGGTAATGAGATGACATGATACTGGGGTAGGGTCCTAACTGCAGTTAGCCCTGCCTGTGCTGGATGTGTACCGGAGTACAGGATGGTCAGGACAAAGGTGCTTGTGCTGACAGTTGCAAATTAGTCTGTTGTGAGGGAAAAATTGAGGTTAACACTCTGCAGAAATGTTTCTGTTACTTTTTGGTGAGAACAGAAATATCTTGCAGGTCTGTCGTGCCACTCAGCACTGAAGAAGCCCATCTGATTCACAAGCGTTTTTTCTCTCTTTCCCTCACCTCCCTATCGTCCTTAAAGTACCACTAAAATCTCACTCTGTCTGTGCTAAAACACAGCCTGATGTCATTAAACCATAGTGCAAAGTCTTGGCCAAGACATCACAGTTGATCCACCTGTACAGAGCTTCTCATCCCCAGTACCTGGAGACCCAGCTTCACACTCGTCTGCTCTCAGCTGCCCACAAACCTCACACAAGTCTCTCCTTTGTGGGAGCCTGCAGAAAGCAGAATATTATTTCAGGGGCGTTGTTTTGCTTTCTCTCCTGGGCAGTCATCACGCATAATTTGAGCCAACCAGATCACCTGACAATTACCTGAAAACAAGGCTACTTGGTGCTCTCTGGGTTGGTAGCAGGACTACAGGCACACCAAATGGCGCAAGGTAAAAATCCGTGTCCATCGCTGCATGACCCGCAGGCGCTTATCATTGCTTCTTGTGTTAGCAGAGAGCACACATGCCTTGTTCCATCACTGGCCACTTTGTCTCCTGTCAACCTCTCTTACATCCTCAAGGCATCCACTCAGGGCTCCTACTCATTTCTGCTTTGCCTGGTCCGTGCGGCTCTGCAGCTCTCCGAGGCTTTAGGAGGACGAGGGATGCCCACGGCCGAAGCGGCTCTTCCAAGGCTGGTGGCTGGGCGAGGAGTACGGGCTCTGCAGGGGAGCTGCGGCTCCATCGGGACAGAGCTCTCCAGGGGCCATCCAGCACCCTTCAGTGCTTCCCGAGCTGTTTTTCCTGCCTTCCTCAAGAATAGGGACAGGCACTAAGTGCTGCTGGAGGTGGTCCCCCCAGGGGAGGCTGTAGCCGGGGGCCACCCGTCAGGGCTGGGTGGCTGCACCCGTATATTCATCCGTGCTGTGGTCTGTGTCCCGTGCTCACAGCGTGTGCCCATTTTTATTTTATTTATTTTACAAAACGGGCTAAAGATTCGATTAAATTATTCAGGCAATTCGATTACTTCCATTGTCAGCGCGGTCATCGGGGAGGATTAGCAGCGTCTCGGCCCCTCAGCAGCAGGAGCTGGTGGGGGGCACACGTCCCACAGCACGCACTGCCTCCTGCTCAAACCCTACCCCTTGTGCACTTCATTCAGATGACAGCTCTTTGCTGTCCCCGGACGAAACGGATGGCAAAATACGCCAAGGGCTCACAGACACTCTCCCTCACTCTCCCCTGCCCCAGCTTTTGCTGCAGCATTGCTGCAAATTGTAGTTGTCAGTGGGGGAGCGCGCTCATCAGGGGACTCCAGCCATAATCACTATAAAGAGGATGCGTATATCTAAGTCCTGGATGCTCCCTAATATCAGATCACAGCAGGGACTGAACTAATACCCATGTTCCCTCTCCTGAAAATGTGAAGACCCACTGAGAAACCACAAACGAGAGAGGCTCTGACAACGCTCCCGACCTCTCAGGACAAGAGGCAGCCGAAGCATCGGTCCCCAAAGGCGCCTGCCCTCGCAATACTGTTGGGGCCAGGCTCGCCGTGGGAGCCACGTCGGGAGCAAGCGGCAAGAGCCAACAAAGATCCTCCTGCCTTCATCACTACAGCTGTTGAAAATGGCCCCGCGCACAAAGGGCAGCGTCCTCATTAAATTTCGTGAAGGGTTGCCATGTGGCCAGCAGAAATTTTGTTTTGTTTTATTTCGGTAAGCGGCGCGGTAATATATTCACCACCTCCGAACGTAATGGGGTGACAGATGGGAGCTGGGCTCTGGCTTTCATGGGAAAGGCTCCTCTCAGCAGGGAGGCAGTAAGTTTCCCACCTAATCTTCTGTAACCTTCAGACTGCTAACAACTGTAAGAAGCAAAGCAATGGGTAGTTATTAAATTAATGATTTCATCCCCAAGCCGGTAATAAATATTTTACAGTTTTATCTCTCCACCCTGTAGACTGCTCTAGACAGGATAGACTGTTTATTAATCTAGCTGCTGGATTTATGTTATTTAATTGCTAAACAGCCTCAGCATGGTTGGGCTGGATTATTAAATGTTGAAGCCCAAGAAGGAGTCCTCCGGCAAATGGCGAAACCTGACGAGATGATCCTTGATCTTGGCCTTGATGAGCATCAGGCCAAAACTAACTCCCCTGTGGTGCTAAGGCCAGATTAGCCCCTGTTTGAGTCCAAACCATTTGGCCATTGCCTCATGCTTAGCTTGGGTGGACATCGGGACTCGCCGGAATTAGGAATGAGGCAAGGAAAAGTTTTGGCACCTCCTGGCTTTAATAAGGGCATGCTGGAGTTAACTGTGGCCACAGTGCTGTAGGGTCAGACATCATATCTTAGCGTAGACTGGTCCTCCTGGCGTGGCCCAGCCTTTCGTGCTCATCCTGGAGCTCAGGCAGAGCATATGCCCTTGCTCTATCCCTTCATGGCTTGTGTTTCTTCAGATCGTCACAGATAGTCACTGACAGTCAAACAAAAGAGCGCTGCAGTTATATAAATGAAAGCAGGCTTTAATGGCTGTTATACTTCCTTGTTGACGGGTGAAAATGTCTTTAAATCTGATACTACCATTTTTACAACAATTGGTGATTTATTCATCCCACTGAAAGAAGGGGATGAAGGCATCTGGAATAACGAGAGCTATTTGTCTGAAGAATGCATCATCCGCATGCTTTCCTACAGCCTCAATCCCACGAGCCCTTCTGTACGAAGCGGAAGGTCGTTTCAGGATATATCTTCTCATAAAAGTGTAGGAGAAGCGAGTGTGTTAACAAGTGCGGGCCAGAGCCTTTAATCCAGCCAAGCTATGCCTAGTGCTGCTTGGGAGGGGAGCACTTTCCAGCCGTTGGCTGCAGTGTCATCTCCAGCCCATCCGATTGCTCCCCAGCCTCAGCATCATCTTCCTGGGGCCCAAGGAAGGTGAATTCGAGGCCAAATGGCAGCTCTGAAGAGCAAAGTTGCCTCCTCTCCCCAGTAACCTGATGGAGAACAAGGCAACCTCTTCCTGACCACCCAGCTGTGTGTTCTTTGGGACAGCTTAGTTGCGGGAGCAGGGTGAGAAGGACCGAGCTTTGAGACCTTACCCAGAGGAGCTCTGGGGCAGCGGGACCAAAAATCAGAAAAAATGCATGAGGCTGGGAAAGAAACCCCTTTCTGCGCACACCCGAAAGCCATCGCCAGATCTCGTGGCTCTCGGGGAGAGGCTAGGTAAATGTTGACAAGTGGAAGGTACCACCCGAGCAGCAGAACGGAGGGATGGGTCGTTAGCAGCTTTTAACAATTAACAATGGCATCAGTGAAGCCAAATGATGCTCTCGTGTTTAGAAACAACCACATGCTGACAAGTATCTTTTCCCTCGCATCCTTGAAGCAAAAGACCCGCTCTCTGCCGTTCAGCTCCCACCCTACGCATGTTGGAGGAGGCTTAAGAGCTCTCCTAAGCACACCTATAAACTGACAGTGTACCATCTTAAACCAATTCAATTCCCATCTCTGTGATAAAGGACGCCAGTTCAGAGAAGATAACATCTCACAGTGATGGCTCCCAAAGCTGCAATTTAACACAAATCTAACCGCTCTATTATACAGCACAGCCAATTCGTTAAGAAAGGACAAGCGAGCACGTCTATTAGCTCTATCGTCATAATCAAATATTGGCACAAGGAACTGCTTGACGGTGCAAAGTCTACTGAACCCCCCCCCATAAAACAATTACGTGCCCTTCAGAAAAACAACATGCCAGCCAGTTTAGGTGAACCATTGTGTGAGTCGCCCCGTTTTTCTCCTTTTAAGATGTGCAGCCCTTTGTGGAGAGGACAAAACCCCATCAACTCTAAGTTGTGTCCAGCAAAGCCTCAAAGAGACCTTGTCCTTGGGGCTCCTGCTCCACAGCTCCTGGGAACGCTAGGCTCAGTCTCCAGCAGTCCTCGCTCCCGAGGGTGTTTCTGCTCAGGCTTTTGGGACCGCATGGCCAGGACATCCAGAGCAGGTCCTAAACCTGACTGCTCAGAGAGAGGAAAGCCAGATGCCGATAGAAGAACCTGGAGAAGGAGCTCAGGCAGAGGCAGGAGGAGCGCTTACCTTGGGCAGAGCCCAGGAGTGCGGCAGCGGAGTCTCGGGCTTGTTTCAACATGAGACTCGTGCCTCTGCACAGGGACGGTCAGGAAAGTTCAGTGCAGTTAAGTAGCAAATTGAATTTCCTGGTGACGGACCTGCTTGAAATTCCCATTTGACTCAACTCACCCAGCTCCAAATGGCCTTAATATGATTTACCTTATTTCACACCTTGGAAACTACAGCTACAGCACAGCAAAACTGAATTTTGGCAACTTCAGAAATGACGTCTCCAAAGCAGAGACCGTTGAGAAATTCTTTTCATTACCACCACTTCAAAACATAAACTCTTTTGCCAGTGGAAAAGCTCCATTCTTCCTGGAAGGTAATCTGTGAACATCGCGGTCAGGCAGTTATGAGCGAGGAAACCTTGTTGACAAAACCAAGCCATCTCCTGGCATTTTAGCTAAACCTCAGAGATCAGTTTGGCAAAGCCTTTTTGTAAATCCAAGAGGGGAAAGCATCCGTCTCTGTGTCCCGTCCCAGGGCTGGCATCTCCTGCACCGCTCCCGATGGCACCTCCTCTGCTTGCGCTCCGCCTGCGGGAGCACGAAGCCGCGAAATCCCGGGGATGCCGAGTGCGGGGGGTGGGCGCAGGGTGCAGGACCCCTGCCCGGAGGAACGCCGCCTGCCGCGGGGAAGGGGCTCCAGCAACCGACGAAACGAATACCTACCTTCGCTTGGACTTTTGATTCTCCCCATCACGGGACTAGCGGGATTTTGGGCACCCCCGCTGGGCCGGATGGTGACGACTCCTTGTTCTTCAAAGCCTTCGGAGATACCAAACCTAAAGCCCTCCCAGATCCCCCAGTTGAGTAGGTGGGGAGAGCCGGGTTTGGGGTGGCCGCCGGCGCGAGGTGGGGGGACACGGCGACCCTCCAAGCCACGGGGCGGGAGCAAGGATGGAGCCCACCGGGAACACGTCGGGGCCGTTGGCAGCAGCTCGAAGAAAGACCATAGGAACTAAAGTCACAAACAGAACTGGGTTTTATTACGAAATAACCGTGCCAGTACATAAGGAAGTTCTGTCTGCAAAATACATTTCCTGAGGAAAGTAGATCACAGTATTCGTTTTCACAGAATAACATGTAGCCTGCTATAACTTTCAATGTGACTCTTTATTATTTAAATATTAACAGTATTCCTTCACATAAACAAGTACTCAGTCATCACATAACTGACACACAAACGACAAAATAAATATACAACAAGAGCACAGTTCATTTTTTTTCCCCCGACTTAAATATTAAATAAATAATAAATACAGAATTTTCATTTACTGTTATCAGTGCCTGAAACAATACGAATGAAAAAGAAAAGAAAAACTGAAAAAGTCTCTCTTCCCCTGGTGCCCCTGCCCCCACAAAAAAACAAACCAAAAAATTATCAAAATGTCTCGGTTATAAAATATCTTTAAAAAAATTCCCATCGTTAAAAGAATAAATAACAAAATATATAAAAAATAACTTGGTTGCATCAAAATTACAAGTAGGAGTTGTAGATAGGGTTTTTTTTCTTTTTTTTCTTTTTTTTGGAATATCATTTTTTATGGTCAAAAGTTTTAATTTTTAACTTTTTTTTGCTTCTTTTATCTTCTTTTCTATGGTGCGGTGTCCAGTTCAAAATAAGTATAAAATTAATAAATAAAAAAGTTAAATAAATAGCAAAAAGTTAACATAAGTTGTTGTAAATATAAATTACATACATCTTGCCAAAATTAAATAATTTACAGGATAATTAAACTAACTACTTTTTTTTTTTTTTTCCTCTCTTTCTTCCAGGAAGTGCAATTTTTCTACTTTTAAATACTAACTGAATTGCAGTCACAATCAATTTGGACTCTATTTACATGTTAAGAACATTGTGTTTTTAACACCTCAATTTTTTTTTTTTTTTTTTCCCTTTCCCTTTCTTTTGTATTTTTGCACTTGGAATGGGTTCCAAAATAAGTGAACTCATGGAGTCTGATCCTGCAAACACTTAAGTACGTGAGCAAACCCACCCACGCCGGGTGCCCTCTTGAACTCACCAGGGGAACCGACGTGAGTCAAGGCGCTCGTGAGCTTCGAGGCCGGATCCGGATTCCCGCGATTGCTGGGAATCTTTCTACTGACTTCTCCGAATCGCCGACGATGCCCTAAATATCTGCAGGATTGGGCTCGAAACGACACCACGGTCTTGCCTTTCGTATGGGTCAGCAAAATCCTTCCCCACTCTGCCTGCCCCGCCGCCCGGAGGGACGTGGGATGCGGGATGGGGACGTGGGATGCGGGATGGGGATGCGGGATGGGGATGCGGGATGCGGGATGGGGATGCGGGATGTGGGATGCAGATGCATCCCGTGCTGGGACGCCTCAGGGGGGGTTGCCCCCCTCCGCTTCCCAAGGGTTTGCAGCAGGGGGACAGCGAGCTCCGGACAGGAGCGAAGGTGGGGAAGAGCGAATCCGTGGGGGGAACAGCCGGCTCCACGCACGATGGAGCAGGCGCTGGATGGAGAGCAGCGTCGCAAAGACATTCGTAGAGTTGTTCTTTAAGTGCACAGTGGGCTGCAGGTACCGAGCTGCTTACAGAATGCTTCTTTGGAAGAATACCCAATACCTGAATACTCTTTTTTTTTTTTTTTTTTTTTCCTTTTGTTGTTTTTTTTTTTTTTTTTCTTCCTCCTCCTTTGCATTGTGTTTGAAATCGGGTTTAACGACAAAGCAAAGCCAGGTCAGGGCTGCGGCGAGTGAGGACAAATAATAAGCTAATTTTTGGAGAAAGGCTTAAACTAAAATAAAATTTAGAAAAAAAAACCAAAAACCAAACCTTTGTAATATTTATCACTTGCAAGCTATGTTTAATAAAGAAAGGAATGGTTTATAACTTTCGAAGCAGCTGGTGTATTGCATTGGGGCTGGAGTGTGGTGGTCCTGGCTGGGGATAGTTTGCAGGGGGAGACCCTGAATTGAGGTGGGGAACCTCCCCCATCCTAAGCAGGACCTCCTGAATCTTCCTCCATCCCTGCAGAGCCCCAAGGATGTGGGGACAGCGGCACTGGTGTCCCCCTCTCCCTGAGCCTTAGCCCTTGGGTGACACATCCTCCCCTCTGGGGTAACACCATCCCCACCCCCCTTTGCAGCAGGATGGGGGTGACAGTGCTGACACTTGCTACAAAAGAGTTTATTTACCAAAAGAAAAAAAAAAATTTGTACGTATAAAGAGCAGGACCCCAGGATGGGGGGGAAGGCACCAGCAGCTGGGTGTGGGCACCCCACGGGTGGGGATGGGGGCACAACCACCTCGGGGTGGGGGGGGAGGCATGGGGACATGGATGGCCATGGGGTCAGTGGGACGGACGTGGGGAGGGCAGGATGGACATGGGTACCCACAGGACGGAAGTGGGGTACATGAGGATGGCAGGATAGATGTGGGGACCTGGGGACAGCTGGATGGATGTGGGGACTGGTAGGACAGATGTGGGGTACCCACAGGGATGGCAGGACAGATGTGGGGGCCCGCAGGATGGACATGGGGGGTCCATGGAGCACCTGGTGCTGGTGGGACAGACATGGGGCGCTTTGGGGCATCGCTGCCAGGACACCCGTGGGCTCAGGGCACCCGAGCAAGGTCTAAATGCGGAGGCGCCCATCCAGGACCCCCTCCCAGAGTGTGGGGCCGAGGGGCACGTAGGCTTTGGTGGTCTCATCCAGCAAGAAGAGAGGGTCGGAGATGCGAGCCGGGTTGAAGCCCTCCTGTGCCAGCCGCACCTTCTGCTGCTTGAAGGTCTCCGTCATCGCCAGGCACTCCTGGGAGGGCAGTGGGGTGGGATGGGGGTCACCCCCACATCTCCCCTGTATCCCCCCCCCAGCCCCTCCCATTACCTGCAGCCGGAGAAAGCGGGGCCAGGCGTAGGGCGGCAGGAGCTGCTCCACATGCTGGTACAGAGCGGGACCATCCAGCTGGCAGCCAGGGCGCAGCACCAACGCCGCCATCCCGGCACGACCCTCGTGGCCTGTGGGCGAGGGCAGAGCTGGGATGGGGGGCACCGCCACACTGGGGGGATTGGCAATGACACTGTGGCTGGATGGGGGGGCATCGGTACCTGGCACGGTGACGCCGTATACAGTGGCTTCTTGCAGGGACTCGTGCGCCACCAAGGCTTCGGCCACCTCTGTGGTGGCCACGTTCTCGCCTTTCCACCTGGGAGGGGGGACGACAGGGATGAGCAGGATGGGCCTGAGCACGCCCCCATTTGATGGGGCTGAGCCCCTCCCAGCCATGCAACGGATGGGGAGTAGGGGGCTGCTGCACTGTCAGGGCAGTGGGGGAGGGCGGGAGGGGTGTCCCTCATTGGTGGGGTCCTCTGGCACCTGTAAGTGTCCCCAGTGCGGTCACGGAAGCGGACGAACTGGGCCGCATCCTGCTCCATCAGGTCGCCGGTGCTGAAGTAGGTGTCACCCTCAGCAAAGACCCCCCGCAGCAGCTTCTGCTCTGACAGCTCCTGGCTGCCGGCGTAGCCCAGGAAGGGCGTCCGGGGGGTCACTGGGGCGATCAGCAGCCCTGTCTCACCTGCAGGAATGGGGACACGTGACAGCGAGCACCCACGGGGACCCGCAACACCCCCACCCCTCCATCCCTGCTACTCACCCGTTCCCACACGGATGCAGCGCCCGGCCGCGTCCCGCACCGGGGCTCCCTCTGTCACGTCATAGCGCACGATCTCAAAGGGTGAGAAGAGCTGGGGAGAGGGGCCGGGTGGGTGTCAGCATCCCGGTGGGGACGGGCACGGGGTGGGGGGCACAGCACCCCCTCTCTCCCTGGCGCCACCCCCCCACCTTGTAGATGAAGCTGCTGCGCCCCACGGCCCCCGGCGTCCCTGTGTAGTTGAAGAGAGTGACGTTGCCCTCGGTCATTCCATAGGTCTCCACGATGCGGATGGCCCCAAAGCGCTTCAGGAAACTCCGCCAGACATCGGGGCGCAGCCCGCTGCCCACTGCCAGCCGCAGCCCATGCTCCCGCTCCCCGGGGCGCTGCGGAGCCACAGGGTCAGATTTGGGGGTGTGCCCTGGGCTCCCCCCCAGGCTCCCCCCCACCCCCGACCTGGGGCTGGTTGACCAGGTAGCGGCAGAGCTCCCCGATGTACTGGAAGACAGTGACCCCCTCGGCGCGACAGTCATCCCAAAACTGGCTGGCTGAGAACTTCTCCTTCAGCACACAAGTGGCCCCTGTGGAAAGCCGGGATTGGGAGGGGTGGGGGTGTCAGCCCCCCTGAAATGTCACTGAGCTCACCATGGGGTCCCCAGCCCTGCTTACCGATGCCGATGCAGCCGACGATGCCCAGGAGAGACCCGGCCATGTGGTAGAGGGGCAGTGCCAGGTACACCACATCCTGGCTGGAGGCTCCCACCAGGTCGTAGAAGCTCAGGCACATGATGGACTTCAGGTGGGAGACGTGGGCAGCTTTGGGGAGACCTGGAAGGGGAAGACAGCATCAAGACCCCTCAGCTCGCCCAGGGCACCCCGTCCCACCGGCCCCACACACCCACCAGTGGTGCCGGAGGTGAAGATGTAGAGGCAGGTGTCGTTCATGTCCTCGGGCTGCCAGACATCCTCGGGCTCCAGCTCCTCAGAGGCTGCTTCCAGCAGCTCCTGCAGGGCCACGACACCAGGGGGGTATGGCCCTGAGCCCAGCACCCACACAACGATGTTGTCCTCCTGCAGGCTGGGCAGGATGGGCTCCACTGCTGCAAACAGGTCTGGGGAGGCGGGGGGAACAGGCTGGTGTGGGGGCAGGTCCTGGGCATGGCCCGTGGTCCCCCCCCCCAGGACTGGCCCGGGGTGGGGAGAGGATGGGGACCCATCCCCACCCGTGCCTGTGGGTAGCATTCACCTTCAGGGGTGTCCCCAGCCTTCGGGGACACCCCCAGCCAGGGCTGCCCCATTTCCACCCCAAGCCCTGGCCTGGGGCGGGGGGTGTGAATGGCTGGGCCCTGCCCGGGGTGACCAGGCAGGAGCCGTGCGAGGCACATGGAAGGGGCCAGTTTGGGACGACCAAAACATGGCACAGCTGGAGGGATCCGCATCCCCTGGCATCGGCCCTGAGCTGAACCACCTCGGAGGCCCGAGCTGTCGGCTCCCTCGCTCCCTGGCGGGCAGCGCTGGAGACCCCCAGTACCTGGTGCCGCCCTTGTGCCCCAGAGCCTGTCACCCCGCAGCGGCTCCGGTCCTACCCCATCCCTCCCCGGTACGCAGGGTTGGGTACCCCCCTGCTGCCCTCCAGTACTAACTACCCCGTCCTACCCCCGGAGCCCTCGCTATCCCCGGTACCCCCTGTCCCACCACCTTCCCGCCGCGTCTCCGGTCACGACCCACCCCCTTGAGCCTTCGCCACCCCCGGTCCCACACCATCTCTCGGCACCTTTGCCACCGCCCCTCCACCCCCGCCCCGCCCCCCCCAAACCCCGGTCCCCCCCCGTACCCGTTGCTCACCGTCCGCCACCAGCAGCGCCCGCGCCCCGCAGGCGCGCAGGCAATGCCGGAGGGCGGCGGGTCGCAGCGCCGTGCCCAGGAAGGCGGGTCGGGCTCCCAACGCCGCCAGCCCCAACCAGCCCCAAACGAACCGGGGTTCGTTACCCACCAAGAGCCCCACCGGCACACCGGGTCCCAGCTCCGCTCCCCCCTCCCCGCCTAAAGGCCGCCGCCGTAACGCGTTGGCCACCCGAGCCACCCGCCCCGCCGCCCGCCCGTAGGTCTCCTCCTCGCCTCCCGCCGCCCGTAGGAAGGGTCGGCCCGGTTCCTCCCGCGCTGCCCGCAGGAACCGGGCGGCCAGACTGCCCGCCCCCCTCCCACCACCCCCGCCTCCCCTTCCTCTCCC
>JAVJGG010000009.1:30459620-30473598 GCA_035590195.1 Aviceda cuculoides
AAAAAAAAAAAAAAAAAAAAAAAAGGAAAAAAGGAAAAAGAAAAAGGGCCAGGGCGTGGGGAGGGAAAGGGGCAACAGAAGGTGGGGAGGAAACAGAACCAAACTATCCACATGGTCAAAAAATATACTCAAAGAAATAAAAAGTTGTCTTTCAAGTCCAAACCATGAAAAAAAGTTCAACCCACCTGCGGTGAGAGGCATAGTTTCCCGTTATGTGTCCGCTGCCGTCACAGCCTGGGGTTGGGCAACTGGGCAACAAAAACAACAACAACGAGCGTAAGTGCTGGAAAGGAATGGATTCACCCGAGAGCCACGGATCTGCTGAGCCCCCCTTGGGGTCTGTCTGCGGGGGGGCTCAGCCCAGCCCCGGACCCTTTACACCGGCTCCTTCCATCGGACCTCGGCGTGTGTTTGTATGTTTGAATGCAAATAAACCATCTGTTTCCCTTGCGGCTCCCCTTCCTCCCTTTTTTGTTCCCAAAAGATCACAAGGATCCTGAAAAAAATTTGAAAAAATTTATGCCAAATGTAAGAAAATGTTCAAAATACGTAGCTGCTCGGTTTGCTGGGCAGCAGTGCGAGACTTAAAGCAGCCTGCTGGGTGGCGTGAACCAACAGGCATGAACACCACTGTCTTGGTGCTGCCAATTTGGGTGATTTCTGCAATACTGAAGCTCTGACTGGGGGAATCAGCTTGTTCCCTGCAAGCGTCAGATTTCAGCTTTCTGAATTGATTTTTTTTTTTTTTTTTAATAGCTGCAAAGAAAAGTTTGAAAACACTGTTCACTCCAGAAAGGGAATAAAAGTAACCTCTGACTCATGTGCCTGGGGGCTCCTAAACTGAGGAGCGGCAGAAGCTGCCGTCTCTCGCCTGCTGCCTTTGCCGGACTGTGATTCCCACCCATCCCTCTCGCCGCATCCCCCATGAATTGCACTTGCGCAGGGATGGGAAAAGGTGCCGTCCCTCCTCAATATCCAGGGAGTAAAAGCCAGTTTGTGCATGAGCAGTGAGGTTCTGGCACAGCCCTGCCCTGCCTGCCCGAGGCCAGAGGGGATGCGAGAGAGCAGGGATGTCCTGGGACACGGCAGAGATGTCCTGGGACAGTTTGACCTGGCGAGTTGAGTCTTGGGGATGCAGGTATTCCCTGCTCACCCTCGAGTCCTTTTCACAGCCACACCACCGTACAAACACAGTCAGCCCTAGAGCCGGCACCGATACGAAGACGTTCGAGCAGCAGCGAGGTGTTGCTACGTGGTACCCAGTCGTGCGCCAACAGGAGGGCGACGAGAAGAGAGAGGCGAGGAGCATCTCCACTGGGACTGCCCTCAGCGCCTGGGGATGGTCCAAGAACTACACCCAGACACGGAGCATCAGATGGACACAGCGGGCAAGTCTGCTCCGGAGTTAACTACAGCTAATTCATTACAGCCCTTGGGCCAGAAAGGAACAAGGATGCTAAATGGGGAGAAAAGGCTCAGGGCTGCCCACAACACCATTTATTTATTCCAGGGCTGTTTCCATTTAGGAAATTTCTCTGCCCTCATAATGCAATTATAGCACAGGAGGACTTCAGGGCTCTGCCTCAGAAATTGCTATTCACATCGCTGCTGGGTTTTAAAAAAGCCTTTATAGCGTTGCATAGGGCAGCTGCTCTGTGCTTTGCTCATTTAGGGAAGATGCTGCTGCTGCTGCTCTGCCCCCACGGATCTGCTCCCTCTGCCTCCTGCTTGCATAGCCAAATAATGAGCTGTGTTGTATAAGGTCAGCAAAATGATGCCTGCTGACTCTTCCCTGTTTAACATATAGGAAGGTCAGATGCATAGGAAAGAAGCCAAGAGCAGCAGATCCACTGGGATGCCTGGGAGGGGAGACCTCCCCATCACAACCTCCAGATTGATCCCGACGTGCCATTAGATCAGAGCCAGGTCCAAGTTGCAGCATTTGGGTCAGACTCTAAACATTAACCATTAGTTTGGGGGTCAGTGCGGATGCAGAGCAATACTCCATCTAACAGACTAGATCTGAGTCCCTATTTCCACCCACCCAGTGCCGTGAATATACAGGTAGGAGCTGGATTAGGATCTCTCTCCGGTGTAAGATGTGGCACGACAGCAGTCTTGCTGCAGCCCTAGTTCACGTCTTGTGGCCCTGCAGTATCACGGTGATGGGACCCATTGCTCTATGTTCAACAACCACCACGTCCTGCTTCCCAACAAGGTACCTTGCAGTTCAACACCCCCATTGAGAAGGTATCGAGATCCCTTGGGTGCTTTTGGCTCCTCAGCATCACCCAGTGTCCCAAACCAAGGGGGCAGGAGATCGGGCAGGCTCCATCGCTGTGCCAGCAACACTCTTGCAGGAAAACACCAGGGAAAATGGGCCCTGCAAGGAGGTTTCCACAGCCCCGTCCACGAATCCTGAGAGCACTGAGCTCCCCAGAAAGTTCCCTTCATCACTGCAGAGTTTCAGGGCCATACGGGAACATATTTTGCCTCGATGATCAGTGGTTGTATGAGGATACAAGGCTTTCTCTTGGAACTTTTTATTTGAACTGATTAGATGAAGTAAGACCAATGACAGCAAGAAAGGGAACTACACTTCTAATTTTTAAAATGTATTTGCTAATAAATTTTGTCTCCTGCCAGCCTGGCTGTGCTGGGTACATATTTTATACATTTTGGAGAAAGAGACAAGAAGGCAGGACTTACGTGAGCAGCTCTTTCTTGATGTCCTTGGAGAGGAATTTAAGCTTGAAGTTGGTTAAAGTAACTTCCCCTGGGTATTTTCGTTCTTCAAAGTTTTCCTCCGACACTTCTTGCTCATCAGCTTCCGAGGAGGCAAAAGAGTGGGCGGCAGGCTCTGACTGCAAGAAATCAGCCAGGAAAAGCAGTTGTAGTGGTGATCATTGCTGCTGAGCCGTGGTGGGAAAGGATCCCAGGTTCATCCCAGCTAAGAGTTAGTGCAGCATTGCCAACACTCCTGAGCCCTCTGCAAGCGCCTCACAGTACCCGAACCAGAGATCCAATAGTCTGTAATTTCTCCTTTTTATAGGAGAAATGTGTAAAACACATCCATACGGGGATTTACACCTGGTTCTCCCAAGGTCACGAAGGGATGAAGATCACTGCAATCCCCCCATACTCATCCTCAGATGAGGGCAGAGAAGCAGCGTGCTGCTTCCAGGGCCAGGACCCTCACCTCAGCCAGGAGGTAGTGGCTGGGCTCCCCCACCTGCAGGATTGATGTTAGTGGCACGCAGGGTTGTATCTGCTACTGACAGACATAAATCAACCAGGGGAGCATCACCAGGAGCACCGCTGGTGCAAATGAGCTGGAAGGATTTACAAAGAAGAAAGCACTGCAGACCCAGCACAACGCAAGAGGTGGGTTCTTCCTTCGCAAGAGTACCCCAACAGATCCAAGAGCATCTGCCTCCTGCTCCATTGACCACGGCTGATGTCTGGTAGCACTGATGAAGCTAATGATATTTCTCTCCTGGGCTCAAAGGACAAACTAGGGGTTCTGGGGGAAAATAGGACACCCGTGCAAGCAAACGCAGCATTCAATCCCCCACAAGGTGTTATTCAAGCATCACCAGTCAGCGCTCACCTCTTCTGGCTCCTCTTCCCGCTGACGGTTTGGTTTAGTGTAGTCAATGGGCCCATCCCATTCATCCTGGCGGGAGGTCTGGCTGGACTGGGGGGAGGTCATGGTGCTGCTCGTGGCACTGGTGCTGTTTTGGCGCTGGGACACGTCCGGGGACTTCATGCTGGGACTACTGCTGCAGCTGCTGCTGCTGGGAAAGGTGCTTTCCCGTTTGCGGTGCTTGTTCATACTCAAGTCCAGAGTCCCATTTTCATCCACCTCAATGTCCATGGACTGAAAGGTTGGAAACATGCCCAACGTTAGCAGCTGCCAGCAATTCCCTACAGGGATCTTGCCCCCGTTTGTCCTTTGCAGTGCAGGGGGCAGGTTATTCATGTCCCACCCTCTCCACAGTCAGTCAGAAGGAACTGAATGGAAAGGGATGCTCTTTCATAAATATTTCAGAAACATGCCACGCAAATGCACCCCTGGACTACCAGCCATGTGGCATGTTGGCTCGGTTGCTTGAACACAGGCATCTAGTGCCTCTTAAGATGCTCCGTGGCATCTAAGACATCTGCCCAAAGCCGGGGGTGCAACACGGGACCTCTGGAAAGCCTGCGTTCCTCTGAAAAACAGCTGGAGGTCAACCTGGACGCAACTGGGGAATCTCAAATGACATCAGATACAGACCAGTGAGCAACTGAAACCAGCTCTGAGACTCTGCTTGGAACGCTGCTGGTCTCAGATGGGTAATTTGAACCACAACGCATCTCCATAACACGCTAGGAGCCAAGTTTACCTCGTCCAGACTGCACCACCCAAAGCAGGGAGCAAAAGGGTGATACGGGATGAGTCTCTGCACTCCCTCTATATTGAAGAATTAAAATGAAAGGAAGGGTAAAAAAAAAAAAAAAAAAAAAAAAAAAAAAGGTATTTCTCCCATCCCAAGCTTTTAACCCACGCCATTGCGTGCTGGAGCGAGGGTCCCCCGGCACGCTCGGCTCACCTTGCCGGGGGCCTCTTGCTGCTTCGTGCTGAGATTCTCCGGCATTTCCCAGCAGCGGGTGGAGAGGTTGAGGATGGCAGTGGCAGCCATGTGCGCAGCCTCGGCGTCGTGGGAGTAGTCGAAGCCTGTGGAGGAAGATGAAGTGCTCTTCACGTAACTGCTGGAGGGGCTGTGGCTGGGGGAAGAGGCCTTTGGAAAAGGTTTGGCTGGAATGAAAAGAGAAGGAACAACACAAGGATAATGTATAACCGGCACGGGCAGCGGTAAGAGGTTAAGTCAGTCTGACACAGCTAATATTAGCAGTTCCAGTGGCAGCCTGTGGTTATTACCGATCCACGGGCTATTTTGTTGCCTGGGTTGTGCCGTAGGAGCAGCACCGGCTGCAATTTGTGCAATGGTCTCTCGGCGTGAAAACTTAATTCGTTAACTGACTCTGCCATCAAGTCCCCAAAACATGACTGCTTTTCTTGGTTAAAGCTACTCCTCGGTGGAAGCGGTTAAAGCTTAGAGAAGCTTCCTGGCTCTTTTTTTATTGTTCTCTGTACGTTCATAACTTATCTGCAGAGCTGACTTATGGGGAGATTTCTTGTAGCACATTTGAAAACTTACAATTTAAAAAATTACATTAATAGCAAAACCGTGGCCATGAAATACGAGCACCCAGTGATGACAACAGTGAAATATGGATTTTCTGACAGCTGACATATCATTTAAATATGCCTGAATAACAGGATTTATTACACAGCCACACGCGGCCACGACACTGCACTGTTACCGCATGTCACAGCCCACAGCCGTGCAATCCTGGAGAGGCAATTTCTCTTTACACTCTATGAAACAGAAGTGAGTATTTCCCAGGGTTAACGCACAATAAAACTTGCCCTAATCTTGAACCTGGTCCCATTTAGGAGGGCTCTGACCTCCACGAAGTCCCTCTGAAGTCAGTAGTTTCAGTGGGTGCAAACAGGGGATCATCCAATCTTAAACAGTCACAGGATTGTATTCTGAATCAATTAGCAAAATCTTCAAATTCTTAATTCATTTCGCTATGCCTTTTGGGGGGATGCCTTCAGTGGGAGTCTCTATCAGGAAAGACTCGTAAGCTTTGGGCCGATGATGGCGAAGCAGCAAGACAACCTCGGTTGATGCAGCTACAGAGCAAAGCGATTTCATTATTCCCATTACAAACTTGTAATATAAGACACTATAAAATGCTAATCTTCCTGAGGACTGCTTTCTTCCTTGTTGTGTGCGTATATAATGCATATTGACATTAATGGGAGTTATGCACACACATGCAGGGGAATATAAATCTCTTTGGATGAAGATCTCTTTAAAATAAGTTCTCAGTGAAAGGAACAGATTTTCCTGCTATGATTGGCAATCATATTCATCTTGTCGCTTTGATTAACTCATTGGAGGTTTGCCCAAATGGTTATTCTTGTGTATGGCTGCTTGTTTTCGAGTCCAGTTTAATCCATGTCTTTGCGGCAGGGTGCGGGTATTTGCCAGCCCAACCTGACAATATCCAGGATCGTGAGATGCCAATTTCAATTTCACACCGTAGGCTCAGCGATGCTTTTCCATTTCATAAGTATTTCTACCACTAATAGACTTGCAATCAGCAAATTAGTAAAATAAGTGATGAGAAAAAATAGAAAGGATTATCCTAGTGGGTCTGCTGGAATTATTTTTGTCAGTACAATTACCCTGAAAATTCTTTGCTAATATTGCAAATAACACAATCTATTCAGCAAGAGAATCACTTGTGCTGGGAAACAAATTACTTTTCCATCAGCCCTAACCCAGGATGACAGTGGCAGTTGTGCTCTCTGGCCTCCATCCAATTTCATTGTCTGATCCTTTACAGATTTAGTACTGTAATAAAGGGCGCTTCCATTGTAGTGCAACAACCGGGATGCTTTCAAGTACGAGCACTTTTTAGAGAGCAGCTGCATCAGGATTAAACAGGATTGTGGAAGTGGGATTAGCCAGACAGAAAGCCCTCTTGAGGCTGCTGACTTCTGCAAACTGGGCTCCTAAATCTTTTTTTTTTTTTTTCCTCAAAAAGAGGTCTTCAGGTGCACATTTGGTATCAAAGGGAAGGGGGAGGTTTAACGTCAGTTTGCGGCAGGCTGCCTCCCCACGCAGCTTCCCCCCTGCTCCTGACAGCCCAGCCCCTGAGGGGTTATTTAGCCATTTCATTTCCACCCACGCTTCTGTTGCACAGTGTTATAACCAGTGCAAGGTCCTCGGTACGGAGCAGAGGTGGGTGGCTCCGGTAGGAAAGAGCTGGGAGATAGGAGGTGGGTGATCGATAGGTAGCAGAGCTGGAGAGCAGAGCACGGCAGAGAAGACAAATGGGTGGAGAGGGTCATATATAAGATGGAAGAGAAGAAAACTGTAATCCATTTAGCTAGATGAGGAAAGACAGATCAATAGATATGAACTGCAAAGCAACGGGGACCGACTGAGGACAACTGTGTAACTTATCCCACCTAGAGACATCGCTCAGATTAATGTTCCCACCACTCGATGCAATTATTCCCAAAGCCGAAGCCAAAGCGACTCTCCCCCAAGCAAAGCTTTATCGGCAGCCACAGGCTCCTCTCTCCACCACGTACATGCCACAGGACCCATCTTGAGATGGGTCCATCTCCATTTCTCCCCCTGCTTCACAGCAGCAGGAGAGGTCCAGCGCCCCAGCCCCGAGTCTCCCATCACCCCAAAGCCACGATCCCAAGAGCCTCGTGACACGCTGAGAAAGGCAGAAAATGCAAAACCCAGCCCATCCCTGCTCCCAACTTACATTTAAAGGCTTTAGGTGAGGTTTCGCTAGTCTGAATCTTTGGGGCAAGCATGCGTTTGCCAAAAACCTGAGCATCAAAACTTGCATAATCGAAGGTGACCTTGGAGTACTTCTCCAGCTCCTTGGCCAGGTTGGCCCGGGGCGTTGCTGGGACCATGTTGGGCCGGTAGCTTCCGTACTGAGGGATCTCCAGTTGCTTCACAAAGCA
Source organism: Aviceda cuculoides (assembly GCA_035590195.1). NCBI lineage: Eukaryota > Metazoa > Chordata > Aves > Accipitriformes > Accipitridae > Aviceda > Aviceda cuculoides. The sequence continues at coordinate 30,467,233 of JAVJGG010000009.1, forward strand.
CATAGGCCTGAGGATGAAACAATGAGCAACAGTGATTTCTCTTTTCCTCGACGAGATGGTTGTTGGGAGGGGACCAGACATGATGAGGACACGTAGCTGCACCTTGTCCCCAAGGGGTTACTGGGGAACAGGAGGCAGTGACAGCCTTTTTACTCTCCATCAGCAAGCCTGCATCTGGTTTGGGTCTCTTAGATTCCTTTTTTATTTTTTTCCCCTTTTCTTCCTTTTTCTTTTTCTCTTTTTAGGCAAAACACCAAGTTGTTCAACCTCGTGCAAAACAATATTCTTGCAGGCTGCCGTGGTGTGGCAGCATTTTCCAACAGCAGTAAAAACTTGGGCATTACTCACTTACGGGACTTATGACACAGGGTGGCACGAGAAGGCGTGAGGACCCCAGTTTAGCTCCACTCCCCGCTGCAGGTTCATTGCAAAGGCACTGGGGCTTCTCCCCTGCCTGCAGAGTCCCTCTTAAAGACCCGCTTCTGCTGGGCTGCCTATCATGAATCAATTTGTCTTGCATATAAATTGTATATAAATGGCCTATTGTTATTCTCCTTCCCGTGACCTCTTTCCACCAGCAAGTCCTTGGAGCGGGAGCTCCTTGGAGCATGGACTGTCCTCGTGATGCGCTCAGAGCGCTCTACGCCCGGCACGGGCTCCGCTGCAAATAAATAAGTAATCGCCCTAAATGGCCTTTCCAAAGCACCGAGCACCGGTGCAGCGGGGTGCTCAGCAGTCCTGGGGACTAAATAAATAAATTAATCAGACCTCGATGCCTTTGTGGGAGTGCTGCTCGGGGCTCGTACTGTGGTTTTTATCCTGCACTCGTTGCAAAATAACTAACCATATTACAATCCATCTGTAGCCTCATGAATCACATCAACTACGGAAGCCAGCATCTATCAGGGACATCCTTAATGTGAGACAGCCCTTTCTCCCGGGAAGATAGAGACAGGCGAAATAACAAAATAAATGTGACTGGTTTGGAAATGAGTGGCGGGTTTCTCTCCTCTGAACCGTGCGGGGTAAGGAAGAAAAGCGGGCGGACTTACGCGAAACTGCCATCGAGTGATTTATATGTAGCCTAAATCTCCTCCTCCCCCTCCCCGAGCCCACCCTACTTATAATGCTAATATAATAGCCATCATTCTCCGGCAGTTTGCATTGCAGAGCGATCGGCACAAATGCCTTCTGCTGCACCGGTAAAACCCTTTGGCCTGTAGCCTCGGCATTAATTGATGCTACAGAAGCAATTCATTGTCCTCAATGCCCTCCCTGGGATCATCAATTAGATATCTCCCCACCTTGGCGAGACCTATGATCGCAATAACGGGACTCAGCAGTATCAAGACCCAGCCGGAGGGAGCCGTGACGGCTGCCCTTGCGAGCGCGGGGCGGCGGGGAGGGCTGGGGCAGCGCGGTGACGCGGCGCTGGGCTTCGCGGTCCCCTTTACCTGAGTATCCGGTCAGAATTGGAGCTGGTCTTCGAAGGATCGCCAGGCTGGGTTTGTTGCTTTTCATGCGATTTGGCTAATTTTTCAGCAGCAGCAATGGGGCACCCAGATAAACTGTGGGAGGTGGGGTTTTTTTTTGAAAAGGAGGAGGAAAAAAGAGAGAAGGCAACCAAGCATGAGGGATGAGCATGAAAAGCTTCATGTCGGGGACCCAGAACTGCACTGAGCCCATGAGAAAAGTGTTTGCGTTTAAAGTTTTTTTAATTATCGTCATCCTAGCTTACTTTTAGTCTCGGCAAGCAGCAAAGCACCAAATCTCCCCAGGGTGAGCCCCTGAGCATCCCCAGGGCCCGGAGGTGGATCGGGGAGGCATCTCCCCCAGGCTGAGCACAAGCAGGGGCAAAAGGGAACGGGCTGGTTTCTTTGAGTGGTTTTAGCAGTTAAATGGTATTTTTGATTTGTATTTATTTGGATCTTGTGCAGGAGCCGTTTGAAGGGAGGAGCACTTGCGGGGAAACATTTGCACTTCTGATGTGCAACGGCTGCCAGCGCGCCGGTGCCTGGGGGAGGACAGGGGCTGTGATGGCTTTTGCTCACACACGCCCTACGCGCGAGCCTGGCTCTGCCTTTTGGGGACAGCTTGGCTCTTACGGCGATTGCTCAGGGAAGGTAAAAACCCCTCACGAGCAGAGCCCGCATGCTCCCAGCCAACCCCAAGCCATCACGGGCACCTTCGTCACCAGAGCAGCCAGCACCGAGGGAACCTCAGCCCAGTCCCACGTGAAATTCAGGGCTCCGACCCCACCAGGTCTCAGCCCAAACCGTTGTGCCCAAAGCCATCTCCATAGCCCACTAACACCAGTGGACCACCCCATTCTCACTGCGCTTGCTTGCTGCCTGCACCAAACCGAGCTTCTCAATTAACCAAGCAGATTTCCCTAATTTTCCTCCAGCAGCTACAGCTACAACAAAGCATCCGCCAGCTTTCTCCACGGCTGAACGAGTAACACCACGAACTCACCTCGTGCCTGCAAAAGCATCGACATTTGCAGAGCCGTCACTCTCTGCCAATTAAGCTCAAGTGCAACGAATGGTAAATCATAAATTCATGAGCGCATCCCTTTTAGGAAGGTTTCTAGCTTTTAAGTGCACCATCCCCTCGCTTGCAGCCTTCCCATTTGTAAAAGTGCTCAAGTTTAACCAAAACCAGAACATGAGGTATAATTACAGGTCCCTAAGCTCAGCCTTGTCCCCTCCTGACCACATTTGGGCTGAAGTCCTACAGCAAGAGAACTTAATTCTCAGCTCATCAATAACTTCAGCCTAAATATTGTGGAAATTCCTAGAAACCCTGCCGAGTGCCACACCACCAAACACAAACATCACGCTCCAGTCAGCCTCACCGGGCCCCTCCTGCTTCCTTAGTGCCAAACACCTCTTCCACGAACCCCCACCTGCATCTACCCCTTCATGGTCCCACCTGCGAGCCTGGAAACATTGCTCTGCTTTATCACCCAGCCAGAAATCACTGCCCCGTCTTGCTTTCCCCTACTATTCTGTGTCTCAGGGTCATCCCTGCTTTGCCCGTAGTTGCACCGTCTCTCAGGGCAAGAGTAAAGCCAAGGCTTTTGGGGCTGGTTGCCTTGCTCCAGCCTTGCCCTGGCCGTTATGGAGAAGAAGTCAAAGCTGGTACCTCCTGTGCGTGTTGCGGTTGCTGTTGACGTGACCCTGTCCTGTGCAGCCTGGCGTGGGGCATTTCAATACGTTCTCGTGCATCGCCAAGACTTGGGAGCGAGAAGGGGAAGAGGAGAGGGGAAGGGAAGCAAAAACAACTTGATAAAAATCAGAGGAAAAAAAAAAAAAAAAAAAAAAAACACAAAATCATCAAGTCTTTTACACTGGTTTGCTAGAAATCCGGGAATGTGAAATGGTGTAATAAGAATTCATCTGCGTAGGGAAAAAAAGATTTACAAGGCAGCAGTGCTCAGGTCAGCACTAGATTAGCATCTCTGCAGGCAGCTTGGGCTTTCTCCTCATTTGCTGATTGCAACCCCGATTCCCCCGGCCAGCCCCTCCCGCCTGCCACCGTTTTGGAGCCAGGTCTCCCAATTTCAGGTAGTTTTAAGTGATTGAAGTTACATCTCCGCTTTTATCCTTAGGACTAGTCTTTGTTAGGTTTTTTTTTTTAATTTTATTTTAATCTTCAGGATTATTGCTTCCTGCAGCGCTGACCTTAAAAGTAAAGAAAATAATTTGATTTGCAAGCTTTTCTAAAGTACACAGCTTGTGTTAGTTATTTATTAATATTTCTTCTTGCATTCAAGCCTGTGTGAAAATAGCTGTACTTTCGCCTTGTTTCCTGCGGTTCTGTGTTTATGGCAGGTCTGCAACCTTTGAAATTACTGATAAGGAAGGGCTCTTTTTTTTTTTTTTTTGGTCTATTATGCCATTATCATAAACATACAACATTGATTTTTATGTATAAGTACAGGGAAAGCTATTTAGGATGCTGGTAGAGAGGTAGAAATAAAATCTCTCTCTGTGCATATATATATAAAAATCTGTTATGATGATGATAAATATTTTCTGTGGAATAGATGAATCTTGCTATTGCACCTTGTGAATTTTACAGCGATGAGAGCGTAGGAGGAGACTCAGCTATCCTGCACATCCTGAATGACTCCTCTCCTTTGCTGTACGGCAACACCTTCGGCACATTTGCACAGCAAGAAAGAACAGTTTTCCCTTCTTCCCAACATAATATACCAACTAGGAAAAAATACGTGACATTTGGTGTAAAGATGGGAACTGCTTAACACACTTCTGGAGGTGGGCAGTCATTTTTAAAGCACCTCTGATTTTCAGAGAAGGGACCTTATTCTCCACAGGATGGTGCTAAAAATCTTTAAGAAGGGTAGGACTTCCCAGTAATCTCCATAGCATTTCCCATGAAGAGCGATAACTGGTGGAGAGAAGCACCCTGGAACAAGTTGGAAAAGCACCATCCCATGCCAGAAACTCTGTTATATCCCAAGGATTAACATCAGGCTTGTGCTAGGGACCCGGTCATAAAATTCACATCATTTGGGAGTATTTGGACTGCCCGTTGGCCTTGAGACGGCTCTACCCGTTAGGTGTGAAAATCCCCCTGGGAAATAAGGTTTCAGACTAATTTAAGCAAGCCTCGTTGCGCCGCCGTGTACTCACTCTCGGGAGGGATCCTGTCTTTGTGCGGACAGCCAGAGAGGCTGCGATGGTGAGGGTAGAGTCCCGTGACGTGGCCGGTCCCATCGCAGCCGGGAGTCGGACATTTGATTTCCCGCTTCTCGGGTCTTGAGGGATCTAGGGATTGTGGGGAAAGGGTGGTGGGAAGCAGGTTAACGGATTTGGAGGGGAAGAGGTAGAAAGGAGAGAAAAATTGCCGAGGATGCTTCCCACCGCTTTTCCAGTTAAATGGGGAGGAGAAACCTTTGTGTTTGGATATTTTTTTCCTGAAGGTGGAATTGTAACACTGGAAGTTTCAAAAATTACAATCAGCAAAGCTATTTGAGTAACTAACCCAGCTAGGAGCATGGAGCCGCTCACAGGGACCGAGCAGGCAGCCCCGCTCAGCACCCGGGGGACTCTGCAGCCCCCGCCAAGTGCCTCGTGTTGCTGTGGCCAGACTCCTACCACTGCTTTAAAACCCACTTGGGTTTTAAACCAGCCCTGCTGCTCAGACTGAGATTTTCAAGGCCAACAGGCAATTTAGCCAGGCAATTTCCCTGCGGAGATGTAGAGCACACCATCGTTTTGTGCATTTACTGTTGACCTCTAGGATGTCCCCGTCCCTCTGGGCATTGAGGATTTGTGGCTAAATTCCCTCTGTGGGCTGTGAACCCCCCCAGCAGCCTAGTTTCCATGGGGTGCTGAGCAGACAAGTTCAGCTTTTTCACTGGGAACGGGAAGGAAGGAGACACACGAAGGCTCGTCCCCGTACCTTTGCCGTAGTAGCTCTTTCGGATGCTGTCCAGTGGTTTGCTCTGTTTCTCGTCCACCTGGAAGTGCTTTACGTGCTCTCCTGGCAGCCGGCTGGGCTCCCGCACAATTTTCACCTGCTCAGCTTTCAGCGCGATGGCTTGTTCCAGCAGCCCCAGGTTCCCCCTCGTCATCATGTCGTACATCTCTGACTCATCGGTCACCGCCGATTTCTGGGAGCGGGCGTCGTCGTCTTTGTCATCGTCCGACCGGACCTCCACGATGACCGAGTACTCGGGCTTTGGGCTGAACTGCCCTTCACAGTGGCTTTTCTGGGTGTCCTGAGAAGTGTGAGGAGCTTCTTCGCAAATCACTTCAGGAGCCATCTCCTCCTCTTCTTCATCCTCCTCCTCTTCTTCCTCTTCCTCCTCCTCTTCTTCTTCCTCCTCCTCCTCCTCCTCCTCCTCATCTTCCTCCTCCTCCTCCTCCTCTTCATCCTCTTCTTCTGCTTCAGCCTTCTGCAGTTTGCAGGACTCCTCGCAGTTCACATCGTCCCGGTGCTCCGGACACAACTCGCTGCTGCGTTCACTGGTGACCTCGATGACCTCCTCCGCATCCTCCGTCTGGATGATGATCTCCTTGTCGCACTCCTCCTCCACTAACTCCTCTCCCGCATCCTCGTGGACCAGGTGCACAACGTTGGATGGCGGCTTGGAGACCTGCAGCTCAGCTTCAGGCAGCTGCCCTTCGATGGCGAGGGTTTCCTCCGCTATTTGGCCTAGGTTTAGGAGAGAGTTGGCGATTATTTCTTGATAGCTGCTATAGTTGGCCTTGCTGGGCCCAGACGTACTTGTTGCCGTGTTTTGTCCGTAATGGGTCGATTTTGCTGGGCTTCTCTCTGATGGGGGGAAAGAAGGAAAAGAAAGAAAAGGGGGGAGAGAAAGAAGGAAAAGAC
>JAVJGG010000009.1:30473606-30503953 GCA_035590195.1 Aviceda cuculoides
GAAAGAAGGAAAACAAAGAAAAGGGGGGAGAGAAAGAAAAGAAGGAAAAGACAAGAAAAAAAAAAGGAGAAAAAGGAGGAAAAGGAAGTAATTATATAAGCTCATAAACACCTTTTTGTCTTACTGAAGCTTAATTGAAACTAGATCCTGGCTGTTATACCCCTGGAGCAGCCGAATTTATTGCACTTGGGAATGGCATGTAAAAAGGGGATTTCCACGTGGAAGCTTTTGCGGGGCTTCCCAGCCCCACGCTGCCAGCAGCCATCTGGCCCCCTTGCTCCCAGTGCTCCCCAAACCTGGGAGCAACACAGTGCCAGGACCCTGGCTGGACACCCAGCTCATTTGCCTGTCACTCCTCCTCTCGGAGAGCGGCCGGATCCGGCCAGGGGGATGGCTCCTGCACCGAGGAAGCCAGCCGAGCCCCTCGAGGCACCCATGCGGGACCCCGGGCGCCTTTCCTGCTGCCATCTGAGCCAGGCAGCGAGTTCCTCTGTGCTTTGCGTGGGGCTTTCCCCAGGGAGCATCCCTGATGGAAAAGCTCTCATTTTTAAGACACCGGAGACAATCCGTGCGTAGCCCCTCTCAGCTTAACCAGAGCTTTGCCGTTGTGCTTCCACCGAACGTAATAATTGAAGGACCCATCCTGTACATAATTCAGAGGAGCTATAACTCCTGGTTATTAACACTCCCTGCCCTTTATTCATCTGCAGAACACAGCTCTGCAATCAATAATGATAAAGCACCTTCTGCTGGCTCGGGGCTGCGGGTCTCCTCCTGCTCCACCGCCTCCGCCTCGTCCTCCTCCAGCGTCCCCTCCGACTCGTCGGAGCCGGACTCTTCCTTCGCCTCGGCCTCCTCACTGCCATCGCTGTCGACGTTGTAGCCTTCATCCAAGGCCAGCTTGAGCGGATGGGATTTTCTCTTCGACACCAGATGTTCGGCCTCCGCATCCTGAAGTTTCCTCTTCTTTGCTAGAGGGCAGCTTTGTAAACTGCAGATGGGATCAAGGAGCAGAGAGGAGGCATTGCCGAGTGAGAAAGGCACGGCTACGGCATCTGAACCAGTTAGGCAAAGGCAAGTGGGACAAACGCACAAATACTAAAAACAAAAATCATCCGGCAGCCCAGATTTTTAGCTGGTTTAACCCTTCGTGGCCAGAAGATCTGCTCTCAGACCTTGACTTTGTGCGACTATGTCAACTTTTCTCGCAAGTCAGCACAGGGATGCAGCTCACTCCAGCAGTCTGGCCCACGGGCAGTTGTTGTCCAGGGAGCAGCAGGATCAACACCTCCCAGTACCACTGCTGGTGATGGCCACCAGTGCCACCATGAAACCAGGCAGGGGATGCAGAACCGGCCGCTGGGGCGTGTCCACCAACTGCTCCGCTTTCGCCATTACAGGGTGGTGAAAACCACCAGTTAAGGCTGGCATGGCCTCCAAGGCAGCCAGCGTGCTCTCATTTCCCCTCCCTGTCCATAGAGGCACCGAGCAGACCAAAATCTCTGCTTGCCAACAGCTCCCATCAAGCCCAGACACCTGAGCCAGGTACTTCTACCATGGTTTGGGGTTCTGTGGGAAGGCTACTGTCAGCCTGGTGAAGAAGATTCCCCCAGGATCCCTCACGGACTGATGGAGACACAGAAGGAGCCTCTTTGGTGGGCAGGTGAGTTTGGTTTCTGCTCGGAACCAGCCTCTCTGCAGTGCAGGTCTGTCTTTGGGTTTCTTGCTTGTATTTTTCCATCCCCGCTACCTCCAACCCAGCCTCACCTTCTGTGTCTTGCATACTTCCCACGGATGTGTCCTGAGCCGTTACAGCCTGGGGTTGGACAGCTTGAGAGGGAAACAAGCAACCATCAAGAACGGCGATAGGACTCAGAGAATTCATTTTTAATTAGAAGTGTATAGACTATGGTCAGTTAAACGGGTCCTGTGCACAAGGAACAAAATAGCCGCAAAAGGGAAAATAATTTCCCTCAAGTGTTTCAGCCTGTCCCTTTGAATTCGGAGGGAGGAGGGCAGGAAAGCAGCCTTGCAGTTTGCTAAAAATTAATGAAATCACTCACCCCATTTAATTAGATGAATGGTTCATTATAGTTTTATGATTATGTTTAATTGAAGATTTGCATGTGTAAGAGCAAGCTTTTAAAAAGCAGGCAACTACTGCACTCTGCCTCCCCCCTGCCACTCTTCAGTTTGCTTTTTCACTGGTGCGGGAGGAAAACATGGGCTTTTCACTCACTCGATGGCTTATCGGGAACTGGGGTTCCTTGCTCTAAGAAATGGGCGGCTTTTTGGAAAGAGCAGGCTGAGAGCGGCTCGAGGAGGTTTCAGCCAGAGCACCTTGGGTGGAGATCACCGGGAAAAAAATCCTTGAAAGCACCTAGGAGCCTCACTTTTGGGGGAACGGATGGGATTTAGGTGACCAGATCTCCCAAATCCCTGCAGTTGCTCCTGCTGCATCCCTCGGCGTGGGGCCGCACGCCTCCCCTGCAGGGGTAATTAGTCCCAGCTCCAGGAGCTATAAGGGCTCCAGATAAGAGGCATTAAAGCAAACGTTTTCTGGCAAAACCAGATTATGGCATTGATTATAGGATGCCCAAGTGACTTGCCTGACATCTGAGGAATTCCGGAGTCGTGTAGGATTAATAATCTCATTTAGCAACGTATCACCCTCCACCCGGGAAGTTGGAAGAGCTAATGAAATCTCTTGATGACAGTGCAAAGGGAGAAGGAATCGCCAGCCCGGAGGGGATCTGGCCAGCCTGTTATTCTTGGAGTAAGAGACACGGGACAACATTAAATAGAACCAAATGCCAAGTCAGGCTTTAGGGACTCAGAATTCCTGTTCTCAGCAGAGAGCTCGGCCCTTGCAGAAAGCTAAGGGTAAGAAGGATCTGAGTGCGCTAATGGATGCAGCAGCTCTGGGTGCACCGGCGGGTTATTAATGGCTCAGCTCCCCAGAACACCGTGCACAAGTCAGATCGCTGTGTTCAAAGAATATAATTCAACCCAAAACCGGGACAGGAAAGGGCTGCTGAACTCTCAGGAGAGTAGGAATCCTTCCTTGAGGAGACAGGCTTGCTTTAGCTTAGCAAAGCTAATGCTAAGAGGACAAACGATGGCAGCAACGTCCCCTAAGGGGACATGGCTTTCTAGATGAGGCGTGGGTGTAAGCTGCACCTCCTGGGCCCTCCAAGACAAAGTCCCCCCCTTCCTGCTGTCCCCTTTGCTTGTGGCCTGGTTTCAACCCGAGATGCTGAGCATCCTCCAACGCCATCGCTTGGGGGATGGCTCCCAGCTTTTTCGGCACGCACACGCAGCCCGAGCCCCGCCGTGCCTGGGGTCTTGCCTGCCAGCGAGGCATCTCTCCCCCAGTAAAACGCTCGAGGTCGTATATAAAAAGATCTCATCCCGCTAACGTGCATAATTGGAAGAGGGAGCTCCCCCCTTTGCTGCTCCCTCTGCTGATGATCTGAAAGTCTATTTAATTTTAATTGCCCTCAGTCATGACTGAGGCTGCTCTGTACTGAGCAGCCCCAGACACACTTTAAGTGACTGCACGCCGAAAGACAGAGCAGTGTTTATGTTACCAGTGACTTGCCTGAAAAAGGCCTTATTCAGTGGGAAACAAGAGCAGCTCTGATGAAGATGTTACAGGCTTTCATAAGCTTTCCTGAATCAATTAAAGCTGACTCCCCCTCCCACCCCATTTTTGATGTGGTGAAATGAAACCTGCGGTAAAAAGTAAGTCGGAAAGAGCCAAGTGGTTCAGCATCGAGTTTTTCTGAAGCAGGTGGCGATTTGGGATGTCTCTGGCTTTGGCGTGTTGCTTTAATCCCCTGAAAAAGCACCGGCGCAGAGGTGATGCTCGGCGTGCTCTGGGCCAGGCTTTCCCGTCCCCTCTCTCCTCCGGGAAGGTTTCACGTCTTTTGGCAGGACTCCCAAAAGGGGAAAGGGGCTTCGAGGTCTATTAAACCCCCTCGCCTTCCCGCAAGAGCCACCACACCGACCTGCTCTCCCCCTCTCCGCAGCCTTCATGTGCTTGACAAAAGGGCTTCTTATTGTTATGCAGACGATGCCCTCCTTCCAATTAGTCGATTAATCGTCCAGTTATTCAGGCAATTAGGTGACAGCTGCAGAGATGGCTTTGCGGAGCACTCTGTCCTGCCCCTTATATATGTCACCTGCTCCAATTACCACCTCCACTCAAGTGTTCAGCAATAAAAGTTGGAGAAGTGGCATGCCTGCCGCTTGCTCCTCCTGTCTCTCCGGAGTAATAGGAGAGCGGAGGAGCAGAAATGCTCTGAAATTGGGTTGCTTAAGGTCCAATTACTCTTTGACACACACGGCTTTCTAACAGAGGCTGCTAGAAGAGGCAGCCCCTGCTATTAGCGCCTGTCCAGGTTAAAGACTCCTACCTCTTGTGTAAGCCCTTGTGCAAGGTTTAAAGGGAGCTTAGAGATGGGGGAGGCTGTTATTTATAATGAGAAGCTCTGGAAGGCTGCAGAGGCTTGCTCCGGCTCTTTTGGCTGCTGCTGTTCACCTGCCAGCGCTGCTAAATGAGCGACAACAGGACCTCGGTGACTCTACAGGGGACACAGGGCCAAAGGAGGAGCGTCCGGCACGAGAAGTGGCGTGACACAACGTTGTTTAGGGGCAACAGGAGGATGGAAAAATATACGGAAGAGAAACTCTGGTTAGTAGGATGTTGTCCCTAATGATCCTGCGACAAAAAATGTGGGCATCAGGTTTTGCTGGGGTTTAGATCTGGGGTGGGTCAGAGGATGGCTGGAGGGTCTTCGGTCTAATGCGACCCACCCAGAGCTTGTGTTTTCATCCCTTTAGCTCCCAAGGTGCGTCTCCAAGAGGTGCCCCGAAGACTTGGACACAACGAGGGGCCCACCAATACAAGACCCCCCCCACCCCATTAGTCCCGGGGGTTTGGTCCCCTCACCCAGATCCCTAAGCCCATAAGGAGCTGCGGGGCTTGGCCCAAGCCAGTCCCAGCACGGGGCCCCCCCCCGCTCCCACCGCCGAGGAGGAGCAGGGTCCTTACCTCACCTCCTGGCCGATGAGCTCCGTGGGCACTGGACGAAGGGGCAGGATGCAGCAATGGAAACAAACACAAGGTCAAAAACACAACAGGGGTGTCCGCCCCCCCCCCTGCCCCGAGACCTTCCCCTTCTCTGGGGGATCCTCTCCTGCCGGCGGCTGGGTTTCTATTGCCTCCTCAGGCATCTCGTTTGGGAAAGACAGGGCAAATCTATCCTGCCATCATTTACTGCACGCCAGCCTGTAGTAAATCATAATCCCGCCGCGTAAATCCTCATGCCTGTGCTTAATTTCAAGCACGTGAGTGCGTGTTTGCAGCGTCAGGGACAACCTCTCTCTCTCTAAATACGTGACGACTTAAAAGTCAATGGAGCTATACTGATATACATGCATATAACTCAAACACTTTTAAGTAAAGACTGAGTTTTCTAATGCCTACTTCTCTACATTTAAAATATTTATTTTAAACTTTAAAATATGCTCCTCAATTACTTTTTGCACAGTTCACTACTGTTTTGCTGCAACGGCTGCATTTACCTCTAACATCAACGGGCACAGCCACATTTTTCTCCTCCCCTTGTCACACCGGCCTGATGTGGGAGCCCCTGCCTACGCTCAGACACATGGTAGGGGATATGTTACTCGGCTTTTAGGGTAAACTATAGTTTGTAGGGGTTTTAGGGATTATTCCCCACTTGTGAATAAGAGGACTTCTCACTGCTTACAGTAACAACATACAACAACATGGCATCGTGGCCGAAACCTTACATCCAGCCAGGAATCCAAATAATCAGGAGGAAAAAAACCCACAACACAAGTCTAAATTTGCCCAGGCTAAAAACCATAACACGTTTGCTCAATTTGTTTGAGCTAATTGGGTTTCCTGGGATCCAGCTCCCGGAGGGATGACTCGCAAGCTTCAACAAACTGGAGGCAGTGGCAAGTCCCAGGGTGTATGCAATAAATTACCTTTTCACATCAAGAAACCCAGATTCAAGTGTGGGGAAGGCAGGGTGTGAGAAAATAAATAGAATCAGGGCATTCTCATTAGCAACCTGAACGAGCACCTTTATGTACACGCCACAAAGCCATGAAACCCAAATACCCAAGCTCAGTTCAGCACGGTTGGCAGAATCTGGGGTTTGTTTTTAAAAAGATGCAGATGCTGAGAAGAGCGAGGAGAAAGGGGGTCCAGCCCAGCTGTGTGGGTGAAGCTGCAGTCCCTACAGGCGTTACACTTTTTTCAGCCAGCCCTGTTTGTTCCTAACTTCCAGCCACCTTTGCAATTCGTAGAAGAATCCACGGCCACAAAAAAGGAGCCGAAATGGAGAGGCCGGTCTGTAACCATCACGCGTGGCTATAGGACCACCCGAGGTGACACCCTGCGCTCCCTATCACAGCACCTCGCCTTCTCCCAGAGAGAACGCACGCAAAGAAAGCCCTGCGTCTTGTTTTCAAGTTGGAAAATAAATAGCAATCGAGCTTTGCGTTAACAAGGTGTTTGTCCTCACGTCCCTGCCGGGGTTGGCCCCGTTTGCTTCTCCAGCATGCACTACTTCTGCCAGGCACCCTCAGATGTGCAACTTCAAAGCCGCTGGCAGAGCGTGCATGATGAAAGCCCCAGGAGCTGATCTGAAGCTCCAGTGATTGTGATCCCCCTAAAGCAAAGCATGCAAAGGGGCTTTATTTTTTTCTGCCCTTTTTTTTTTTTTTTTTTTTTTTCCGTCTCCTAGGTATAGGGAATGAGGGTTAAATATTATGAGGACCTGTAAAGGTTTGTGGTTGGGAGTTTTCCAGGTTTGTAGACAGATTTTGGTGGGGTTAGAGACAAGGCAGTGAGCGTAACTTAAAGGGTTAAGCCTGAGTCTGAAAAATCAAAGCCTATTTGGAACACGCAAAGTGTAGGGAGCTCAGGTCTATACATCCCCGCGCTGCGGGATAACCAGCTGCTCACCTCTGATAGACTTCGATCGCGTGCGTGCTCTCTTATCGTCATTTTCTAAACTCATCTGGAATGGAAAGAAAAGATAATTGTTCAAAGATAACAAGAAAATTATTGTTAAAGGACAATCTCATGTGGTTTTTGCTCTGTGTAAATACCTGGGCAGCAGGGTTTCCCATGCTTTTGAGACAGAGGTTTCTTGCATTGATTTTATCGTTCAACCCATAGCGCCCAAGTTTAGCAACCTTAAATTAATTTCCACATCCTGGGATGCAACAGGGACTCTCTGCTGGTTGGGTACCGCAGAGGGACGAACACCCAGGTATGACGGCCTGTGATGGAAAATGGCTGTGCCCGAGAGATCGCTTGTTAAGGGCAGAACTGATTTCTCTGGATTTACACCACAGAAGTGCTGTCAGCACCTAGGGGAGTAGCCCGCCTGTATTCAGAAATCTCTGAATATGCAGCCGAGCTGATCTCATGCCCGGGAAGGGCAACTTTTCATGTAGTGCCCTAAAGAGCAACCTCTCCTCTCTGCTTAAATTTGACACAGAAGGTTGGATCTAAATAACCCCTGCAACATGGACATCAAACGGGAGGGTCTGTGGGGAATACGAGCATGAATAAGTAACATTGGGGACTTCAAAGTGCTTGGTATTAATTAAACATCACAACATGCCACGAGGTAGAGGAAGGCTGAAGTGCAGCGTGGGCTCTGCACCCGCACCCGGCGTCGGGGGGAGCTTTGAAATGGGGCTGTGCCTGGAGGTGGGAGCAGCGAAAGCAGGGGACCTCCACGGCGGGGCAAAAAGGCATAACCGGAATAATAGAAGTGGGATTTCCTTAAAGTTGTCAGTGACGTTGCTGAAGTGGTCAAAGAGCCAATTTTACATCTCGCCCTTGACACAGATGCTCTCCCTGCAGGCAGGTGCATTTGGCAGCAAAGGCCCAGGGGTACGCGGGATCGGGGTGCGAGTAGGGACGTGGGTCAGAGCCTGGTAGGTTGGGGACAAGATGATTTGGGTTTTATCACAGGGTTACCATCTGGGATGTTTCCTCCTGGGATAATGAGAAGGACAGAGAAAAGGGTGGGAAAGGACCGTTTCCAAGTGGGATTTGATATAATAAAACCAAATTCTCTTTGGAGCATCCTCTACGAGTCCCAGCTGGAGAGGGATGCAACCAGCTCCCGTACCATCCCAAAATAAGGAAGCTCCACAGTTAACCCTCTGGCACCCCAAAAGAAGGGGGGACACGAGTGGCTGCTCCCCCTGCTCAAGTCCCAGGAAGGGAGAGACGTGCAGAGCACGTGCTGCTCCGGCGGCGGCGGGGACGACGCAGGCGCAGCGTCTGCCGCCGCATCTCCGTAAGCGCCTCGAAACTCTTTCGTGACGGCTGCTGCTCACAGTCCCCAGGAGAAGGGGCCGGAGGTCCTCACCCACCCCTCTGGAAGGATGCACCGCTTGGTTTGGACCCCGCTTGTCCTTCCTGAGGTTTGGAGGTGGCAAGGAGGGAGGGAGGCTGTTGGGCAGGCAGGGAGAGGGGATGCAGCTGAAGACACCTCAAAGGGGAGGGAGAGAATTTCCCCCGGTGCCTCTCTCCCGCTGCCACCCTCCAGAAATGTAGTGTTAACACGCGACGATTTATGTGATTTGTTAGATGGGGGACTTTGGAGAGGGAGGGGGAAAAAAAAAAAATCAAAACCTGGAGCAATTTATGCGTCCTGTCAGCATTCAGCTCGTGGCACCACCGTGTCGTGCTCCACGTTTATTACAATCTTCCCAATAACACAGCAGACAATTACTATAATTTCTATTTTTAAAGCCCTGGTTCCCTGCAGACCAATGGCTCACGCTTAAAGTGTGGAGAGGAGCAGGTGTCAAAGGGACTTCATTACATTTATGAGCCTTTCAACGTCAGCGTGCGCTGAGCGAGCTAGCTAATGCCACCGCCGCACGCCGACAATACGACTAATACATTTGATTGCTGGGAGCCTGCCTCCAACCAAAATGAATTTCAGAGAGGGGTCTTTCTTTTTTTTTTTTTTTTTTTTTTTTTTTTTTTTTGACAGTTTTCCCAGGGAATTGGCACGTATTGGGCTGATGCCTTGGCAGTATGGGTTTCCTGCAGATAAATTATTCAAAGCTGCAGAGGAGGGCAGGCTGCGGGCAGCGTAACGGGCACCGCCTGCAACATGGCAGCACCAGCCAGCGGAGCTGATGGCTGTGGCACTCATTTCCCAAAAGAGGTAGGGCTGAGACCCCATGGGGACAGCAAGGGAAAAGCAGAGCAAAACTTCATTTTTCTTAAACCTGCCCTTCAAGGACAGGCAGGTGGGAAGGGCTCAAGCTTCTTGTCTCTAAATAGGGGACATCCCATTTCATGTCACATTTGTCTTCAAAAAATTAGGTATCACGTCTGAGCTAACCTCCAGGCTGCTCACTACACCATAGCACCTCACAAAGCAATTCCTCCCGTTGCCTTCGACACCTCTTTCAAGCCAAGACGAAAAGCCCTGGGAAGACAGGAGCACACTCGGTCACCGCGTGGGCAGAGGGGACAAGGAGCCACTTAAGGCAAGGACGGACCCAGCCTTGCTAAGGACCAAAGGGTGGAAAAGCCAAAAAAGCTCCCTTGCCTGGCCTACAGTAAAAAGCAGTGTTTAAAAAAAACCCAAAACACCCAAACCTCGAAACAAAGTTCCTGGGGCTTTTCCCCATAGGAAATACACCATTACTCAGTTAGAGAACTTGACGCAGCCCCACCGCTGCATATTTATAATGTTTTGCTTACAGCACCGGGGGGATGGGGTGGGCTCTGCACTCCCAGGCTCTGTTTTCTACCATCAGGCTCCTTCTCTCAGCTTAAATCAACAGCAGCAGCAGCCTCAAAAATCTTCATTTCCCACCAAAGTGCAGAAACACCAGGAAAAAGATCCGTTTCTGAGCTCAGCCCCTGCTCCTCCCAGGCAACTTAAATGAACTGACGTGGCCATTACCGTGCTCCTGGAGCCTCCGTGGTTATCGGGCTCGGATGCATGAAGGTTACATGAAACCACTGTCCTTTATTGTTCACCTCCTCAGCGAGAAGCCCTCTAGACAGATCGTTTTAACGTGAAATTTCAGGTCACATAGTGCATGTTTGCAGTCTTGCAGACTGACGGGGTATTTTCATTTGTTCTCGCTCTTGCTCGCATAATAGCCAGGCTGAGAAGCTATCCGGATTTCACTCTTATTATTTTAACTCTGAATGGGAAACAAAGCAATCTGAAAGGAAACCTGCAAATAAATTATTGCTACCAGATGCGAGCCTCAGAGCATGTTAGTCCAGCTAGACAAGACAGAGGTTTATTCCGCTCCTCCTCCCCTTATCGCTGGATTCTCTCTCACATTAAAGCAAACTGAGCACCTAGCAGGTTTCCTAACCCAACACCACAGGACAATGCAGTGGAAAGGACCCTGCGCTGGGTCTCGCTTCAGGATTCAGCTCCGTGCTCTGCCACTGATGGTCAGGGTAACCTTGAGAACATCACTTCATCTCCGGGTGCCCCTTCTTTCTATCTTCTCTCTAAAGATGCTTTGGTGCAGGGGCTATTTCTTACCCTGTGTTTGCCCCACACTAAGGAGCTTCCTGACATAACCATAATAGAAGCTATACTGATGATGTCCTGATGCTGCAAGTCTAAATCAATGAGGTTCAGGCAGAGAAACTTGAAAGACAGTTTAAGCCGAGTACAATGTGAATTTTAACAGCTTGCTCCTACAGTAACAGTCTTGCTCTACTGCCAAGACTACAGCAATACAGCACAGGAACGGCGGCACGGATCTGAAGTTTAATTTTACGGAGTACCTACAGGGTTGATATTTTCTTCTTTCTTATCTTAATACACGTTTCTTTTCCAATGGAAGACCGAGGTGCTAACATAAAACCGCTGGAGCCTCCCATGCAGTGATGCCCAGGTGTGCCTGGGCTTCGACAGCTCTATGCAAATTTGCCATTAAGGGCCATGCTGAAATTCCCCACGGTCAGCGGTAATACTTTCTATGTATTCAAGAACACCACGGAGCTCAGCGAAAATAAACACGGTGAAGAAGCCTTCAGCTGGACAAAGGGAGGTGAGGATTCAGCGGGAATATTTATTTTACTCTGAAAGCAGCAGAGCTTCCATCAGTGCTTATTTGTGGATATAGCAAAATGCCATTTGCAAGAAGCTGTGTCTGAGCTTTAGAGGAACAGACAGAGCCTCTATTTTTAGTTAAAAAAACCCCAAACCTGAATTTTCCTAGCAGCAGGTAAAGCAGGAGGAGGAAAATGCCGGAAGAAATGACATTTTTCCTACAGAATTGTTGAAGAGCGGTTTTCTACTTGGTCCTTCCCCTCTTTGAGGTCCAAAGAGCCCCTTCTCTAGGTCCTGAAGGGAAAAGGCAGTACTGACCACCCCGAGGAGGTCGGAGCCCACCACACCTCACTCTCCCCTGGCCATGCAGAGTCAGAGCATGGTCCAGCTCCCACAACCCTGTTTCAGGGCTGGATTCAAAGCCAGGATGAGGGAAGGGAAAAGAAGGGAGGAGGATGCTGTGTGGGAAGTCTCCAGCATCACCAACCTTGTCCCAGCAAATTCCTTCAAGCTCTCACCAGGAAAGATTTATTTGCTGGTTAATTTGCACTGTTGTCCTTGCCTACCCGAGCATTGCTTTATCAGCACGAGCCAATGAAGGGAGCAAACCCTGAGGTCCAGCTGGATGTAGACTATGGGCCAAATCACAGCCAGGCAGAAAAACTGCCCCTTGGCACCCACCAACCAATGAGGATGAGTTTGAATGACCTGTCCTGATTTCTCCTCCCTCTGCTTTTTTTTTTTTTTTTGGCAGGTTTTTTTTCCCCACCCCATGAGGAATCTCCTCCTTGGCTGCTGCAGCAGAACGCAGGGTGGAGAGACTTGGATCTGGGTCTCCAAATCTCTGCCGCTTGCTCCCAGCAGAGTGCCACGGCATCATCAGCCATTACCAAAAATGAAAAGGGCTTCATCCCGCTGGTCCTTCTCTAGCTGTTAATTTTTTTAAAAAATAAGTAAGGGGTGATGGAGGAAGAAATATCCTTGATCAAGAGCCTGCCCCTACTTTTAAAAAAGGCTCAATAGTAGCTCCCAGCTGCTATTTTATAACCACCCTCTAAGGTTAGGGTATTTTTTTTTTCCCCCTTCTTCCTTTAGGGTCTTCCTTGCTGCTTGATTTAAATCCTCCTGACATTCCACCTATTGTGAGTCCCATCCTCAGCTGAATAAACTACCATCTGCCTTTTGCTTTTTGACTGCTTCCAGGAAAGGACACCCTGCGCAGTGTTCTCGGGCTTGGAGTCAGGGGGAGGATTTTGCCTTAACATCTTTAGATGCAAAACCGCCGCTTGCACCCACCTCAAATTAAACATCACAGCTGTGTCACAAACATCCTCCTGAAGCCGTGCTGTCAGTTTGCATTTGCAGAAAGGGTCCAACCCCCACCCCCCCAAAAAAGCCCAACGCTGCGAATGAAACGCTTACCAAGTGCTAATGCTCTGTGGCGATAGCAGAGGCATCCTCTGCGCAAGGGAAGCGGACCAGAAAAGATGCTCCCGAGCATCACGTTTGACACAGCCGCAGCTGTATCGTGTGCCTCTGCAGTGCTGGCATTCGAGCATTAGGCTGGGGTGATTTCATATGCAGTAGTTTAAGTTGACATATACTTTCCTCTTGACTGTTTGAAAGCGCTACGACACGCAATCCGAACGCCATTTCACGCGCAGAGAGACCTAAGTGGCTCCGTACGTGCAAACAGCTCTTATGCCAGAAGAGGAGGGGCGGGGGAGGCAAAAAAAAAAAAAAAAAGAAAAAAAAAATCACGGTTCTTCAACCTCATTGTTTTCAAGCTCGGTAATAAGCTACCTTTTTCATAAGATAATCCTCGAGTAGGCACAACGCGAGGCGATTGCTGAAGTGAGCTACGTACGTCTCTCCGAAGAGGAGCGCAGCAGCCGGCGCCGGTGGCAGGGGATGGGATCCAGTGGCCCCATCAGCATCAGCCCTACCCGTCCTAACAGCAGCCAGCCTTCGGCACCTGCCTGTCCCCAGTACCCCCAGCTAGCTCACCGTGGCGCAGGGAAATAGAGAAGATTTGGGAGAGAAAGATGCATTTCTCCGTCAGCCGCCGTGGTTCCAGGTGGAGCGCAAGCAGGAGCGTCCATGCGGACGGTCTCAGCTGGCTCCGGGCAGAGCGAAGCTCTCCTCAGCACTCTGCCGAGATCTCATTTCAGACCTGTCATGGGAAATTTTATCCTGCACCTGGACTCCTTTAGAGGCAAAAATAAATAAATGAACCTGCCCCGCATCCCATTGTCCTTCACCGTTGTGCATCCTGTGGATTATGAGCTGTAACTGGCATGAAAAACTACATTTAAATACAATATCTATTTATGAGCACACGTGCAAGCGCAAGCGTGCGCACACGGTGCAGATCCGAAGGTTAGAGAGGGATGGAGACCTGTGAGGTTAGAGCGCTGCACACAATATCCAGGCCTAAACTACCTGAGGTTCAACCCGGATTTTAGGAAAACATAGCAGAAAAATACGCTACTGCACTGATATGCAGAGAAACATTTCTAAATTTACCTAAGCGGATTTAAAGTAACACATGGGAAAAACAGCTCATAGAGAGCTGGCTATAGCTTTATCAAAGCCAGCCTCCTCCTTCCCCCTTCCCATGCAAGTTTAATTTGGCTTTTATAACGAAGAGCCAGAATTCACCTACTGCTCACTCACACACCTGAGGCCGACAGGCTCCATCTTGCAGCCAGAGATACGCAGGATCAGGCCCTCATGTACCCTCGACAACCCACGGTGTGACTCTTTGTAGACCTGGCTTTGCAGGACCAGCACTACCACCTCCAAAAGTTGCGCCCCCCCAAATCCTGCTCCCGCCTCCGATGTCCCCTCCCCACCTCCTCCTCTTGCCCCCGTTAAAACACAGATAAGCAGAGCTGGGGGTTGCAAGAACCGGTTAATATTAGCAATGTGCTTGGCAGAGGCAGAGCGCTAGGTGAGCACCAGATACTAGGAATATTACCTTTTGTAATCATTGCTTCATTAACATACAACAATCTTATTAAATCTAATCTAAGTGCTTATTTGGCAGGTTCAATAGAAAAGCCTTAATTGAGCTTGTTTTAAATATAGCAACAACTGCTTACTCTGCTTTCTAAGAAGGTGTGAGCTTTCCTGGTGACACCTGCTTGCAGCTGACAGCTTGTTAGTGAAGAAGGATGGGTTTTAAGGCTGGATTCTTGCTGGTTTGGGGTTTTCTCAGGGCTCGGTTTATTTGGGGCTACAGGAAGAGTCGGTAACACCAGTCACCCAAGGAGGGCTTTCTCCACCACCCAGGTGGGTCCATCCGCCCATCTGAGACGGTGCCTCGCTACCGAGAGGCCAAAATGAGATGGGAAGTGCCATTTGCGTCATGAGCAGCCCAGTTCTATGCTTAATTAAAGCTTCCTAATCTGCTGGCAGTGAATCTGCCGGGAGGTTTGACAGCCTTGGCTGGACCTCTTTCATCAGCCACAGCTGCAGCAGTAAATGAGCGGCTCTGTTGAGCCCCCAGGAGCTGCCCGGGCTCCCGGTGGGGATGAATGCCTCGTTTGTCTCCTCCGAAGGCACCACGGCTTCACCTGGCGTACGAGGGGCTTCTTCCGACCAGCCGGCGCCTTGGAGAATGGGCCTATTTTAACAGGCCTGGGACTGACCTAAATATCAAGATCTGAGCCATCCTTGAAGGATGGGACTGGAGAGGAAGGCAAGGATTTAAATAGCTGGACTCAAAGCCAAACCTTGACAGCTGGAAGCCCTCTCTGCCTGGATTCACCATGCAGAAGGTTTGGCTGTAGCAAGGAGACAGAGATTTCCAAGTCCTGCCCATGGCTTTGGGTACCAGAAAGGCTCCATCGCCCCGGGACCACCTGGTCCATAAGGGCTGGAGCAGCACGTAGCCCTCACCCTGTGGCCAACACGTGGGGTGGGAGGTCACCGTACCAAAAAAAGTACACCCTTGTGGAGGACCGAGGGCTTTCTGCTCACCTTGATGTGTGTGCCGTGCAGGCTGGCGGCTCCCTCGCAGCTGCTGATCTTCTCTCCGCAGGTCCACCTCTGATTCAGCAGCTCACCCCGAAACTCATTTTCTGGGGAGGGGAAGAGGAACACGGGGTTAGGATGCAGAGTCAGCCCAGCACCCCATCAGCAGCATCAAAAGGAGGTAAAAATGCAGTATTTATTCCCTACCTGTTTTCTTTAATGGCCATACAAATCCTGCCTGAGGATCTCCATGCCCCGAGCAGGACCCCAGAGCGCCACACCAAGGCCAAGAGCCCCCCACCATGAAAAATTGGCATGTGCACCCTCCGCCTACCCCGAACACCGCAACACTGCTCAGCTTGGTCCTTACTTGGAAAACACAGTATTAACAGCACGTGTCACCGGTGGGCTGGGCAAGGCAGCTGCCAGCAGCGGCTCGGGAGCCTCGTGGCACCTGGCAAAGGGCTTCTCCCTCACACCCTCTTCTTTTTCCAGAGATAAAGTTAATATTTATTCTTTCACAAAAACTTGCGCGCGTATAGCAGTAGATGGAACCCCTTAGCTGGGCATCACCGCGAGCCGAGTGGGGTCCCCGCGCAGGTTTCCGTGACAGCTCTCGGTGACACCAGCGTTTTGGGAGCGGGTCGTAACAGCGATACGCAGTGAAGGTGCAAAACAAGGGTCTCGAAGTTAAAGCTCCCAGACACAGAGCTGCTTTGGGAGCAAGGGAGAGCAGGTAGAGAGGAACCTCCATCCGAAGAGAAAGATTATGGGAAATACATACTTTATGAGCAGATTCTCGGCACTTTCCCTGCATCTAGTACAACTTCAAACATCTCCAAACATCTGGCCTTCGGGCTCCCAGCGTCACAGCTCACCTCGGCAAACCGTTCTCGCTTTGGGCGCCGGTGCCGCGAGCCTTCCCCTCGCATCTTTAATTGCGGCTCCCTCTGGCATTGAGTACTGAATAATTTACTGCCTGTTCTCCCAGTCTTGCTCCATTCATCTTCTACCACTGATGCAAAGGAAAAAAGGAGAGCATCCCCCAGAAGGAGGCACGTGAGGAGTTACACACGCACCGGCACGCTCATTCATCTCGGGCTGCTAATAGCCTGGGGAAGAGCTCGGGGCAGAGGCTTCGTTTCCTCTGCCAGACGTGCTCCCATGCTTCCTTGACTTGATGTTTCTATTATTGGGGTGATCCCAAAGACAGGGAAAGCAGAGAGAAGGCTCACACGCGCTAAAGGAAACCTGTGGAAGGTGGGTGTTTCCAGCAATGGATAACTTGCTGAGTGTTGTAGGACAGTAGCCGGGCAACTTTGGATCTGCTCTGCCACAAAGCAGCTTTTAGGAGAAGGTGCAGAAAATAGCTAGGGCATTTATTCCTTCCCTGCCTGTGTCTGTTCTCTGTCTACAAGACATTAAGGAACAACGAGTACGTCCCACAGTGCTCTTGCAAGAATAAGTACATTGAAAGACTGAGATAATTCGATCCTGTGGTGATGTGCAATCCAAGTTAGTGCCTAAGATAGGTGACCGTGAAAGTCACCTTCATGTATTTGTCCTAAAACAGAGCTGTTCTGAAGCCAGGAGGGCAGCTGGGGGGACTTTTCTAGGTCTCACAGGAGAAACATCTGTGTTGGAGACTCCATTCCAAACCTTGTCTGAAGCACTGTGTTCCAGCCTGGACCCACAGGAAAGGCACAAGGCTTGGAAACAAAATCCAAGAGTTGCTGAACCATTATTCTGCTTTGGAGAAGCTCTGAGGAAAGGGAGCAGGGAGGCACAGATGGCCAGGCAGATGATGAAAACCAAGCAAAATGTGGGAAAGAAGCTAGGAAGGAACAGAAGAAAGGAGAAGAGAGGGCAAAAAACCCCCATCAAATAAGAAGAAATAAAGATGTTTCCATAGCACACTCATAGGACAGTACAGCCTGTCTGCTTATCTGAAGCATTTCCCTGAGCATCCTTCTCCCAAGCAGAGTGTTTTAAAGCAGGAGCATCCTCTCCGGGATAAAGTGGGGGCAGGAGCAGAGTGTGGGTTAAACTGTAGAAACAATGGATCCTGGATGCAAGCTAACCCTAAAGATGGCTTAGAAGATTTTTGAAAGGTTGAGAGGTCATGAGATTCAACCCCAAGGAGGGAAAAATAGCAAAACACACATGCACTTATCCTCTTTGGGCCTGTTTTGCTCACGTGTGCCTAAGTCATAGGCTAAGAGCGAGTTCCCGAAGCTGCCACAGTAAATCTGGCCTGAGATGCCAGCTTGTCCTTGCCACGGGCCCTGACCCAACCTCCTGTGCCTTCATCCCTGTGAGCAAGAGGAGGGGAAGGGGCTGTGTGTGGGGGCAAGGAGCCTCGGCCAGGAGGAAGGTGCATTGGCCGCACCAGCTCAGCACCTTCCTGCCCGCTCCCATCCCTCTGCCCAGCCCGGTTCAGGTGGCCAAGGCAGCTCCATCAACACACGAATCAGATTTCCCCTACTCCGTGCTGCTTAAATGCATCTGGTCTCCAGAGAGGATCAGCTTGCACTGCTGGCTGTGCCCTTTCTACCTCGCCTCCGGACCCTGGGTTCAGCAGAAACGCAGCTCACTGGTTGTGTGAAGGACACTTCTTTTAACCCCTACCTGGACCACCCAAGAGGAGATGCAGGATATTGCCTTAAATGCAAGTTTTTTGCCCATGGGAAGCAGATCCCGTAGGGAGCAGCACGTTCTAGGGTCCCCTCCTGGCACCAAGGTGGGACAGCCAAAGCTCACAGCCGGGAGCACTTGCATCCACCCCCCCTTGAAAAATAACCTAGATGCTCAGCCGGTCTGATAGATCACTGCCCGATGGTCACATCCCAAAGGAAATCACCAGCTTTCCCCCACCCGCTCCATCCTCAGTACCTACCACCTGGTCAGGATGGGATCATACACTGGGGTCCCTCATTAGACAGGCTGCTTTTCCCTAGCAACATTTAGGACAATCCACCACCGAAACATCAGTGAGTTCTCTTCCAAATAAGGCTTTTTCCCAAACCTTGAATCTCTGTCCCTCTCTGTCCTTCAGAAGTATCTGCAGAGAAAGCTCAGCTGTGAACCAAAGCATTGCGGGTTGTGCAGAATCCTGGCATGAAAAAGCAAGTTCTGCGAAACCTTTGGGTCACCATCATCGACTCCAAACAAATGATCTGGAAACCTGGGAGGGAGACCACACGCAATTCAGAGAGTTAATCAGACTTGGGTGTGTTTTACTTTCCATTTCCAAAGAGAGAAGAAAGCGTTGATTTGCCAGAAAAAAAAAATTAAATCCTCCAAAGAATGGCAGAAAGCAAACCCAAAATAAACCCAACAAACCTCAGAGGAAGCTTTGGAGCGCAGAAGGCAAATAGAAAATGAGGCAGGACACTGCAGGAGGGGGCTGCCTGGGTGGCAGCCAGCTCCCACACGTGTCCTTATGGTGCCGGCGGGAGCCACCCTGTCTCCAAATCTATGCAGGGGTTACATCTGCTGTAGCGAAGTGATGGGGTGAGAGACAGGTTCCTTACAGAAAAGATGGAGGGTGAAGGCTTCGTTTCCTCATAAGATGCGTCACTGCATATTTAAACTGAAAGACTAGAAGAAAAACATATCAATCTTCATTTGCTTCCCCAAGTGTGAGAAAAGAAAAAAGGAAGAGAGTAAGATTTTTCTTCATCTTTGTTCAGGCACATTTTTCACAGGAAAGGTGAACCCTGTGTTGACAAGGCAGCAACATGCTGAGCACGGGCTGGGTCCTTCAGTGTCCCACCAGGCAACGCGGGCTCACTTCTCAGAGCAAATACAGCAGCGGTGTCAGGGAGCGGAGGGTGCCCTTTGGACCCCATCTTTCATAAAAAAATTTTTTAAAATTTAAAAAAATCTCAAATCCAAGTTTTACATCTTCTTTAAGCTGCAAAAGCCACCCACGGGGCCCCTCCATCCCCTCTGCACTGCTTGCTGACGAACACCCGTGCATTTTGCAGCTCATCGCCCACACCCGCTGCAGTCCGTGGCCACCACCGCTGCCTGCAGCACACCGATAACTGAATTTGCTTTCCTGCACGGCCCCAAACCCACGGTGCAGTGAGGACTTCTCTTCCAGCACGAGCCTTGTCTTTGATTCAAGGCTTCGGTCTCAGATCCTAGCCGCACCACCGAACCCCATTGCACAGCCCCCCGGACTCAGCACAGCCCAACCCAGTCCAAACCAGGACTAATCGCCCCACGTTCCCGCCCAAGCCTTGCCAAGAAAAAACTCCTCTGAGCCGATACCCCGCACGAGTGCCTGCTAGTTCAGCCTTCACGCACGCAGGAGCGCAGCAGCTATGCATCAGGGTGCTTTTGTCAAGGGAGGCGAATTCAAACCTCCGTAGGGATTAAAATACACTGAAAAAGTAGAACCCAGCTACTATAGCAATTCTTCTCCATTCTTCCCTGATGCCAGGAGTGTTGGTTTAACCCCCGCTCAGGGCACAGAAATACTGTCTATTCAATGCAATTATCGCCGTTTACTGTGCACGGCTATGTTCAGTGCTTCGAATTTAGCTTCCCAAACATGCGTTTAGTTTAAGATCTAATACCAGATGTTAATTGTATATTGCACAGTAAACGACTGATCATTAAAACATATTAATTGAGGTTTAACAGCTGTGTAATAGATATTACATCTCGTACTTATCAGCAAATATGATTTAATAATCAGTCAGGATGGGATGTATGGATAGGA
The DNA here is from genome assembly GCA_035590195.1 of Aviceda cuculoides. Classification (NCBI taxonomy): domain Eukaryota; kingdom Metazoa; phylum Chordata; class Aves; order Accipitriformes; family Accipitridae; genus Aviceda; species Aviceda cuculoides. The sequence goes on from JAVJGG010000009.1 coordinate 30,493,428, forward strand.
GATGTAGCACAGCCAGCTAGATTGCGGGTTCTTTGTTGTTCATTTGCTGACCTAAAGATACTTTTCCTTAGCGTGTTTGGAAAGGAGCTTGGCGATCACCAAGCAGATGTTGAGCTTTGATGCTCTCACCTGGGGAGCTTACCTGGACAAGCCCAAAGAGTTTATAATCTCTATAAAAGGAGAAATGGGGGAGCCATGAGCAGTTTCCTCCTATAAAGCTGGGGACAAGCTGCAGGGACCTGGCCACATGACTGTGTGTGTGCCAACAGCAAAGCGGGGAACCGGTGAACCCCAGTGAATGGGGAGAAAATGGTGGGACATGGTTGTCCTCCCCCAAGACCCGGGGGATCCTTTCAATGGCGTGCAAGAGTCCCAGCCACCCTGTACTTTCTTTTTTAGAGCAGGTTGACAAACATCATTACTGTTGACAAGGGATGCGTATATCCCAGACCGCATGCCCTGGGCTGGTCTCTGGGGCCGTTCACCTGAGCGCCCAGTCTCCCGCTGCTCTCGTCCTCTGGCTCCATCATCGCACTGGCCCAGCACATCCCACTCTCGCAGCCCGGGGCTCGCTGCTCCTCGTCCCCGCGTCACTCCCAGCCGTGCCTCCTCTCGCCAAAGCGCAGAGCTGGACGGTGCCTTGCTGCACTGCGCGGCTGCTTGGAGACCCAACAGCTAATCGTACCAGTGAGCTGAATTTTTGATCTGTGGCCCCAACAGGCAATGCTGGCTAAACCCACTGCGCTACCACACGCTGCGACATCAAAGGTTATGAAATCTGTGATGAGCACTCTGATCTTTTCTTTTCCCCTTACCCAAAGGACAGGAAAGGGTTTGATTTCAGTAGGATCAAGCCTTTTTAGTGCTTTCACTGCCAAACGGACGCTTGCAGCATGGCGTGCGTTGCTAACCCACTAAGCAACCGGCTGAGCACCAGCAGGGCTCAGAGGTGTTTGCTGCCGACAGCCAAGTCCAGCCCCGCTCAGCTCCGTGGGTCCTGGGGGCACAGAGACGAGCAGGGGAGCACTGGGGTTTCCATCTGGCTATGCAAAGGGGAAGAGGACAGGTCGTCGCATCCCCCTTCCCAGCCCCGTGCCACCTCACCTCTTGGCTCATCCTGCTTTCGATGCCATCGGCTGCCACCTCTGCCCAGGTGGCCGCGTCAGCTCCTGCGGTCACCTCAGCCGTGCCAGCTCGTGCTTTGCCCCGTCATACTTGGCACCTCTGCATGCTTTTGAACTCTCTTTGCTAGGTCCTCGATGGGAAAAGGGAATCATCCCTTTCCCACGGCCCTGGGACACGGAGCGACTGGCTTAATCGCAAGAAGATCCAGATTTCCCCAACACGAGGACGTGTTGCAATAGGAAGGGAAGAAGCACCGAAACCAGCTCCTTGGAGAGGGAGCAAAGCCCTCGGCAGCGGGTTTCAGCAGCAGGTTAAAGACCCACCAGGAGCGAGGCACGGACATCACCTTGCCACGAGAGCCGGCATCCCCAGGCCCCTCCGACGGCTGCGCTGCCGTCCTTTGGCCAGGGCCAACTCTCCATCCCTGCCCAGCAGCTCTGCACGCCGAGCCCTGGAGCGCTCTAGGGAAGGACCAGCGTTTCATCCTCTTTCTCCATATCACCCAGCGCCACAGGAGCCCAAGCCCTCAGTGCACCTATGATGCAAGAAGCACATGAGGCTACAGTCTCTCCTCATTAAGAGCAATATTCATGCTCCAGCGTTCGTGGCCAGTTAATAAGACTTTTTATTAGAGTCTTTTTTCTTTTTCTACAAAGTGGCAGAAGCACACTACACAGCGCTGCAGAAGATATAAGAGACGGTTGTTTTCTCCTTCCATCCTTGTATCACTTGTGTACTCTTCAAGAGAGGAATAAATGCTGCCTGCCCACAGTACCACTGCTATCTGTGCATTGTTCTTAAGTATATGGATCAAAAAGAATAAAGAGTGAACATTGTTCAACATCCCATCTTCCCCCAGCTCCTTGGGGAGCTGTCAAATTGCAGAGCCACTTCAAGCGGGGCGAGCAGGGCCAGAAACAAGAGGGAAAACAAAGTGATGAGGTTCTCCACCGGACAATCTCTTTGGGGTTTCCGAGGCCCAGTGCGACAGCAAGGCCTGGAAAAGCTCTCAGCTGATGCTGACCCCCTCCAAGACAAGAGCAAGACCTGAGCCATGGGCTTCTCTGCCTCCTGCCTTCACCCTGCTGGCCACTAAATGTTGCCCAAAGTGTGAATTTTCCTACTGCAATACCAGGAACTTCATATGAGCCTGCTGATTAATTCCTCTCCAAACATATCTGAGCCTGAACAAAAAAAAAAAAAAAAAAAAAAATTCAAGCAAGCCCCAGCTTGTCCCCCCTTCTGCCAGGCTTATCCCATACCAGGGACCACTCCTGCCACTGGCTTCGTCTCCCGTGTCCATCCTTCCGTGCACGCAGAGGGAGCCCTGCTCAGCAATGCTCATCTGCTCGTGCCCAGCACGTGTGCAAACAGGCGTGTAACGTGTCAGGCACACGGGAGAGCATCTCCCACAAACAGGATGTTGCTGCTTTCTCCTTGCACGTTTCCCTCATTATTTTGTTCTAATTTGGCTTTCCCGGTACCTTCTCTATTCAATAAAAGCCAAATGCAAACCACGTCCCTTAATCTCCGAAACAGCAGCTCACTGCTGAGAAAATAATATAGATGTAACTTCCAGCATCACACACTTTCTTTTCCATTTATATGCAAATGCCGACCTTTCACCCTAGCTGTCTCAAAGAAGTATTTCCTTAAAAATGCAAATAGCATGTTGCAGGCAGTTATTCTGGTTGAGTCTTTCTTATATTATTATTATTATTTCTTTTAACCTTACCAGCACTGTAAAACACAACTGCTAAACTGCACCCCGGTAATAATTACTTTTCAGACCAAATCGAAAGCCTCTGTGGAGCCGATGTGTCGAAACACCAGCAGGAGAATTCAGCGCAGAGGAATTTTTAGAGAGGGTTTTGGATAAGCGTGTCTTGGGCCAGCGGGAAGGAAGCAGCTCCAAGACGGGTCGCTGCTGAAGGCGACGACCTGGTGGCTCAGGGCGAGGATACAAGAGCGTCTTGCGTCTTATAAACCCCTTCCCGTAGTGCTGCTGACACACAGAAGCCCTCAGGAAGGGGAGGACAACCCGTGCAAGCTGGGGAGGTTTGCGCGGGGCGAGCACAGCGGGCGCAAGGAGAACGTCCGCTGTTACTGCTCGTGTTGGACGTGGATGGCCTTCCCGGCCTGAGGCGGTCTGGGAAGACCTCCAGGGTTGCGCGTGTGTGCGTGCACGGTGTGTCTGTGCTGTACGAAGGGGCTCTGGGGCAGCGTTAGGCCTCCTGGGGCTGGAGATGAGGAGTGAGGAGGGTGGTTGAGGAAGGGGCTGGTGGGGAAGCGGCCACGGTGAGATGGTGGATGCAGAGGAACAAACCAGATGAGGGGATTTCAGCTCCAAGACCCCCCTAGTTCACCTCTCTGCCTCCCAGTCATTGAGAGAAGGGTAAATCTTCAGGGAATGCAGCATAATACTGCTTCCATCTCCACCATGGCAGCAGCCCCAGCTGCCCCAGACGGCCCTTGGCTTGCATCTCCTCACCCATAGGGACGGGGTCGTCCCCCCGAACTGGGAGCACAAGCCCACCCTGGCAGGTTGAGGATTAAAAGAAGACATCAGCAATTGCTGCAGCTAAAGCCTTCCCTTTCTCGTGGCTGCTCTACGCCTCTATAGGGATGTATTCCCAGTGTGGATGGATGTCCAACAGACCAAGCTGGATGCATTGACCCACCTCGGGTACTTGACACCCTGTGTCCAAGTCACTCCACCATCAGTTTGGAAATCAAGGGAGAAGAGGAAGAGCGAGCCTGAGCATTGTGCTTGCAGAGGGGGATACAAGGCTGCACCCTGGGGGGGGGAAGCCAAATGTAAAAAACAAAGGTTATAAATGAGGTTCTTCACATCCAGAAATAGCAAATGAGAAAAGCCAGCCAGACGGCCTTCCTCAGAGAGGGTAACACGTCATTCAGCTCAGTACCCATTTCTCAGCAGCAAATATAGATTTCCCCAGTGTGTAGGGAAAGAGTAGAAGAAACAGGTGAGATATGAACTATCTTTCCTCTATTGTTTTAGTCATCTGTGGATTTAGCTGTCAATGACTCTTTAGTTCCTTCTGCGCTCCAAACCTCTGGAGATGCCCCAGTGTTGACTGTCACAGCCCAAGTGAATTTGAATCCGATACAAGACCTTACCCTCAGCCCCATAGTTTCTGGGAGAAAACACAGAGCTGCAAAGAAATCCCACAAAAGCTGCAAAACCCCCCACATTGCTTCTACCCAAATTTGGCCCAAGCTGGGCACACAGAGGTGTTCGAGGGACACAAACCCTTTTGCCCCCAGCACAGGACTGGAGTCCACCAACAGCGTTTGCTCAAGTGGATGGTTTTCTGGATGGGCTTTTCTACCACGTGTGACACCAGGTCAGGCAGAGGAGGGAGAAGCTGCCTGGAAGAGCTGGGGAAGAGGCTGGCAGTGCCTCTGACGCAAAGTTAGATGACTAAGTGGGCTACTTCCCAGCTGCCAGCTTGTCTTTATGATATTAAGCCTTTCCTCTCTGCTGCCATATAAGAAGTGAAAAGTTGACACGTAAGCGTGTGTCATACGGAGTCAGAGAGACAGAAGCAATAAGGCATAAAAGGAGGTGAGATCATCGTGCAGCAACAACTCCCCTGGGGTAAGAGGCAGCGCCGCACAGTGCCCGCTGGCTCTCGGCCCCCCCCCCAGCATCCTTTCCAGAGACACACTCAAACCAAAGCCCATTTCCACTCCAAGCCTCCCGGACCAGGGATGCCACGCTGCCCGCCGCGAAACGAGGCGATTAAGCTCACCCTTCGAACGGCTTCATTAAAAAGGAGCCTCCGCCGCAGCACGCGGCTCCGCCAGCCGTAATGTCACGGCCCCCCGGGATTATCACCGCTGAATGGGGCGGCCACTGTGCACCACTTGCTTGAAAAGAAGGAGAGTCATCAAATATGTTAAGTTTATAGCCCTGCTGGCACCGCTCTTAGCGCTCCTGCGGCCCCCGTGTAATTGAAATTAAATCGAGGCGAGCGATACCTTTCTGTCCTTCCTCCGGCAGCCTGCGCTCGCTTGTGAATACGAGGTGGGGACGACAAGGAGGAGGGATGGGGCGGCAGCTGGGCGCCCACGGGCAGCGCTCTCGGAGCAGCTTTCGTCCCCATTCCCAGGCACTCGCCGGGGCTGAGCCCGCTGCGTCGCACCGGTTTTGCGCCGATACCGAACCGGGAGCGGGGAAAGGCCAAGGTCTCCAGCGGTGCGCGTGTTCGCCAGACCCTGCGGCCAAGGATTAGCTCATATCCTGCAAGCGGGAAGTTTCTCTCTCTTCCAAATCCTTCTTTTCCCAATCCTCCCCTTTCCGATGGGGTGTCCTCGCTCTCTTCAGCGACGCTCCTTGCTTGGCAGGCAAGAAGCCAACCTGCCAGAGCAGCTTTGCTGGCTCGGCAGCGACCGGCCTCCCCAGCAGCCGGGAAAGCCGCTCCATGACAGGAGGGAGCCGAAAGTTTCCAGGGGATGCGGGAGAGGAGCTGACAACTCCGTGCTCCTCTGAGACACTGCAGGCAAAGTTAACTGTTTAGACTGTCATTTTTTTTTTTAAAGCAACAGCATTGCTCCCAGGCACTTTTTTTTCCCCTCTACTTTTTAAAATTATAATAATAAAAAAAGAGCATCTCTCTCCAGTAGGCTATTAATCCTCTCCTGTCAGTTGTGTTCTTGGAGAGAGTGTTTCTCTGGGCAAAAGCAGCAAGTTGCTTGCTGACTAATTACATCAAAATATTGAGGGCAACAAACAAACCTCTAACTCCACTTGCCAGAAGCTTGCTAGATGCAAAGCTTCAAAATTGTGGAGGAGAAATGCATGCAACAGCAGGAAAAGCTGGGACAGCAGGTGTGCTCATGGCCACATCAGCTTTCAGAGGCATGAACTTTCTTTCCTCTCTGCAGAGCTGCTCGAGTTGGGCTAACTTTGCCCAGGATAAGTTTACCCAGCACATCTCCCAGCCAAGGCTTTTGGTGTCTTACAAATAAAGATTTTTGGCTTTTACCAGGGAAGGGAATTAATTTATTTTCTCTCATTCCTGCACAGGCGCTTGGGGTTTAGGTCCAGAGTGAGGGCTGGACTCACGCACCAGAAGGAAGGCTCTTGCTTAGGCTTCAAGCCTCGTTACAAGAAGTTTTTCAAAAGCTCTTGGCTGAAATCAGGCGACTTCTCTCAAAGCCCATCTGGCACCTCCGCTTACCCCAGCAGCAGCCACCCACAGGGACATGGCTTCGCAGACCAGACTCGTCCCTGCCCCAAAACTTTCACCAGACATACAGTCAACAGGGTTTGGGCGTTGACTTCATTTCCATCCCATCACCCCATGGTGCCCATACAGCCAGAATGGGGAAAGCCAGTGCCAAACGAGGAAAGCCCAATTCTGCATTTAGGTGCTAAACTCAATGTTCTTCCAAGAGGGTTTGGGTGTCCAAAAGCTGAAACAGGTGACTCAAAAGCAAGCTTTGGCCCCAAACCCATGGCTGCCATTCAGCCATCGCCTTCCCCCCTCCACATCTGCTTCTCCCAGGCTGGAGAGCACCAGGGGCAGGGAAAGCCTCCGGCTCGGGAACGGAGGTTAACCAAAGGCAGCTGCTGGGGAGGTTTCTCTGCGCTACGTGGGTGTTTCTACACACAGGTAATTGGGTACTCATCACAAAACTTAACAAGCCACGCTCGGGGAGCCCGGCGACAAGCACAAGGCAGAGTTATTCAAAATCAAATTGTTGGTTTCAAGGGATTGTTTAAAAAAAAAAAAAAAAAAAGAAATTCAAAAGCGCTCAGAGCGTCACCTACAGATTTTGCCAGCAATACCTTGGTTTTTAAATACTGTGTGCATGAAAGCTCCCCTCGAGCCATCTCCTATACCTTATAATAGTATTCACCGGGGGAGCCTCCTAATGCAAGTATTGAACCTATTCCCGTTGAATACACCTGACTCCTTGGCTCATGGGGAGCGCTCAGGTAAACACAGCCGCGAGCTGCTGCTCAGAGACGATTACAGTCCTCGGCATCGCTCAAAGGTCTGATCATGCCCATGAGGAGCAAGAGGCTTCCCCAAAACGGGCACAGACCTGGCTTGCAGCTGCTGTGCTAGGGAGAACCGTGCGCTTACCAAATGGTTTCAAGTGAAGGAACGAAGAAACCCGAGTCCCTACTGCAGTTTATATTTAATTAGAGGAAAGGCAGCTTACGCAGCGGTTTCGGAAACATATTGTCTTGCAGCATATTGGATATTTGTATCTTAACAGCTCAACATCGATTTCTTTTATGTAAAGGAAGAGGGGGGAAGAGCTCTGCGTGCCCTAAGTTGTGTTAGCTCCAAAGAGACGCCTGTACCGCTTGGGCTAATGTTTAGCGTAATCAAAGGCGTGAACTCATGTATTATGTATGGGAACGAGAGTTTTCAGTCTTCTGCAAAAAGGAATCTCCAGCGTTTGGTATTTTGTTAGCAGGCTGGCACCATATGGCTCTCCCCTGCTGATATTCTTTCACACCAGAACTTTATGTTCAGATGCTTTAGTTAATATTTTACCCAGCAAGCATAAACAAGATGCAAAGATTGCAGTCGACAGCAACCTTCTCTTAAACCATATACCCATGTTAATAGTGAAGACTTCTTTCAGCAAGTATTTTACTGAACACATGCCTGCTTTTTTTTGGGGGGGGGGGGTTCTCCCCCCGAAGGGTCCAAGCTGGGCCATTTACTTTAACTGCCTTAGCATCAAACAAAACACAAGCAGCGAACCCGAGAAGGACGTTCTCACTCCCTCCCTACTCCATTTTCTGGCTGGTCCAAGGCAGCACTGCATGCGGGCAGGTGCCGCGCTCGCACGACTCCTATTTGTGTACCACTTAAGGCTGCGCCTGTGCTTGGTTTTTCGTTTCAGACTAGATTTTTATCTCAGGAAGGCAGAGCTGCCTCCTCTCCGCTACTGGAGCAGGGCTGGAGCAGCAGGCAAAGCTCCCAGCCCGAGGGCGAGCATCACCCAAGCTCTAACAGCCTGAACGGGCCAAGACCAACAAGACGGAGCATCCAACCCGACAGGCTTCACCGAGACTCGTGTTTCCCTCCGCTCTGCCCCAAGTTAGGCACAGAATCACTTTGGAAAACTGCAGCTTGGGGATTTGGCTCCAAATATTACATTTAGATTTCTTCCACCACCACCACCCCCCCTCCGATATTCTTATTATTCTTTAATATTCTTAAAACAAATAGGAGCTAACAGATGTCTTTCAGCCTGCACTCTTATTAATGAGAATATTGTAAGAATGGAAATCAGGTCACAAATGTTTAATACTTTGTTTAAAAAGTCTTCAGCTTCTTTAAAGAGTTCCACTAATCCCAACATGACAGATGTACAAGGCAGTTTTGCTTGGGGCAGATTAAAATTCTCGCTCTGATTTGCTCTTTCATTTGGTCTGATTAAAATAACATTGCAATTTTTTTAATGTGCTGACTTCAAAATAAAAAAGGAAAGAATAAAAAGTGACCAGTAAAGGCCAGCCTGATCACAATAAAAGCAAATTTATTGTTGTTAAGATAAAAAAGCAAGACAAAAGGAACTGAGGGACAGCCAGCCTATATCCAGGTTAGCGTTAAAGCTCTGTGTTAAAGATAAAAGGAGGACCTTTCCAAACTATGTTTTTCCATTTGAAAGTGTTTATTAATCTATTCTCTCTGAAGCAAAAAGTTCAATGAAAGACAAAGATCAAAAGTATTTTAATTCAGGTGAAAATTATATTTTTTTATCCTTTTTTTTTTTTTTAAATAAAAAAAACAAACCAAAATGAAAAGCAGAGTATTGCAGAGTGTGTCACTTCATTATTCTGCTATAAGACTGACACTTGCTGGGAACAGCCCGGCTGGTAGGACAAGGTGATCTCAGCCAGCCTTTCCTCAACCAAACCACGCCTGGAAAGTCCCCGTTTCCCTTTCCTGACGCCCTCTCACACCAGACCACCCTTCCCCAGCCAAGCTTTCACAACTAACTTCATTTCCCCGCTGCTATAAAACACACCGGGCACCCGAGTCACGTACGAACGCGCGCGTGGCAATCGATGCACCGGGATGCTCCGATGGGCTGAGCAGAGGAGCGGGGAGGTGGGATGGAGCTCACAGCCCGGATCCTCGCCCCACGCTCATCCGTAAACAAGCCGGAGCCACGTGTGCCTTCACCCTCTTGGATCTGCCCGAAAACCACCACGGTTCCCAGTGCCGGCTCTCTCCAGGGCACTGCTGGACCAGTTTCATACAGGCATTGCCACATCAAAGGCTCCTGTAGCACGGAGGGAGGCATTGCTTTAAAAAGCAGCCAGTGATGATCAAAATACAGGCTCCCAAAGGGCAAACTCCTCCTTAAAGGGACCAAGATTTCAGGCTGTTAGTCTGAGCCTTGCTGGCCCAGAAACTTTCTCTGCCTCCCCATCCCCACCTGCAAAACCACAGCAAGGCCTCACAGAAGCGTTGTGGGGATGGATGACCTCAGCAACAGAAAAACACTAGTTTTGTGTTCTATATTAAGCTGGTTTTCCTTAAAACTCCAGCTTATGCCTTCTGTAACAGAGTCCACAGACAACCCACAAAACGTTTCAAGTTTCTGAGGAGTTGCTCCCTTCGGGTGATTTTTAATATTTACATTATTTAAACATAAGCGTTCAATGCACGTTCATGCCTCTGAGATGTCCTCACCTCAGTGCCCACCTCCGGCTATTCCCAGGGCAGAAACAACGTGTCCCCTTCGCCCCCCCGCCCCCCCCAAGATGCCGCAGCAAAGCAGCTCCGAGAAGCTGAGGGCTGCCCTCCCGCGCTGCTGCTCGCATGCAGGGAAAACCCAGCGAACCTGCACAGGGAAGGAGACACTTGGAAACTGCTTTTCACCTTCTGTGGCTCAGCCCTGTCCCAAAGGGCCAAGCCACCACGCAGCTGCTCCCAGCGAAGCAGCTCCCAAGTTCCGCAAGGGCAAACACTGCGCTTTCGCCAATTCCCTGCGAGGGATTAACCTGCCAAGGGGGGAAGCTTGCTCCCTCCAAATATATACACGCAAAGCCCTTTTCTCCTTGGTGGAAATATTTGTGGGGAGCGGGGGGATGACAGATTTCCCTCCCATCTCTGAAGGGAGCAGAAGGGATGCTCCAGCCCTTCTCTTCGCCGTTACTCATGACCCAGCTCCCAGATTCTGGAGCAGAAGTCTCATATAAATTCATTTCACTCCAGCAGCAAGGTGTTTCAGGGCATTTCTCCCACCCCAGAAACTTTTCACAGCATGTGCTTATCACCCCACTTCTCTATTCATGCCATGATCTCCTCTCTATGGACTAGGTAGTGGATCAATTTTCTACTTTTCAAAGGTAACCAGTCTCAGAAGCCATACGGAATATTTTAAGATAGGAGGTT
>JAVJGG010000009.1:30515777-30543457 GCA_035590195.1 Aviceda cuculoides
GAAGACCCCAAAGGACACTGTCTCTGCTTGCGGAGTGAGAGTCCCCCCAGCTCACCCCAGGGCTGGGCAGGGGGACGTGCCCGCAGCCCTGTGGGCAGTCCAGGGGCTGGCAGGGCTCTGGGCAGCCAGCGGTCGGGTCACTGGACCTCTTACATACCCCAACCTCTTTAGAAATTCACCAGTCTAATGATGGCCACGCACAGCTCGTTGGATGCTTCAATCGAGTCCGGGGTTCATGGGAGAAGGAAAAGGGGGAATTGCTTCTGGGAGAGATCCGAAATGGAAAAGGATGTCCCTCTGCCTCAAAGGACAGATGGCAACATTGGACTGAACTGATCCCAGCTGGAGAAAACTGGCTACAGGCCAGTGAGGAACACTCTCACTGGCCTCCCAGATGGAAAAGCATGGAAATAGTTACCAGGAAATAGTAGTAATAATAATAATAATAATAATAATAATAATAATAATAATAGAAAACTAACCAGGATTGTGATTATTATGTATGATAGCCCTGATCTTTGTTACCCCATTGGCTTGGAGGGCAAAATGCCTTCTCTAGCTTGTGTGACCCACTGCGCTCCACTCATTACCCTAGATAAAAACAAGGCCAGCACTTTCTGTGGGTCACCCTGGCCTGCAGAGAGGGGAAAGTACCGTTTCTGAAAGTGGGAGAGAGGAGGGATTTCCTGGCAAAAAGGCTGATGGTCAGTGTAAAAACTCAGCACCCTGACTTAGCACCTCTTTGCAGAGAGAGGGCAAGCCCACCCAAGCTTCGGCTCGGGTAATTTGGGAAAGGGAAAAGGGAAAAGGCTGTGCTTGGAGGGACAGGTGGCACCAGTAATAAGGAGCCCGGGACAAAACTGATATTAACTGAAGGAAAGTTGAATGCAATTTATCTCAGCAGGGCATGCCTGTATATTTGGGTAATATTTTATTTTATAAACATAAGGGGGGGATGCAGTTGGAATAAAGGTCAGCAAAGAATGTAGAACAAGAAGCTAATTCTCTTTGGTGCAAGATCCTGGGCCTAACTCTTTGTCAAATACATCCAGCTCCTTAATCCAGATTTTTCTGAAGGCAGAGAGCTGGAAGAGGGAGCGAAGAGGAACAGTTTTGCTGGGTTGGGGCAGGGTGTGTGGGAATGTCAAAGCACAGCTTTTCTTCCGCACATCCATCACGGTCTTCTGCTGGTCTCAGGGAGGGCTAAGAAAATGATAGTAGTAATAATCATTATCATCATTGGATTGAACTGAAAGTCAGGAGTTTGAGTCAAATTAAGTGTAAGTGTTGAATAGGTGGGCTTTTTTTGAGATCCTTACTCTTAGAAGGACCTGGATAAGCCACGGTTAGCTCAGCCGGATCACTCATCCAGGCTGGATACGGCTCAGGAAAGGAGCTGGAACTGCGCTCGCTGTACAGCTACATCTGACTGCACAGATCTCCCGGCAGAAGGGGGTGTGAGACAGCCTGTTTGGGGACTGGCACCTCTTCCCTCTTTGAATTAGCAGCTCTGTCTTTGCAGAATATTCTGCGCTTTATTGTTCCTTCAATCTCCACCTTGGAAGATGAGAGGTGACATTGCGGAGAGCTCTGCTCTTGGAAAATGACTTTCAGAATTATGTTCTGGCAATTTGAAACTTTCGCTCTCTCATCTTCAGCCTCTTGGGGCTTTAATGGGAGACAGCAAAGTGCCTCTTCCTCCTCCCCTCTTTTCTTTTCCTCCCCTGTTCTCCTGCAGCTGCAGCGGCCGGGATTCAGCAAGGTCACTCAGCTCCATTGCTTCCTGCATGCAGGAGATCTCAAATTAAGGGGTGTTGGGAGCAGCCTGTTGAGATGAAACAACCTTCACTCAGCTCCAACAAGCAAGGAAACAAAACCTATTTGCAGTGGCTCCAGACTGGCCCACCTTCCCTGTGCTTTAGCTGGGGAAAAAGTAAAGACATGGAGGAGCAAAAAGCAGAGTAAAATTAGTCCAACCTTGAGCTAGAAGCTGCTGTCTTTTGTCTAGTAGAGGGAGCCCAAAAATGTTGTTAGCAGGCCTTGTGGCTGCAGCTTCCTTGTCCGCTCCTCCTGGGTGTTTTCATCAGCATCTCACCCTGGTTCTTGTTTTCCTCCGAATTCCTGCTGCTGCCTCCCCTTTCTCCCCTTCACCAGTGAGGCAGAGCTGGCCCTGGCGCCCTCCATCCTCTGGTCTTGAACCACGGTGCAAAGACATGGGAGCTTATCCCTTTGGGCTCTGGGCTTGCCGGCGGTGTGATCCTCTTCCCAGGGAGGCGTCCTGTGCAGGTGGTAAGGGGAGCAGAAGAGGGTACAAATGGGAATGGAGAAAAATCACAGAAACTCCACTGATATCTGGATGGTTCCCCGCCGTGGGTCCTGGGAAGCCACGTGGCTCGCATAGAAAAAGACCAAAGGAAATACCGTCCTTTTGTAGTCTGTCATTTCTGCTGATGCGCTGCCAGACCGGGGGGAGTTTATTGTTCCATGTGTGCAGTTTTGCATCTGAAAAAAAAAAAAAATTGCCAAGATGTTTCTCTGTGTACCCCACCACCACCTTACCAACAGCCTGTGTTATACTTTCCTCCTCTTAAACTGCTCCTCTGCTCCACAGCAGCTTTTTCACAAAGAAGGGGATAGTGCGGATAGTTCCAATTATCTGTTGACTGTTTGCTTCTGTCTTAAATATTTTCCTCCAGCACCTCTTGTTGCTGTGTGAGGGAAAGCCGGAGAAGCAGTATGCAGATATTGTCAAGCTCAACTTGATAGGTACTGTCAAAACTGCCAGAGTGTGGTGACAATAAACATTTTAGCTGGCTAACAATTTGCTGTAAAAAGGGTTGACCCTGAAATCAAGTTCTGCTGTAATGAACACTTTGTCTCCAAATATTTGCATTTTTGCTGACAAGGTTCACTCTCCAGGAGATTTCCTCCGCCCGTGAGCAATCTGCCTTCAGACGAGATGGAGGATGGATGCGGTTTCCCGAGCCAGTTCGTTATCTGGTGTGCAGGATGGAAGCGTACATGCCCCAGATCGGCAAAGCCACGGTGGATGGGGGATGCCTGACCAGGGGAGCCGCTCGGCTCTGGGGTGTCGCTCGCCCTCATTGAGAAAACCCTTTTCTGTTTGGTTCTGCATGGCAGTGCGATGCTGACAATGCAAAACTGAAAGTGATGATTAGCCTCATTTAGCAGATGGGGAAATTGAGGCACGTGGTGATTCGGGTCAGTATTTGGACTCTCTTTGCTGAGCCGGAGAAGGAGCAGCCAAGAAAGTGACAGTCAGTGCAGACTGCCTGTTATCCAGGGCTGCCCCAAACCAGCAGCGGGAGGAGGCTGGAGCCGTGCTGGCACCCTCAGCAGCTCGGGTTGGTGCTGCAGCTGCTCCGCTCCTCCGAGCACACAGCGCGCTGGGGCTGCCCACGCTCAGGAGCTGCTCTACTGAATCTTCTTCCACCCTCTTCGAAGCGACAAGTGATTTGACCAAGGTTACACAGAGAGTCACTGGCAGAGCTGAGAGCAAAGTATCATTTTGCTTAGCCCAGGGTCCAAAAGCCCAGCTGGCTCCACCGTATCAGAGAAGATGCTCAAAGTTCCCTTGCTGCAAAGGCAGAGATGCAATGCTTCTATGTCTGAGGATTAAGTTTCTCAGGACAACTGCATTTGCAGGGATGATCGGTGTCCTCCAAGGTTCACCCACGCTGCCCTACTGAAGTCGAGCACCTCCTGCACCCTGCACCAGCACTGGGAAAAGCTCCAGACTTCGATCCCACAAATTCCAAGACGCTGCATGTGAGAATGTCTGTCGGCAGCCAGCGAGTGGGTCGGCGCACACTCGCATGGCCTCACGTCTCACACGTGCAATTTGTCCTGACATCAGGCATGGGGCAGAGCAGCAGGCAGGGCAGGGGCTGCTTTCTAGCTTAGGACATCAGCAACCCAGCCCCATTGCTACGATTAATCCTTAATACTGGGAAAGATATCCCCAAGTGGGCAGGTTTTCACAAGGGCCTAGGAAATAGATTTGGATTTCAAATTCTATTCCTGCCACTGATTTTTTGAGGGTGGCCTCGGGAAAGTCTCTTCATCCATTTTCCCTCTGACACTTGGCTTCTTTATTTCAAGTAAAAGGTGCTCAGAGCACACCCTGCCTCTTACTACATCTATTAGCAGTGCTTGCCAGACTGGGGCTGTGATTTGCTTGAGATCCCTAAATTCCTAGACAAATACATAATAGATTGTAATAAAACTTCTCACTGCTGCAGGAAACTGGGGGGAAAAAAGACAGAAAGAATCCTTACAGGTTTGCAAAAGGACATAAAGGGAAGAAAAGCACAGCTTATTTCATTTTTATCTCCTTTTCCCCTCCCTGCTGTAATGAAAGGCAATTTTCACTAGCAGAGTGTTGTCATTTTGCTGAAGAAAAATTCACAGTTTTGGCCAGAGAGTGTTTTTTTCTTTTCTTTTTTTTTTTTCCCCACCTTATTCACGACAGGGAGCTGTTGTGTTTCTGGCAGCAGCGGTAACACTGTGCCTTGGAAGGTATCCGGACCCCCACCACGATGCTCTCCAGCTCTGCCGTCCCGCAGGGTGCCTCTCTGGGCTGGCCACGGCCATAGCCTCCCAGGGCAGGTGTCAGCAGCCGGTGACGAGCATCTCAGAGAATCGTCCTTGGCCGGTCGGTCACCATGTAATTTTGGCATGGAAGTACAGCGAGGTCCTACAGAAGTACTCTGCTGGTGGGAGGGGACAGAGTTAAATACAGAGTTTTCCATTTAAAACGCTCGGTGAAATGCAATGCACTAGACCAGTACGAATTCTTTTGGACAGAGCTCGTAAATTGGGCACTGACGTGGTAGTTAATATCAGCGAGATAACTAACCGGGTGCTGCTGTGCCCGGTTGTGCCTGGCCAGCCCACGCGAGCCCTGCGAGGAAATGTGAGCGATCCCTCTACGAAAGCAAAGCCTGCTGCAGTTGCCCCACGCAAATACCCACAGAGGAACAGGCAGGTGTACCCACATCCTTAAAATCTTCTCCCTGTCACCCCTCTGTAGATCTTTATAGGGATTTTTTTCTCGCGCTTCTTGTTATAAGGGAGTTTCCCAGCACTGGCAAACATCATTCTTGTCCTCTCAGCCCTCCTGGGCTTCTCCATCTCCTGGTGGATGTCCTAAGGTTACTCCTATTTTTCTTCTCCATTATAAACTCTGGCAGCCACTGGGAGAAAACCAGCCTGGTTAAAGGCTGAGTTCTCCGATTCGCCATTGACTCCAAAGAGACTATTTTCTCCTTTTCCTTCTTCTTCCCCTCGTTCCCTCCTCTCTGGCACAGGACAATTACCACAGCTCCGAGACACGCGCCGCGAGCCCCTTGCCAGCTGAGCCGTTTCACCCTGTCCTCATTGCAAGCCGTGCTGGGAAGCCCGTAAAGCACAAGGGAGGGATAATTACTAGTCCCAGCACTGCGATGATAATTAATACTCTGCTAAAAGGAGCGCTTGTCAGGTCAGGGAGCAGAAGGAGGGATGGGAAAACAAATAGGTAAAAATAAAACCTGAGCAAAGGTTTGCTGTGAGGAAGGGGCTGGGGACAAGGGGGCAGAAGGAGCTGTGGGGTCCAGATGTCCGGGGTGATGGGGATGGGGTCTGTGCTCATCCACAGGCTGTTGGAGAGGAAAGTGGGTGTTTCACCCCCATCGGTGGGCTGTCGGGGAGCTTTACTGTATCACAGGACCCCCCCCCACCCCAGTCCTCCTTTCATCACCAATGGGCTGAGAGCCAGGAAAACCCTGCAGCCAGCAACAGGCTAAGCCAAACTGGACCAGAAGCATCTTTGCTCCCCTGGGGAGGTGAGAGGGGTTGGCTGAAGATACCCCCAGATTTTACCAGCTCGGTTGAGCAACGCCTCCGACCTGGGGGCTCCCCGGCAGCCCCCAGTGCCGAGCTGCAGTTCGGGGTGTCCCCTGCTCCCCGTCCTCTTGACCAGCAAGGGAAAAGCACTTTGTTTGCCAGGACCCTGCCAGCTAGGCCTCTGCCTCGAGTGGGGGTACTGCAGGAAAGGCCATTTGTATTTTTCTCCGGTTTGATGACTGCAGCTCCTCCTTGGCAATTTGGGCTCCCTCGGACGCAGGCGTCTGCCCAGAAGCGTGCATCTCGCTGCCAGCGTGTCACAGGGACTGGAGATGATTTCTGCTCTCCTATTACTCACTTTTAACGTAAAAATCTCTTGCTTGGGAAACAAGCGCTATTCTACTTTCCTTCTGAAAAAAAATGCCTGTTATTTAGCAAACAATTTTAATTTCCAGGCCAAACTAGCTCCATCTGTGAGTGAGCATCCCCCAGCCCTCACATCAGAAAAGCAGGACGTTCAAATAAGTAAGAGCATCGGCTCATCCCCCTCGTGCACACAGAGAGCTCCTCGTCCCCTGAGTTGTGTCTCTCCCCTCTTCAAGAGCTTTCTGATTTTAAAACTGACTTCACTATTTGAGGGACGTCAGAGTCCACCTTCTAGTTGAGGTTGCAGAAGGAAATGTAGAAGAAATATAAATAATTCTGTGATAGCAGTGGGGATCTTGAAACCTAAACTTCATAAATCTAAACTTAATAAATCTGAGCAAGGTGAAGCATAAGAGAAAGGAGGATGTCAGCCAGGGAAACGTGGGCTTGGGGCTTTCCAAGAAGAGGCTTCTGAAGAGCCTTGGGCAAAGATGTTTGTTCTTCTCTCCCTTCATCTCATCACCTGGATGATCAGCAAAATGCCTTCGTATACGCTGCGTATCAGCCCGCTTGCAACAAATGAGTTAAACCAAAAAAGACAACCCAGAACCCATGGTAAAGGGTGAGAGAAACAGAGAAGCGCTGGCAAGGGAGAACAATATGTTTTCAGACAAGATTTAAAAAGAAATGTTATGTTAATACTAGTTTGGCGTCATACTGTCACAACACCATCAAAATGACATGCTGTCACCACTAATACGACTGTTTAGGGAATATGCAACATGAACAAAAAAGCAATTCGCTTAGAAACAAACTGGGATGAGTCTATATTGTAAGAAAACAGAAATATGCTGCAATCCAAGGGAGGACCAGACAAATGCTCTGCGGTTTCTGATGACAGTGGTGCAGACGGGGACCAGAAGCTCTAAACAGAACTTGCTCCTTGTTTTCCATGGCCTCTTAGCCTTTGCTGGGATAATCTGCTCGTAAGAGAGAAACAGTTTAAGGACAGCTGTTCTGGCATTAATTAAAGCGCCCTACAGTCCTTTCCTAATAAAACCACTTTTCTTCTAAGATCTTCTTCCTCGATTTGTCTTAATACCTGTCGCTAATTAAGTCCGGTGAGAGGAATTCACTACTTCAAATGAGTTAAAAACGGATGTTCTCAAGGCACCTGCATCTCAAGAAACTTATTTTTGAAGTCCATGAATTAAATTAAGAGAGGACATTTTCAAGCTGATCGCTCCCTTTTGATTAGCACAAACGAGCTGCTCTACCGACGCCGCATTAAAAATCGTCGCGCTTGCTTTTCCGGCTAATTTGGAGAGAGTTCAGCTGTTAGGGTGCTAAATAGTCACATTAAAGACCACGGACCTGCAAGTGCATTTAGGCTGAGTCCCTTAAAAAGGAGATCCAGCATCACATCACCCGAAGATGCCCCTCTCCACGGATAGCTATGGAAACACGCTGCCCAACACTGCTGACAGCAGCTTGTTGACCAACAAAATTCTGGCACGAGCCCCGTGTATCAGCCATGGCAACGGGGCTGACAGCAGGGCAATGGCAGCTGCTACGGATGGAAAAGTGCTCTTAAAAATATCACGGCTGAAACCCATTAAAGAAAACATAAATAGAAAAGATGCAAGAAAACGAGGCTGCGTGTGAAATAGAGACCAGGAAGGATGTTAGGTACGTTTATCACTATAGCCTGCCCCAAATTTTCCTGGACTTTTAACCCGATGTTTCTTCACTACAAGCAATCCAAATGGGGTGGTTTTTTGTCAGAAAATGTCAAGTTTTCCTGCTTTTTTTTTTTTTAACTCTTGCTAATGTGATCAAAATTGAGGGCGGGGTTGTATTGGACTAAAGTCAAATAACTGGTATCTGCTGATCTCCTGGGCTTGCTCAGACCTTTTTCACAGCACAGGTTTTCCTCCGTGCCGTCCCTTTAGCCCCAGCCGGCTCCATCAGCTGCAGAATTAGACTGGGAATATGCTAGTTGCCTCACTCCTCCCAGTACAGTGTAAATCTGATCAGAAAATGGCTTGGAGCCTTTCTGAGGGGCATCTTTAATGATAATTTCATACCTCTTGTCAGAGTCTGCAGAAAAGCTGATCCATCAATGAGAGGTGATGTGCCGGGACAGAGCGTAAGCTCCTCGAAAGCCATCCCATCTCCAGCTGAGCCTCGGGTGAGCTAAATTCATTCCTGGTGTCAGTCCAGTGAAGCACACAATTATGCGGGAAAGATTTCGGGCTGTGCTGTCTGGTTTCGTTAGGCCACCGCTCCAGGAGCTGGAGAGATTGCAACCAAGAATTTGCTTATGGAAGAATGAAAAACTGCCCTGTTCAATCTGCTTCCCACCTGCTGGGCTTTAGCTCTTAAAATCTGAAAAATAAGGCAGAAAGATTTGCTCCGAGAGCTTTGACCCATGAGTTGGTTTTCTCACATTGCTAACAGCTGAGCATTTCCAAAAACCAAGCCCAGCCTTTGCCATCCAGGATGAATTATCCATGTTCCAGCGGATCTGCACGGTGGCAGGCTGGTTTCTGCTGGCGCTGGGCATTTGCCATGCTTTCCTAGAAAAGCTCTCTGCCACTCTCCCTGCAACATTAATTCTGAACAACAGAGATGGAATGAAATGTACGCTTGAAAGCAAGCCACGAGGCAGAGAGCAATATTTAGCTTTCCTCTCCCAGAGGTCTCACCTGTGTTGGCACTGGTTTAAAGATGTTAGAATGGGATTAAGGAGCTAAATCAGATATTTTATTAGTTACAGGGAGCCCATTTTCCTTACTAAATAATTGAATGTATGTGCTTAAGGCAAGATTCTAGGCTGGCTGGTGAAAGGAGGTCCAAGAAATTCCAGGTTGAGATTTCACAGGGGATCAGATGGAGTTTGCAGCATCAGTCTGTCTGCAAAGATATCTGCTTTTCCTTTCATCTGGAGTGGAAGCTGCATGTTACCGTGAATGTCAGTTCCTGGGACATTTCTGGTGAGGATTTACATGGGGAGATAAAAAGGTCTGAAATTTATTTAAAGGAAATAATTTTTCTTCTAAATAAGAAAAGAGGAGCTGAACTTGTGTCTTCATAAGAGGGTTTTACTGGTTTGTTTGTTGGCCAAATCTCTGTCTAGGATGAGAACTCAAAGGACTGGTTAGGTTCAGGTCTTCCTGTGACATTAGACAGTCCAGGAAAATAAAAAGCTGAGGAAGTTGCAGTGAAATTGTTCTTACGAATTTTTCAACTCTTCTGCAGAATTAATAAATTAAAATACTTCTGCAAATACTTTGAAGTTATTCATCTCTGATAACACTTTGTACCTGATCATTTCTAACTAAGCTACAGAGAAAACCACATTATTATGGATTTTGTGGTAGATCTTCCAATTTATCAACCTAAAAAGATTTCAAAGCAATAGAGGCTTTCCATATAAGTTACTATGTCATACGCTATTTATCACCCAGGATTTGCTGAGTCTGCACTCCTAATCAATGACTTGACAACTTGAGTTAGTGAACACTTAAAGATTATATCCATGCAAAGTAAGGGATGTGACCAAAGCAGTTTTAGCCTCCAGGAGGGGACACTGGGCACCTTGGGCACCCAAGATGTCTTGTGCATGGGTGGCTGCATTGCCCAGGCATGGCCGCCAAGGGTAACCACCGTTTCCTCACCTGGGCAAGCACTACTCTTGCAAAAAACTGCAGAAGCAGATGCTGGCATACCCCAGCACTCAATCGATGGTGGAAAACCTCCAATTTCCAAGACGTATGATTCCATTCTGCCTCCTTCAACTCCCCCCGGGGCCAGGGCAGATATGTCCATCCTCGCTGGCATTCGTCACGTCCCCGCCTCGGCGATGCTGCGCTGGTTTTCTGGCCGTCTGCCACGCTCTGTCCCAGACGTGGCTGCCTCCGCTAGAGGTGAGTGATAACAGCGTGTACAGGGCGTTATTGGCACCGGGAGGCTTAACATCACTAAATAAATGTAATGAATATATACGATTTCATTTCCCACCCACCCCGGTCGCATTTCTAAGCTTTCATTTGATCTCGTTGACGTACCGCAGCCTCACTCCGTATAATCCACACGAACTCCACATGCCTCTGAGTGGAGCTGGGAAAACTTGGCAGGTAGGAGCTTCAGGGGAAAGAGACCCTGGCACCGCCTATGCGTGAACGGGCAGCCGGCAAAGTCGTACATCCCACGGCACCCCATCCGCAGCCCCCACGCCTCTGCGCGTGTACGCGAGGGTTCATGCTGTGGGGTGTGCGTGTGCTGCATGGACCCAGACCCAGAAACACGAGAACAGGCAGGGCGAGCGATTCCAGACACGTTTGCTGAGGCAGGAGGGTCAGGGGTGCTCAGCGGACGGGTGCTGCCTCCCGCTCGGCAGAGGAAACCCATCTTTTAGCCCGTGACGGATTGACTCCTGCGACCCAGCGAGCAGAGGTCAGAAGGCCCTGACAGAAAACGAATGAGAAATGACAACTTTCAGAAATTCCGGCAGTAACTTCCTTCCCCTTCGGCCGCGACACCTCTCGCACCGTGCAGAGCCCTGGCTGAGGGGCCGGGCGGAGGAACACCCCTCCCAGCCTGGCTGCCAACTGGGATGTCTCCCTGGGGCTCCCCACTGCTTGCTCTCGGCCGTCCCCTCCCAGCTAGAGCCCGAAGCGCTCCTCAAACTTAACACTTGGGGCAACGACTTGTAAAACCACCCGCCGGCATCCCCCGTTGCCCCCGCTTTGGCTCGCGCCGCTCCTTACGGCTCCTGCAGCTGCCGTGCCTGCGAGCGGTGAGTTACATCCGAAAGAAAACAGATGCATTAAAAATGACTTTGTCCGGAAGCAGAAGCGTGGTGCAACTTCGCAGGCTCTTGTTTATGTCCCGCTGTCAAAGCCCATGTGCCCCCCTCCCCGTCCCCTTCGGGGATGCACTTAAGGCCACTCATCTCAGCGAGCCGTTATGGGTCCCTGTCCCAAATCCTGACTTCAGAGCCCCTAAACACTAGGCAGCATGTCCATGGGTGCAAATCATCTGAGCCCCACAAGGACTGAACCCCCTTCCCCCTAACCCCTCCCGTTTGCTTTCCAAAATGTCCCTGGTTAGGAGGAGTGAACGTGTTTAGGGACACGGTAATTTATTGTATCCTTTTATGACGAGGACAGTGCACCGTCAGTCAGAAAGGAGGGAAAGGAATGAATTAGCTGGGTTAGTTTTCTTCACCGCTTAATTGTTCCAGAGAGGCTGAGTTCTGGGGAGGATGATGAATCATTGTTTATGAAATATTTCTTCCAAGAAGATGATTTGGAAAATACATTTATAATTTATTGCAACCTCTTGCTTTCTTGGGGAACGGCAGCCAAAGGAGGAAAGTTCCTCCCTCCCCTGTTCACCTTCCCTCAGTTCATTATCGCTATAATCTTATCTCCCGTACCCTCTCCTCACCCTTTGAATATTACATCTCCTCCCGCTTGTGTGTGGAGGTGTAGCCACGTGCGGGGAGAAGGGGGGGGAGCCGGCGGGGAGGGGGGGAGACTGGGAAAAATCGTCACATATTTCAGGCTGGCTCTATTTAAATGAGTTTGGGATTGTGCTTCTCTGGAGCAGATGGCCCTGGAGATAATGATGCCTGAGCGGCGGAGGCTGGAGCCCCTCTCTCCTGTTGCCATGGCAGGCCACGGGGCTGAAATGGATTCTGCTTATTAAATTTGCGAGCTCTTGTGTACTCAGGATGAATGGCGTTCAGTCATAAAGAGGCCCAACCTCCTAATGTCGCTGGATAGTTTTATCTTAGAAAGCCAGGCACTCTAACTCTGCCAGACGAGGGTCTCATTAACCTATTAACAGCAGCCGTGGAGGAGTTCAACCCGCAGGGGCTTTGAACAGCGAGAGCGGGGTGTTTCCAGGAACGTGCTGCAAGCCGGCGCTCCTCCCGGTGTAAAACCCCGGGGGAGGGCGGTCGGTCACCTATCGGCTCAAAAAGGGGAGAGCCTCGCTTGGCACGCGGGGACCCCCGTCCTCCCCGCGCCTAGTTGTACCGGAGGTAACGCGACGGAGCCCTCGGAGCCTCCAACGCCACCGTTAGCTCCGATACGAATATTAACAAGAGTTTGGGATTCACCGGGCCAGTGAGGCTCGCACGGGGTAACAGCCCGGTGTCCGATTTGCAATGTAACCTCCGGTTTTTCAATCGAGATTGCACAGAAATATGTACGTAACGGCCTTGGAGCCACAGCGCAAACTTGGTAGGACAGAGATCACAGTTCGTGATAGAAATTGCAGGAGGAGAAAATGGGAAGGTTTGAGATTTGGAGGACAAGTTTCTTGAAAGAAAGAGAAAGAAGCAAAAAATCAAAGAAAAGATCGATTGTCCTTTCTTTTCTGACTCTCCTAGGACCAGTCTTGGCTAATGCTCATAGTGACAATACTCCTCTGAGAGACTCAAAACACTGCAGATTAAATAGAGCAAGCTGAAAGGCTTTACCTGAAAACATCTTTCTTTCTACAGAAAATTGTGGTTTTGATTCAAGTAAATATTTATATGTCTGTTCCAGACATGACAGATAAATCTGCCTTTTTCCAGAGCATTGGAAAAGGGTGTTTTCTGCTGCTAGCCGTTCCACCCAACCCTTCCACCCAGGTTTGCTTCAAATGACATGGTGAGACTTAAAATAAAGAATTAAATCTTCTTTATCACTGTAAAAGCAAGTTTACTGGTGATCTGAAGTGTAATATAGTTGGGATTTTGTTTTACATTGTACTTCTTCGTAGAGCCGCCTTTCAGAAACACGCCAATGGTTTGGAAGAATGGAAATTTGATATGCAGTGAGACAACGCATGTTACATTATAATGCAGTTAACTTTGATTAACCAGAGGTTGGTAAAATAGCACTGCACTATATTTAGTTTCACATCACATTTTTTTACATGTTATTATGCAAATTTTTGCACGAGCCTTATTTCAAATGCAGCCCAACTCTATTTTCTTCCCCGCTTGGGGGGAATCTGCATTCCTGCATGGCCAACAAAAACCCACCTGCCCAAGCTGTGCTGGGTGGTTTCCCTACTCTGGCAGCATCTACCTGCCCAGCCAACCTTGTGATATGAAATAATTACACCAAAGATTGTCAGCACTGGACGTTTTTCCCCAGGACTAACTTGCTTGCTTTGGTGCAAGTCTTCCCAACCAGGAGGAGAGGTCAGAGACCAAACACCTGCAAATACCTCCACGACCTAGTGATGGACTTGCTGTGGTCTGTAGCTGTAAAGTTGGTGGAAGATTTTCTAAGGGAAACATTTTCCCCCCATCACTGGAAAATCTTGATTTGTTGGAAGGGGAAGCATTCATGGACCAGAAACTGGGGTTCCAGGTCTTCCTTCTTCCACGAGAGGTAAGCAGGGAGCTTGGCCTCTTTGAGTCCTGGGGAGGTCTTGGCAGGTAACTGCAGAGTCACGCAGAAGGGGCTGGAAATAGTTTAAAAACTTCTCCTGTTCTTCCAAGCCCCTCATCATGACTGCGTAAAAGACAGTCATTGCACAGGGTTGGTGCAAATAATCACCCGTACTGTGGAAAGAACATCCTGGACTCCGTAAATGAAGCACAAAAGTCAAATCCAGCCAAATTTCTTGGCATTCAATTCTCCCACCTTCTTCATCCTGAGGTTAATATTCTTAATGAATAGTGGCAAAGGGGATGTTCACAAGAATTTTGTTCGCTTGGCAAAGCCAACTGAATATTTGGATTTAACACTCCTATTCATTTTGGTGAGTGCTGAGTATCTACAGCCTGCAGATGGCTTTGAAAAACGTGGTCTCATCCAGCAAATCTGGACATCTCCTCTGTCAGCTGCTGTTCTCAGAGCAACTTCTGCAGCATGTGCACCTTTAAGGCAAGATGATACGAAATCTAACCCTCGCTCAATATCAGCTATTTAGAAGGCTCTGCAGACCAGAGGAGCGGAAACACATGCCCAGATTTTCACAGAGCTCTCAAAATCCATCCCCAGCAATACCAGAGTAGATGCGATTCAAGTTTTCAAAGGCTGGTTGGAGGTGCTGGTAAAGTGTTTATGCATTTATTTGTCTCCAGCTGTGTCCCGCAGCAGCTCTCTCCTGACCTGGGCTGGCCACCGGAGCCAGAGCTGGGCTGGAGGCCAGCTTCATGGACGGGTTGGGTGTTAGCATGCGTAAGCCTGCTCTGGCGCCCGTGTAGATGTAGTCTGTGAGACTTATCCAGGGTCACCTTGGGAGGCTGGATGAGAGCAGAGGGCTGGAGCAGGGCAGGTCTCCTGCGTGCCAGGTTGGTGCTCCCACCCCTGACCCGCCACCTTCTTTGTTCTGAAATCCCCGTCAATAGGGAGGGTGGAGGAGAGGACAGGCAAAATGCTTCTGGGGCAGCTGCCTACGAGTGCGGACCATAGAAAAGGGATTAGCTCCGTCTTCAGAATGCAAATCCCCTTGACACACGCCAAGCTCACAGGCACTCCCGGAGCCGTTTGCCCAGTCCTGACTTACAGCTTTTACATAGGCGCAAGCTTGCCAACTTAATGTCGGAGGTACGAACACCGGTGAATTAAAACGGAGCCTACAAATGGAAAGCCGATTAGCAGATATTAGAAGGACATTGAGATGAAGAGGCCACAGCGATGGAGAAAGGCTCCTCGCCCCCACCTTGGTTTCTAGCACAACCTCCTCCCCGATCTCTGCAGCTCCTTTCCTGTGTCCTAACCCCCTTGCACAGGGACAAGCTGACACCAGAGGGAACAAGGGCTTCTGCAGACTTCTCTGTGTCAAAATCCAGCCCCCAAATTACACAGAACCACAAGAAGAAAAAGGGACCATAGCAGGCTCCTTGCTCTCCAGAGCAGCCCTACACAAGGTGACAGTGTGCAACAGGAAGGTTCTCCGTTGCCATCGGGGAAAATTTTCAAGGATTTATGGAGAAATGTGACTGAGAGTCTTTCATGTGTGCTGGACAAGCAGGAGATGTCAAACAGAGTAACTGGAAAGCTCACCCAAGCAGTCGGTAAAGCTACGCTTTAGCATCGCTCTTACAGCCCAGGCCTCCACATTCCTACCCTGCAGTCAGCATTTACACATATTTCCCTAAACTGGACACTGATTAAACTAGGAGACTTGGAGTGCCAAATCATCATGGCCTTTCAAGACATGACCACCCATCAGATAGACTAAGCCGCTGCAAAGAGGCCCAAGCTAGCAGGAGCTGGGATGGTCAATAAGAAGCTCCACCAAAGCCGCTGCAGTCCCAGCAGTTCGCACGAAGCGGAGCGACAGTAGAAAACCTCTTTCCCTGATCCCCAGAGCAGGCTCATCTTCAAAGGAGCCAACAGGGCAATCATGGCTTGTGGGAAGGGAAAGGCTTGGTGACTTCTCATCAACGCTATTTATTCCGCTTCTCTCTCCATCGTCCCTTGCCGACGCATTGCTCAGGAGAGGCTGCCACAGGGTGGGTGCAGGAGTCCTCATGCTCGTGGGCTGGCGTCAGCGCCGGGAACCGGAGGAGCAAGCAGGAGATGCTGAGATTGGTGATCAAAGGTCACTCTCTATTTCCTGAGACGGTTGGGTTTACGTCTTAGGATTTATGAAGCAAACAGTGAAAGCTACTTTAGAAACACTGGCAAAGGCAAGTCTAAAACACAGGACCAAGATTGGTCTTTTCCCTCCCTTTGTTACTAAACAACCAATTTGGAACCTGAGATTTTCTCGCTTGTGAATGCCTCTTGTGTCTTCCCAAAGTGGGACATACCCACAAGCAATTTTATAAATTGAAGACAAACACTTCAGTCACAAAGCCAGCTTAACTTCACAGGGAAAACAAGAACAGCATTAACCCGGCGTTCTTGAAGTAACATTTTAGTTTTTCTGTTAAAAAATAAATTACTGACTACGGAAGGAAGAAAGGAATCATTTTGCTGTGATAATTGCAAAGCACACAAAAAAGGTAATTTTTTGCCTGACTTACATTTAGAGCGTGTCTCAGCTTTTACCAAACAGCCTTGGTTACCAACAGAAAGAAAGCACTGAAATATGCAAATATTTAAAAACTAGCAAGCAGATCCCTGGAGAAGAAGGAGCAAAAAAGAAGTGGGGGAAGGGGCGCCAGCAGATAAGGAGACATCGCGGGCTGGGAGCTGCTTTTCTGAAGCCTCTTGGAAGTTTTCGCCAGGGGCAGCCCAGGAAAGCAATGGCATGAGGGCATTCTCCGAGGTCCAGCTCTCGAGCCATCCTCTGCCCACTTGAACCACAAAAGCAAATCGCCGCCGCGCAGGCTGTGATGTTTGCAGCAGCCTCAGCCTGCCCTCGCACACGCTCAAAGCAGGATATTTCAATGCTCTTTAGGCTTTGGTAGCGACGCTACAAAGAAAGGACAGCTCTACCTCTCAGCCCTTTCCCAGCCTGGATGAACACCGGGCAGATATTCCAGCTCTTATTTACACCTGGCTGACGTTGAAGGTTATGTTGCAAATCATGAGACCTGGAGATTTCGTCTTCTCAATCAGATCAAGACCTATATTACAAAGCTTTCATCCTAGTAACTTTGCTCGCCCTCGGTGACAGGCTGTATGTCAAGTGACTGGTCACCCTCAGCCCAAGGAAGGACCATCTGCAAGGTGTCCTTGCTCAGGGAAAGCAGTTGGGTTTTTTTCTCCACTGTCCTTGCTCGTTGCTTGCATATTGCTAGTAGTCTCAATAAACATGTGCTATCAGTTACACCAAGAGTGTTTGCGTTTCTAAAACGCTTTATAGGCACTTACGGTCTTATTCTGTTGGGGAGAGACTCCCACTGTAAATGAGCATAAAATGGGACATGTTGGGGCTTACAATGCCACAAACCCGGGCAGGCTGCAAATTCAAAAGAGGCAGAAAGAAATATTCCTTTGTGAATTATTTGCAGAGCTGGGAAGGAAGCTCTTCGCACGAGAGAAAAAAATGGTGCAAATTCAGAAGACGACGAGAGACATTCACGGAAGAAACCATCCCTCAAAACCGACTTTGTGGCTAATGCAGAAATTTCTGGCGCCCCAGATCACTATGGTTAGGTAAAGGAGTTTGGAGGAAGCATCCCGCTCTTCTTCCCACTGCCGTTCTGACCAGTCCCTATAGGGAATGCCTCCTACGGATCTGCAAATCCCACGTACATCCCTCCCTCCCCATCCCAAAGCCCATTCCTTGGGTGTCCCCTTTGTGTCGGTGACACCGGGGTGCCCCGGCCAAGGTGGGTGGGTGGCAGAGGCAGGCGCGGGGGTGCGCGTGTGGACCCGAGGAGCTGGGTGCGTTTTCTTCCCTGCAGGCCGCCACGGCTTCGCTTTTGTTTCCTGAGTAAATAGGAAAAGCCACGGTGGCAGGAAGGAGAAAGGCAAGGCAGGGCTCGGCGAGCAGCGCCTGTTTACAATGACAAAGGGCTCTGCCACACTTCGGGGAGGAAATTTTCCTTCCAGACTTCAGGCCTCATTAAGTGAGTGGGCACAGCTAATAGGCTTTGTGTGCGAGCGGCCCCAGCCTTGCAAGGTCCAGCTGTCACTGGGGCGAATGTCAAAAATAACAGCGGGCTCAGCCATTCTCCACCCCGCTCGGGCTTTAAAATTTATCTTTAAAAGGGGGAGGAGCAGGCAGTGAAAAGTAGCAAGCAATTAATGGGAGACAAAAGCAAATGGACCCGCCGGGGCTGATTGCAGGCGGGGGGAAAGTCCCCGGGAGCTGGGCTGGAGGGGTGGTGGGGAAGAAATAGAAAAGCTGAAGAGCCCCCCTGTCAAGCAGAAACTCTGTCGCGGCGATAAATGCACAGGCAGGGCTGGGAGGATGCTCAGGAATTGAAGGTCCCGGCGGTCCCTCTCCGGGCTGGGCTGATGCAGCCGCCTCCCTGCCACGCGTCTTCGCTCCCCGAAATCTCCCTCACAGATGGTGACTCCCAAACAGCGAGCACATGGCTTCCCTCGGATAATCCGGAGGTCAGGCTCCTCCGAAGTTTAGTCTCTCGCTGCCAGCAGAAAGCTGACAAAATTATGCAGAAATAAATATGCTTCTATGTATAACTTTTCTCTTTCACCCCGCCCAATCTCAGCCTGCCCTGAAATAATATTTGTATGCGTTTAGTTTATCCCCCTGTCAGCTCCGTCTGGAGGGAGACGCACAAATGGCTCGTTTGAGGGTATTTGTGATTCATGCGATAAATCAGTGGAAAAAAGGATTTAAAATCCCCAGAACTTTTAATAGCTTATTGGGTTTTGGCATCCACAGTCCTGCAGAACATGCCTGCTGTATTTTTAGCTAACCTCGAGCTGACTTTGATTTCAGGCAGCAGCATCGCACACTCCAGAGCTTGCCACCGTTTCTTTGTTTTGAGGGATGTGCCCTTACTCCATACCTGACATTACCCATGTTTTTAAAATACGTGGGGACACCCCTTCACTTTTACTGCTGAAGACTATTTGTCCATGAATCTTTCAGCCATGGGGTCTCTGCATCAAGGCAAGATTATGCCTGATCAGCCTGAACTCATGACATTTACACAGCGCTTTGCTACTTCTGGGTAGAAGACACGAGCTACAAGGAGTGGGTTCTGTATATCAGACAATTTAGGGGCCAAACTACGGTTTTCAAATGGAGAAGTGCTATCTTTGTGAAAATCCTCTGGGTCCTGTGTCTGAAAAACGGGGTCCCTGAAACAAAGGCACTTGCAGGAGTCTGCCTTAGAACAAGGGTTTAACATCATTTCTCTTTTTGCCAATTAGAAGTTCAAGCTGCAGGGACAGTTTGGCCTCCCAGCATCCCAGAAGTACAGGTTGGGGTTTTCCCACCTCTAAGTGCAGGCAGAGCTCCCAGCTGCCAGGAAGGGCTGGGATGCGCAGCGCCGCGAGGTCAAGGCAAAGGATGTCTGCGGTAGGTGCCCCAGAGGACTTCGGGGCCAAGCAGCCTCGGAGAGGACACGCTGACCCATCTGATTCAATTCAGGCTTCAAACAGCGGTTGCACACCTTTCCTGTGCCCCGCCGCATTCCCTGTTTTCTTATGCACAGAGACGCTGTGCGAAAACATAAATCTCTTAGGAGGAAGTTTGGGGTTAGTTTGAGGCTCAAAATGCGGCCACAGAAGACATAAATCACTCCTGGAAGCCCTTGAGGATCCCTGAAAACAGCACAGAAATTTTGCCTGAATGAGTCACGCTGGTGAGAGCTGGAGCTCTCAAAAGACGCAACAATACACCTTGATGGGAAGGAAGCGAAGACAGAGAACCTACTCCAAACACATCTGCTCAGATCCAGGGTTCAGCTTGTTGCACTTGTACAGGGAAATCTGTGCAAACAAACAGTTGTTGAATGGGTCAACTGAGCAGAGCGACTGAAGGAGCCGAACAATGGGGCGGTTTATTCACTTAATGTATGCCAAGGCCATTCACCAGGCAAGCACCTCTTAAGGAGCCACGTGATAAACAGACTCAAGTCGCTGTTTGCCGAGGTCATGCATTTGGGATGTCACGGACAATATTTGATAGCGGGAGCTACAAGGACGGCGCGGAAGCCGTCTCATTTCCAGCGCCTCCACGGTGTTGGGTTTTTGTTCTCTTTAATTGCACTTTGGTAGGAGAGGGGGTTGCTGAGCTCCTCATTGAGAAGCGATGCTTGTGGCTCCAGTGTTTTACCTTTCCGAGCCCTCTGTAACACTTGGAAAGTCAATGTGTGCTGCCCCGCGTTCCCATGCGTCCCTCCGTTGCCAGTCCCTCCATCTCCAGCCTCACGACAAACGGGGTTTGGAGTCCAGCAGCGAAGACAACACAGAGCCATCGGCATCTGGGGAAGGGCGCGCAAAAAGTGGGGGATGAATTCAGTGTTTAATTCACATGCAGCCTCAGCTTTCTCGACGCTGCAAAACGCTCAGAGATCCAGCTGTACAAACAGTGAGTTTGACAAATTTATCCTCCCCTTCTGCCCAAGGACCCTCTCTGGTCGCTCATGGCTTCCCTGCATTTATTTGCTATTCAAACAGATTTGGTGGATAACTATTCTTTAAAATAAAGCAAACAGACTGTACGGACCGCAGCAGCCTCCAGTTGGAGTTCCTCTGCTCAGTGGGGGTGAGGGGATCACAGTTTTTCCCTGCTTGTCGATGGAGGGTTTGTTCAACCCTTCTTTACCCGCAAAATCCACCGCTTCTGGTGAATGCCCACCTTCGGTACGGGATGGGGACTCGAGGTGGGAGGGTGGTGGGGATGGAGTTTTACACCATTTGCGCCGTCAGGTGGGGTTGTGTTCTGGGTGAGGTAGCGCAGAGCACCCAGAGCTGTTGGACAGCCAGTGAGCGGGCTCTAAACACCGTTTTAAAGTATTACCCTGGGACTTCAACAAAAGACAACAGGAGGGGAAAAGCACGAGAACAGGCTGATAAAGAAGGGAAGAGGAGGAACAAGAGAAGTGGCAGGAAAGAGAGAAAAGATGGACGGACAGACAGGGCAGGGTGCTACTGCATCGTGGGGATCATCCTGCATCCCTCCGGCTCGCTGGGCTGGAGGCTGCTCCTGGTCCAGCACCCATCGGGCTGGCTGTGCGGACAGCCTCGCTGACGGCCCCCCCGACAGGCCTCGACACGACACGGTGGAAGATTTCGGGAGCTGCACATTGGCCAGCCTCACCTCTTTGCCCACGCCGGCGGCCCCCTTCCCCCTCGACACCCAGGACCCGCCAGGATTTCCTACGCATCTGTATGCAAATCGCAGGCTGCCAGCACCGGGAAAGGCACTTTGTTCGGAGCATCCCCGGCACAGCTGCTCCGCTTCCCGGGGCCGGGCAGGCTGGCAGGAGACCCTCCGGCCGGCCGCACAGCGGGGCTCGGGATGCGGAGACGCCGAGTAAAGCGTTGCATCATTTTAGGGAAAGAGCCCAAGTGCTGCCCGGCCCACAGCCAAGGTCTGCCGCGAGTGGAAGGGTCTTGGGTAGGGGCAGGGGAAAATAAAACCTGCTTTTATAAAGCGTTGGGGTAGGTCTCGGAGGTAGCGAAGGATGGAGCCGAGTTTGGGAGGCCAAGCTGGAGCATTTTCTGTATTGACGTGGCTCCTTGTGTCCAGCTCAGCACCTGGCTGGGAAACAATCTGCTCCCAGGCTGGAAGGCAAATTCTTGCAGCTGAGGCTCGGTGGCAGGGCTTTGCTTCCCTCCAGCCCAAGAGACACAAAGCACAAGTCCCCCTGGCTCCCAAATACGATAGCCTTGGTTTTCTTCAGTATCTCAGCCAAAACCCTCCTCCTGCTGCCTTCTCCTTGGAATTTTTTTCTGTTAGAAATCCAGCACATTCTGAAAGAAAAAAAGCCCGTTGTCTCAAAAACCTGTTTATTTTCAGCAAGAAGTGTTTGCGGGGCCCCAGTGAGTTCCCAACCGTCTGCAAACAGAGAAACCTGAAACACCCCAGGAGGTGATTTTTCAATCTACCAAGACAGGAGCACTAGAAATCGCTGTGGATGCTAAAATGATCCATTACTCCCCAAAAGAGAGGATAACGTTAGAGGTGCTGGTCCCGAGAACCCATACGGGGTGGTTGTCTGATAGGGGATGGACAAACCCCAGCAGCCCCCCGGCCTCGCCGAGCCCTCCCACACTGGAGCAGCCCCCACCTCCCCTCCTCACCACTGGAAATCACAGCAGGTAGTGGGGAAGCAATGGGACCCCCCCCATTGAGGTGCGTGGTGCTCATGGGACATGCGAAAACCAGCACAAGGCAGCTTTTTACCAGTGTCGAGCTGATGGTACGGCTCCGTGCTTGGCCGGGGTGGCCAACCTGTGTGCAAACTCCTCTTGCCTCTCTGGTACCTCTTCCAACCGAGTTGTCATTTGCAACTCAAACAGCCGGTGCCTCGGGGGATCTGTTTATTTTCTTCTTTCTGCTGGACGAGATTCTCTGGCTCAACACTTTATAAAAGCAGATTTTATTTTTCCCTTCATCCCATGTGACACAGATGCAAATGGGGAACAGTAGGATGCCAGCTTATCTTTTATTTGTGCTTTTAGTTTATAATTGCAGTCTGAATCACTGACTTTTAAGTTATGCTACGTTCTGCCTCAGCAGAGAAAGGGAGAGGAACGGAAACAGGGAACGATCCCTTGAAGTTCAGTAACACCAAGCAGCTTTGCCTTCAGACAAAAAGGCGTTTGCAAGTGTTCCTCCCGTTCGTTAAAGGCACAAACAATTCCCATGATGAAATAATAAAGAGAGTTAATTGAGACGGAGGGAAAAAAAAAAAAAAAAATAATTGAACAAGAAAGGCTGCTTTGCTTCCTGTGTGACCGTTGTGCTCATGACTGTGGTATCCGTTTTCCAGCTCTGATTTGGGGAGTTCAGAGTGTTTCACCTCATCTCCCAAAAATCATCTTTTGGGTGGATGGTAAAGCAAAGCTCCCCAAGCGCACGGCCCCCGTCTCCCCCGCGCAGCCCTGCCTGACACTGGCGAGCTGTCTGTCTGCTGTCCCCGCATCCGTCCCAGCATCCGTCCCCGCTCCCGCCAGGTTAAACCACGACACCGGGGCCCGACGAATCCGGCCACGCCGTGACCTGCATTAGCACATCCCACAGGAGCCAGGGCTGCCGGCCCCACGCTGCCGCAGACACGGGAGGCGAGAAAACAGTCTCAGCCCCACCGGCTGCTCCGGCAGTGCGCGAGACACCGGGACAGCCCGGCCGCTGGCTCCCTCCTCCCTGTCCCTCCGCAGGGATGGAGAGTGTGATGTTGCTGTAAATCCCCCAGCAACGCGGTCTCAGCCGTGGAAAGGGCTTTTTCACTCAATACTGAGCCCTAACTTGCTTTTGAAGGATGTTCGTGTTTGATTAGCCAACCTCAGCACCCCCATTGCATCAAGTCAGGGTAATTAGAGACCTCGTGTTAACGAGTAAACAAAGGCTCAGGAGCCTAATTGACACTTCCAAGCCCATGCGTGTTGCTAATTGCCAGAGCTGGACCCAACAGCCCCTGAGCTAACCCATATTAAACCCTTCCTATGAATAAGAGTTATCCCCCCTATTCCCGACACCAGGAAATCTCCAGCACCAGGACAGGGGGAGAAGCTGGGATGGGTGCTGCAAAACACAAGGTGGTGGGATGGGAGCTGCCAAACGGAAAGTGTCGGGATGGGTGCTATGTGCCTTCCTCCCCCGTTAAAAGCCCCTCCCGAGGCTCCCAAGCAGACAATACCGTCGCCCACCGTCCGTGTCCCCCCGGCAATGACCCCGGAGGACCACCCTCCTCGGGGGGGAAGGGGAAGGGGGCTGCCCCGCTCCACCAGCCCCTCTCAATCTTCCCCAGACAAAAGCCCGTCTCGGGGGAGCGGGTCGGGGCAGGGCTGTCTGGTGGGAAGCGGCAAGGATGGACCCCGTGGGAGATAGTTTTGGAGGAGAACTGGGAGAGCAGAGGTGAAAGGGCAGCCCTCCCTTCCCACCATTCCCCCTCCCCACTGCCCTGGCTCACTCCTCCTGGCCTTTGCTTCTCCATCACGCTGCTCCCCCCCCCGCAGCCTGGCCTCCGAAAGAGGGGAAACCCCAGCGCAATTCATGGAGTATTTCACTCCCAGATAATTTACGGACGCGGCATCTGCCGGATGCGGGGGACACTGTACTTAATCTCAGCTTTCACGTCCTCTAGCCTCTTTCACAATGAGTTTGGGTATTATTCAGGCAGTTGGACTAGATGAGCATTGTAGGCCCCTTCTAACTGAAATATCCTGTTCTACTCTATTCTTTTTTTTGCCTAAAAGAACCTCAAAAAGCACTAAAAGTGCCTCTTTGTCTGATCCCAATCGTAGGTCTAGTGCAGTTCATCCAGGCGAACCGCACCGAGAAACTCAGCCTGCGGATCATGCCTTGTCCCGTGGGAGCTCAGCCTTGGGCAAGGTGTGACAGAAACACCAAAGCAACCTTCATTTCTTTCTGCTGCACACAGCAGGGGCCGAAACCTGTCTCATCAAGTAAAGCCTTCCTTAAATTAGGTTGATATTATGGACTTAAGAAGCTCCTGGAGACAGGATTGACACAGACAGGCTAAAACAAACACCTGAGCTGAAAACAGAGGTGGAGGCAAAAGACAGCAAGCAATAAGAGCTTTGAAATGCCCCGTAGTGCAGCTTGGATATCCTGGTGAGACATCCCTGCAGGTCTGCCTTTATACAAAGCAACATCAGAGGATGGAACTGGGAAATAGATGTTTCCTTCATGGCAAAAAAAGAGACAAGCCCCCCCCCCAGCAAAATTACCCCCCATTAAATTTGCCAGCCAAAAGCTGCTCCATCCCACCTGATATCCTATCTGCGCGGAGCCCATGTCGGATTGTGAAAATTAATTGTGGAGAGTGCTGATGCCTGGCTTAGTGCAGCATCGTTTTGGGCTGCGCACCCGCGTTGCAGCCCTTGTGTCCCCAA
Source organism: Aviceda cuculoides (assembly GCA_035590195.1). Taxonomy (NCBI): domain Eukaryota; kingdom Metazoa; phylum Chordata; class Aves; order Accipitriformes; family Accipitridae; genus Aviceda; species Aviceda cuculoides. The sequence goes on from JAVJGG010000009.1 coordinate 30,540,410, forward strand.
ACGGTGTTCGGGTGCTGGGGAGCATCCGGGCCAGGCTGGGCGCAGACCAGATGCACACTTTCACTAATGGCCTTTCAGGTACAACATTATTATTTTCCTCTAATGGCGTGCTTTTCTTTTTTTCTTCCTCGCTGGCTCATAAAAGGCACATCATAACTACAGAGGGAGGGGAAAGAAAGAAAAAAAAAAAGGCTAAAGCTTTGCAAATTACAGCAATCAGAGAGCCTGAACCATTAGGAGCATCTGGGACTGCATTTTACATAACAGTGGACACTTTCTTTGAAACAATTACAGCTAATAATGAATTAGGATTGACTGGGCTGTAAACGTTTCAAATTGCAATTCAGAGACTGTCACTCCTCACCATCCCCTTCGTGCTGAAAAAAGCCCTCTTAATGCTCGGCCCCAGTAGTTCGGTGGGGATCTTGCGAGGAGATGAGCTTCTCCGGGGCCACGAGTGCCGGGTCCCACGCCATGGGCTCAGCCTGAGCTCTGTTGGATTTGGGATCTTGCCTCCAAACGTGGCCCGTGGCAGATGCTTCAGGGAAGAGTTTACAGCGTAAATTGATGCATCAGGGCGTTTTGTCCCTGCCTGTTTCGACTAATCCCTGTTCAAGGGTGGCTCAGCAGGCTGCTGTTTTCTTCTAAGGAACTGCTTTCCAAAGGGACGAGGGCATGGCCCTGAGCCACGCTGAGGAGATGCTGTATTTTGGCTCATGGGGCGTCCTGTCTCCAGCCCCTGTCAGCCCAGTGCTACGCTGACGTCTCCAGCCCAGTCTAGTCCCAGCTTTTTGTCCCATACCATGGGATCCGAGTTGCCCTGGGCCTGGAGTCTCACACGTACCCGCAGCTGAGACCATACCCCAGCCGTGGCTCAACATCCATCACAGGCTGGGGCTTCTTCTGCCTAGTTCGGGGCAATGAGACCCTCCAGCCATAGCGGACTTAAGAAATGCATGAGTTTAATAAAAACTAGAGATGTTATTGCTCTTCTTCTCACCTTGTCTCCGGCGGTGGCACTGGCTCTGCAATGCCATTGCCTGGGAACCCACAGTACCCACATGCACAGGAGCCGTCCCCAAGCTGAGAAGTCCCCATGTGTCCCCCCCAGGCCCCCAGGCAGAGCAAGGACAGAGCTGGGGAGGTCACTGCGGCTCAATCCCCCCCCATGGCCAGCACAAACCCCCCCAGCTGGGCTGCGGGTCCGTGTGCTCGAGCTCCCACCGCAGCTGCCTGAAAGACACAGGTACCCGAACACGCAGTTAAGAAAAAAAGCATCAATCCCTTCACTTTTGCCAGAACAAAAACCTTTCTTTAAAAGGCAGCAAATATAGAAGGGGAGACTGAGAGGAGGGCACATTTGCGGCCCCTCGGCGGGCAGTGCAGATGTGGTATAAATGGGGTGATCTCTACCCTCTCAAAGCCCCCTTCTCTCCCGAGTTGGCAGATCCTAAAAGGCCACTTGTTTTGCAAGTTGGCTGCTGTCTCGCCCATCGTCTCCCGGGGAGGCACAGTGTCACCTCAGGTTTCTAAGATCATTCCCACTGACTGGTGCTCATCCCTGTTCCTGTCTTGCTTTTGTCTCCCTTTCCCCGGAGGCTCACCAACCGCCGAAAAAGCAGAAGAGACATGAAGAGGCAGCAAAGATCCCAAATTCTCCCAGTCCCAGTCCTTCTCAGGAGAAAAGCAGCATATTCAGAGACGAAAGGAGGCAAACTTAACCTTAAGCAAGAGAAAGCCCACGCTCCTGTGTCAGATACAGCCTGAGGAACTTTTTTGTATCTATTCCTTGGTGGCATTTGAGTTTCGAAATGCTCAGCGAGATGCTCCCCTACCATCAATCCACAGAGCACAGCTGCCACCTCTTGCACCCTGGACCCACCTTTCCTTCCACCTAAACCTGCCAGATTCTAAATAACAGCCTCCCTTTCCCATCTTCGGGAAACCTGAAGCCTCGCAATAAGCATGCATGGCAAATGGCTGCCTATTTTATGGAGATGGCTCACACCAGCCTTAAAACTCTAATTATAGAAGAATAACAAGGCTCTAAAGCTCAGAAGCACTTAGATATTATTTCAAGCCAACCAACAAGGAAGTTACAGCTGCTGTAATTAAACATGACACAGAGAAGTCAAGCATTAAATGCAGGTTCATTAAGAAAGCACAGAGACTCGGTGATCCATAAAGGCAGGACCTTGTAGTCATGGGCCAGCCGGGGAGAAACGCAGAGAGGGGAAGTCTCACCCGTCTACCTCAAAAAGGCAGCAGCAAAGCTACTAATTGCGTTTGCGCTGACAATAACGAGCCACTGGCGGGACTTTTTGGAGCACGGCTGCGGTGGGGTTCCCGGGCCATCACCCTGTGCCATGACTCCGGCCAGGCACCGCGCAGGGCCAGCACCCGGCCCCACAGCACCCACCGCTTCGCTCCTGGCCGCTGCCAGCGAGCTCTTGCTCCTCTGTGCAAAAAGAGGGGGGGGAAGGTCGGGTCCTGCCTCCTCCTTCCCGGCTCCCTCCCAGCTTCGGTGTGTCCCCCCCCCCCGGGGGTGCCACGCTCCCGGGTATCCCAGCCCAGAGCCCTCAAACCCTCTCGGGAGTTTGTAAACGAACGTGCACTAATTAAGCAGGTCTCTGGGCAGGGCGCTCGTGTCCTGCAGAAGCTGGAGAACAGCAGTCCGGGCAGGGGCCGTTTCGGGGAGCTTTGGGGGAGCAGGGAGGGGAACCGCCAGATGCCACATTTTGTGGTGTTCAAGCAGGTTTTGCAGAGCCAGCAGCTGTATGTCTTTACTACCAAAAACCCCCACAAACCCCAAGAAAATGTTTTTGCCATTTAGGTGCTTCTCTGCCAGTCGGAACCTCACGCTCCCCAAGCTACTATCGCCGTGTGTAGGGCAGGATCGGGCCCATTGGTGCTGAGCCTGGCCGCTCTGTAGGATGCTGGCACAGGGTAGGGCTGTTCCCTCCGGGTTTAGGCAAGACTAAGGTTTTTTCCGCATGGCAATCGCAGTGCCAAGGGAAGGCAGCCAGGCACAGTGAGACCCCCCCCCAC
>JAVJGG010000009.1:30567887-30625392 GCA_035590195.1 Aviceda cuculoides
GGTATATTTTAATTCCACCAGAAGTAATGAGTGCAGCTGGAATACAGGACGGTCACCTACCTACTGGCTAAATCACAGATTTTATAAGAAATCATTAGAGGAGAATTTAAAAAAAAAAAAAAAAAAAAAAAAAAAAACCCACCGTTTGGCATGAGCTGTTGTTGCATTACCTCTGCCTTTAATGAATGCTTTCAAGTACTGAAAACAAGCTGCAAAATGAACTTAGCAAGCTCATTTCTTTTTTTGGCAGGTAAGTATCTCAGGAAATGATCCTGAAAGCAATAGCTGGTCGTAAGTATCTTCCTGGGTTTTTTCTCTTCTTCAGGACCAGGAATATTTTGCACTTCAGGGACATTTAAACCACTTCCCTCACCCCGCTGAGGATTAATTCCCTGTGACAGAGAATTCAGCCTGGTTCAGCAACCTCACCTGAAACTATCCTGGAACTGTGAACGTGCAACCAGGGGGCTGATTGTTTTGCAAGATTCAAACTCTCCCATTCAAATTTAATTTTCAAGAATAATTCATTCTCTGAAGCTGCCAAATTTGCAGACACCCTCCTCTCCTCTCTACCCATGACTGACTGGCTCCATCTCCTGCAATCCCACACGAGCGCAGCATTCCTGCAAGATCATCCCTCTCTGGTCTGGGAAAACATTGAGCTGAAAAGCTGAAGGTGAATAAGCAAGAGCAGCAAAATGGGAGGTGTTGGGGAGGAGGACTGGGAGGTGATGGGGGTTTGGGTAACGAGCAGGCTGCTGTCTCCCTGCAGCCATCTTCTCACACTGGTTCCTTCCCTGGGCAAGGAGTGGTGCAGGATCCACATGGGACAAGCTGGGAAGCCCTCCTTAGACCCATTTGCGTTAGTAAAAGGCTCTGTACAACTCACTAACTGCAGTCGTTTGGGAGTTGCCTTCAAAATAAGTGTACGGAGAAACACTTGCTTTTGTCAGGTTTCTTACAGGTGGGGGTTTTTTGTTGTTTTTTTTTTTTTTTTAATTGAAAGCTAAAAGAAAAGCGCAGCTATTTAAAGATTAAAAGAGAATCCACAATCCACAAGAAGCGCTGGAGAGCCTTACAAAATTAGCCCACACGTTCCTTAACCTAATCTAGAGGCATAGCTCCCATTTGACAGCCTTTAAAATATTTCATAACATTTGCAATATTCTCAGCTTCAGCTTTGAAGCTCTCCCCAAAGACTGGTTTTTCCCGTCTCTGCATGGATTTATAATCACCTGCCAACATCCGCGCGGAGCCTGAACTATTCGGGGAGTTTCATGCTTTGAAGTGACAATGCATCAAAGCCGAAGCGCAATCGATGCCGCCCCCACATCACCTCCAGTCAAATATTGACACGCGAGAAGGTGCCATATAATAACATAATAACATCTATTCACTGCATACAGAGAAAGTTTTATCTGCTTCTATCCCTTCCTGGGACGTGGCGGGCTTAAGAATAATGCAAGAGGGGGGAAAAAAAAAAAAAAAAAAAAAAAAGACATCTGCCCTTCTTGCTGGGTGTGATACTTCCAAGGGCTCCGCTGCTTCAATTCGTCTGACACTGACCATAAACGCTCCCTCACGTAAAACAAAGCTGGCATCGTCAACAAATAAATTTCCGGAACAAGGCCAATGAGCCTGACATATCTCACCCCCTGCTCCATGTAAATTAGCTTTTTAGTAGCACTTTTTCTCCCAAAGTTGTGGTGCCTGGCAGCAAACAGGCAGGACCCTGGCTCTGGCCTGGATTTGCAACTTCAGTTAAAGCAAAGCCCATCGTCTCCCTGCAAGACTGAGGAAGCTACTTAAGTTTTTGAGCATAAGCAAGTTTTTCGTGAGATACCCCTTCCGTGGGAACCTCCACCTCCCTTATCTGCTTACCAGACCCCAGCAAGGTTCCATATGTGGCTACACTGCCAGACACTGGAAAAGAAACCCCCATCTGGGGCTTGCTCACGCTTTTCTCCCCATAGGAAAAACCCAGCCTGGGCTTTGCCTCTCTCACCCCGAGCAACCCCAGCTCCCCCCTCGAGCCTCTACACCCACAGGGTCGCTCAGCCCAGCTTCCCCAGCACAGCCCCAAAGACCCGACAGGCGGAACATCTCACGTAGCCGTGACCAAACGGCCAAACCCCTCGGGATTAAGGAAAGGAATAAAGAAAAGGAAAGCACTTGCATTTCTGCGGCGCAGGTTTCACGGCTGTTTACATCTGGCACACGGATGCAGCCGTGCGCGCCCAGCAGCCAAACAGCTGGAGCAAAGCTCGTTGTGGCCAGGCTTGCACACAGAAACAGGTATTTTCCCAAGCGAAGCAGCTCTGATGAGCCAGCAAATAAAGAACAGTAAAGTTGGAGGCTGGAGCCAAAAAGCTTGGCCTTCGTTACCAGTAATAGGAAGCAGGTGGCTCTGAGCAGTGAGTGACAGGGCTTCAACGTGGTGGATTTCAAAAAAAAGAAAGATTTTAAATTAAAAAAAAAAAAAAAATCCTTTACTTCTTTGGTCAATTTGTGGTATCCTTGAGCTTCTCAGCAAGAACTTCGTTCTGTGGGGAAAGCATTGTATTTTATAGGAGCTTAATATAATTTAGTGGGCACACAGGTGGATTACTGTTTGCTTTTGTAGCCATAATATACGATGACTTACAAAGAAGCCTGAGAGAAGAATAATGTTTCTGTACTTCACGATGAAGGACTTATTGTTGTTTTCACTCCTATTTGTACAAAAAACAGTTTAAAGTGGTGCTGGATTTGAACAGTCGAAAATAAAAACCACTGTGAAGATCTAAGCACACAGCCACGCACTCACCCTTAGCTTTCCCTGGGCAATTAAATGGGCTCATATTAATTCTCAAAGAAAGTGCTATCATTATACTATTTTTTCTACCTAGTAAGCACCATCTGTACAAACATACATCACATTTTCTGCTGGATTTTTATCTCCCATTCCCTGCATTAATTGAATCGTTCTCTTCCATCATGTTTTAACTAGACTTTTTGGCTTCACTTGTGCTGCAGGATGAGTTGTGGGCACGACACCGAACGCTTTCCAGCCCCAGCAGCTGAGCCGAAGGCACAAATCTGTTTGGTAGAGGTGGGAGCAATCAGGATTCTGGGATGGTTTTGGGGCCAGCTTGGGACGAGCCGAGCCCATACCACAGCCTCAAAGTGTCCATTCCTGTTGCACATGTCCATGGGAAAAATATCCTGCAGCTTCTTGGCCTGGGAATGAGTTTGGGGTGCACTCTTCAGAAGTGAAGGTGAGGGTGATGTCCCACTTCATCTCCATGCCCGACAGGTTTCATGCAGGAGAGATGTTCGGGAAGATTGATCCCAGTTATCCCTGCTCCGATCCCAGTTATGCAAAACCAGCCAGCGTTAGCGCACCATCAGTGCCTGTCGCACGGGATGCCAGCTCATTTACCGTGTGCTCATTAGCAATGCAAAGCCCCGTGCCAGCGTTTATCTCATTTCCCAGAACATGGAAGGCTCAGTCAAGCAGAGCTCAGCCTCTCGCTAACTCAGCCCGTGACTATTGCGAAGCTCACCAAAAAAAGAAAAGAGAAATTAGAAAATACAGCAACCTGCTTGGAGACCAGCACAGAAACCCAGGGGAGTCGCCAGCACCGGAGACTCTCAGATGTTCCTGATTCACCCCCACCTCAGGAGTCTCCACCTCTAACCAAGTGTGTCTGAAACGGAATAACGGCCTCATCCAGCCGACGGTTTTCCCACCTGCCAGGAAAGTGCCGTCCTTGCCTTTGAGGCTGGAGGGCTCGGTCCCCCGTGGGGACGGTCCTTAAGGAGGAGAGCGATGGCAGCTTTCGTCTGCGTCGCCCGCAACCAGTGCGATGGCGCTGCTGGTCTGCAGAGAGGTCCTCGCCGAGCACAGCCCGAGAGCAGCTGTCTGCCCCGGCAGGAGGAAGGGAGAGAAAAAATTAATGAGCTTCTCTTCAATTCGGACAGTTGTTCTGACCTCTTTTTACAAAGTATGCCTGTAAATAACCAGTTTCCTTCTGAAAAGTCCATTTGAAATGACATTTCACTCCCTAATATCACAATCAGACGCTGTGGTAATAGAGAAATCTTTTCTTTTTTTCACAAATAATTATTTTGTTTAAAAAAAATCCTGCCTTGCAAAATAGTTACGTGTTGATAGAAAAGGCATTTTCATTAACAAGCTCAGCTGTTCCACCCCCCAGTGCTGACGAGCTCTAATCAAATGGCATTCACAAGCATCCCCTGGTAGGGGGAATTATTTGTAGCATCGTTTGCTGGTGAATCCCCTCCCCGGACTTTCAAAATCCTTGCAGCTGGATTTTTATCCTGGTTTCCAAAGATGAGGTTTCTGCAACTGTGCTGGTCGATCCAGTTGCTTCTCGTGTCCAATTCACTACCAATGTTTAAAATCATTCAGTTATGGGTGGAATGATGGCTAGAAGAAAGGAAGGAAGGGTCTCAAATATAAGTTTTGTGAAAAATATGGCCTAAGTAAGGGAAATAAAACAAAGCAGAAAACTTCATCCCTTGCATGTTCTGTTGGCAACGTGCTGCTGACGCATTGCATCCGTGCAGCCAGAAAGCAGCCCTTCCTCTGAAATAAAAGGGGACAGATATGGGAATAAAGGATACAGACCCACAGGACATAAAAACTCGTTAGTCCTCCTGTGGTATGAGATACTGCAGAACAAACCCCAGGAAAGCAGAGCTGGCGGTAATGGGAGCGGGATGCTGTAAAACATGAATCACAGTCTCCAAATGAGGGAGTGGAAGTCAGGACCACAGTCTTCTAATATTCGTTCCTGAGCGCAGTAGAAACACTTAGGGGAAATATTCAAGGAGCTCTTGTACTTGGAGCTCTGAAAAACACTACAGAGATCTTCAGGGACAATGTTAAACAAAATTGCAGTCATAAAAAACCTCGCAATATAAGTACAGCAATCCCCATTGGAACCGGGTCTGAATGCAGAAGCACATGTTTTGGGGAGCAAGGAGGGTGGGAGAGGGGGTGCAGAGGTGCATTTCACAAGGGAGGTTCTCCTGACTGGAGCTGATCTCCTCCATGAGCAGCTCTGTTTAAGCAACGCCGCGTCACAGGTGAAAACAGATGTATTTAAAAATTTTGGGCTGATGCATAGAAAGCCATCAGGTAGCCCGGGGGTATGTCATATAAAACATAAAATATTCCACTCGACCACTTCTGAAATGACAGGCAAGGTTATCTGTACCCTGAACTCATCTCTGGAGCTCCCCTAACTCATCCTAGGTAGGAGTTAGGTACTGGAGAAACCTCCCTGGTAGTGAGGACACTAAAGCAATGGAGCCAATTGTGTGGGGAACAGTGAAGTCTCCAAGTTCCTGAGATTTGTGAAAACAGGGTAGGAAATTATAGATCAGATATAGGTAGACGGAGGAGCGGATTTCTGTGGTGTCCTGATGCCCTCTCCCAGCCCCGTTTTCTACGACTGTGGCTGTATTGATACATATCTAAGAGCAACAGGGGAATTTCAGGCTGAAATCCTAGCCCTGCTGAGTTCAGGGAGTTATGCAATTAATGCAAATGGCTTCGTTTTGATGAAGCTCTACATTTTGATCAGCTCGACTCAGATTCGTCAAGTAGAGCTTCCACTTGCAGGAGACCCTCTGTCATCCAACAGTCTCCCCAAGGAGCACTGGGCTACGCTGGGTAGCAAAGGGCAGTTGGCTCTGATTCCACGTGTTGGTGTCTTTAGCCAGGCAGTGCTCAGAGAGCCTGGAAACTGGGTAATCTTTCTTTTGTTGGCTGCTTAGGTCTGATATTGTAGTCCTACACAGTCCCATTTGTCTCAAATTACCTGCGCTGCATTAAATGAAGGGTAGACTTGCTGCCGTTGCTGTTTGGGGTCTTTTCCTCCGCTACAGTCACAGTGTTAGGAACAGATAAAAGACAAAGGCAGAAGACATTATGGGAGCATTATCGGCTAGCTTTGAAAATAAATCAAAGGAAAGGACTGTGGAAATGATGTTTGATGACATGGAATTTTGGGAAGAGAAATTTTTCAAGATCAGTTGTTTGAATCCTCCATGAAATCCACTAATGCATTGTTGTGCTTCAGAAATTGGTGGTAATTTAATTCCACTTACTCTTTTCCTCTCCTGAACTGCTGTTCCTCATGTTCTGTTCTTCCCTTTCTGTCCACTGCTCTGTTTTCATAGTTCATTAAGACATAACTAAGGCTCTAAGGCTGAACAAACAAAGCCAGAAATAGGACAGCGGTGATTAAAAAAAAAAAACAAAAACAAAAAAACCCAAAACAAAACAAAACCCAACAACAAAAAAAACAACATCCAAAGGCTACATCAAGGCCCTGTTGGCTTCCACACATTGCAAACAGTTAGATAGTGGCAGCAACGAGACCAAGGAGCTAACATTTCAAGTAGAAAAGCCTTGGTTTCATTAAGATCTTGCTCAGCTCTAGGTCTTGCAAAGATCTTGTGGCAGTAAGTTCCCCAAGTTATCCGTGTCCAAGAACAGTGTCTAGAGCTTCACCTCCAATAGCCTGTTCTTAGCAAAGCCAAAAGGGAGCGAGTGGGGTTCAAAGAGAGAATTAAGAGCTGAAGCTGGCGGATCTATTCACGTAGAGACAGGGATGAGTCACTGACGTCCATGACGCAGGCTCCCTTGACTGCTAAATGAACGGCACTTACCCTAACTGAGATTTACCATCTTCGCCAGGCCAGCACTGAGATTCAAGGTGAATTTTCCCGTCTTCAGCTCTGCAGAGTTCTTTTAGGCTTATAACTCAAGCAGCCCTGCGCTGACAGCCGGCCGGTGTCCATTGCCTCTGGAGGACATGAAGTGTTGCTCGGTCTGAGACATCAGCTTCTGGACCCGTCTCTTCAGATACATCCCTGTCTCTTGGTGAGAGCAGACCTCTAAGCCATGTTGTGGGTTGTATTACGAAAGGAACCTCTGCAAGAAGCTGGGAGGCCCGGCTGCACATCAGCTGGATTTCAGTAGCATTTGTCCAGGGATGTTTTCGAGTGACGATGCTCCGCAGATGCTCCTCCAAGGAGCACAGCACCTGCTACCATTTTGTATTTTCTTCAGCAGGCGTGCACAACAGCGATATTTATCCTTTGCTTGCTTACCCACTAGAGAGAATTTCATTTCCTGAATTCACCCTCCCCATTTCGTTCATTAAATTGTCTTTTCTTATTTACAGCGATGAGGCTGTTAGGATGACACTTATGGATGTGTGCAGATATTTGAAATGTACCCACTTCAAACAGTGTTCATGCGAAGAGTGGGTAGTTATATTCAGGCACGGTATGAAAAATAATAAGCCAGGCCCAAATGTCAAATATAATCATGGGTGATATTAACCTCCCCAGTGAAAGGAATACATCCCTTTGTGAAATAACCTGGCTTTAATGTTCAAGATTGCTACAACAGATTAAACAGCAGCCCCTGATAAGTTGCCTACACTAAAAGCATAATGGAAATTGAAAACATAATGTACCTCACTTAAGTGATTCACACTATTAATATGTAGAGTTTTCTAAGCTATAGTGTTATCAGAGTTGAACAGTGAGAATAAATAAGGGTTTGTTTCCTCATTTTTTTCTGAATAACAGAAGAAAACAGATGCATTTATGTCCAGGGAAGAAAGAAGAAGTCAAATTTTTTCTGAGAAGTAAGGTTGGCATCTTGAGCAAAATCTATTCCATGCTGGGTAGACGAAAAGGGAGAGCGCTCGCTGTTGCCCTGCCCTTTTCCTGAAGAATGGGTTTGCAGTGACATTTCCAATCATATTTGCACGTGCAACACGTGTCTGCATTCTTTACAAAATTATTGTGGTGTATCTCTCCATTGATCTCCTGTCCAGCTGGCAGCCCGCAGCTCAGTTAGCCACCGGGCTCTGATTCCAGCTCTATCTCTTCGGCTCATAACTGTGCTTTCTTATCTCCAAATCCATCCCCCTCTGGCACACGCCCCCGCGGTGTGCAGGGCTATGTGGCATCCAAAACCACTGTGGGCAAGAAGTGCTGGAATCCACTCCGTTAAACACAGTCTGCACAGCAGGGATGGGACTTTCCACAGAAACCCCCAAACCTTGGTGAGAGTATTTCGATATTCAGAGCCTGAACTGAACCTTAGATGGTGGTGACCAAGGCCAGGCTCCAAATCTGGTAGAAGATGATGCGGGAGAGACCCTTCCAAGTATGGGATGTAAAAGCTGGTCACCTGTAGGATGTAAGAACTCATTGCATAAGATAATAAAAAAAATAGTGATCAAAAACCCAAACCAGACACACATTCACCCTTCTCCACACAGAAAAAGAGGCAAAGTAAAGCAAAGTAGGTGTAATAAATAATTAATAAGCTTACTCTAGATTTCGATGCAAGCAAGTGCTAATTCCTATGGTAATACTGAACAAGATGATCTGTGGATGCTTACAAGAAAGGGTGAGTGGTTCATCGTAGGATGGACACTCACACACCGACATATGCACAGCATCACCCAGTCTGTGTCCACCGCAGCTTCCAAACCTTGTGAGATTTAGAAATATCAGATTTCCTTTCAATTACGGTCTCTCATAATCTATTTCAGTGGAAAGCCTCAGGCTGGATATCTCAGCTCTAAGAGCTAAACTGTACTGTTTAATCTGCTTGTTGACTTTTCAGATTTAGCGCTGCCAGAGCTGCACCTTTGGTCTACAAAAAACATCTTACAGCTGCCCCTGTTCCCTTAAAGGCTATTTAATATCCAGAGATGTTAATATATTTTCTTCAGAAACAGTGCACTGTGAGTCTAGAAATCCCTTGCCAGTGCCTCCGCAAGTTTGGGATAAAGCTGCTTTAAAACATCCTTCCAAATGGACATCGACAGCGAAGATATTACACTTCGCCCACGTATTAAATAGCTCTCGTTTTGTTTTCGCGGTGCCGTGAAACACCCGCGTCCAGCCCCCTCGGGAAGCGCTGAAGGACAGAAGAGGCCAAAAGCATTTTCTCAGTGCCAAAAAGGGAGGGCGAAAAAAGTCAGCACTCAGCGATGCCACCTCTGTTTCTCACCGCTTCGATAGCGCTCACGGGACAGCGGTCGTCCCGATGGGTTTGACCTTCCTTGGCCATCGAGTGTCACTTGTGCAGGGACTCCTGCCTCAAGTCCCCCATGGGGCTACAAAAGCTGGGGACGTGAAGCAAGAGAAAGAAGCCAAAGGTTCTGGGAAAGAAATCCCCGCGTCCCTATATATATATGCACATGCCGACGCTGCGGGCGCAAGGAGAGGGTGCGTGGAGGACTTGATGGTTTTGTATTGAAAGACAAGAGGATTTCAGAAATTATCTTCCCCCCCCGCACAGGCTCTGGCCATCGGCTCCCTGCCACAGCGACGCGCGTGCTGGGGATAACCGTGCCGCATACAAAACGTCTTCCTTACTAGAGCCTTGAGGAGAGGCTGGGATTTGCTCTGCGCAGACTCATATTAGATAAATTATTTGGTACGTCAGAGAGTCCTTCCCATCTCTTCTGGCTGCGCTAATGCCTCAGCTATCACCGTTTCAAAAGAAATATTAGTTACCAAATCCCAGAGGTCCCTCCCCGACATGCTCGCAGCGGCAGTGAGGAGGTTGCAGGGAGCTTCCCCAGCCTCTCCTCACAACCAATTTCACCCCAGCTAACACGCTCTTGAGCTTTTTATTTTATAGATTTAAGCTTCTTAATCGTGAAAAGCAAAAGCTTTGTCCGGTTCCCAACAACTCCTCAATTTGGATGGGAAGTGTTGCCTTTTGGATGTGTGAGTTACAGTGCGCTGGGCAAGAGAGGGAGGGAGCGAGCTGGGCTGCCCACCCCGAACGTGCCCGGCAAGGGGGACAGGACCCACACTTTAAAAGCTGATTCTGGGACAAGATAAAGGTCAGACCATTATAGGATTTCTAGCCACAACACTTCCTTGATCTTTATTCGTCTGCTTTGGAGAAAGCTCTTGATATAGCCAGTGAATAAGAGTCCCAATCCACTAAAGCAATTTTCAGCAGCACTAGCCTGTGAAAAAAATCATGAAGCATTATCACTCATTAAAAGACAGAAAAGGCTGGGGTAGAGGAAAACGCTGAAACCTCTTTGATTCTTTTTTCCGTGGTGGAGCGGATCGCTAAATGAGAAGTATACAGGCTGAATCCACAAACGAGCTAGAAAAAAATCTTGCCCTTGTGTTTAAGTGGATAAACATGAAGGTCTGTGGGGAGGTTATTCCAAGCTGACGAAGGTTTACTCATCTTACCTCTTTGCCTGTAAACACATCCAGCACATTTCAAGCAGAATCTCACCAATTCACTTTCTGCAGGAAAGGCTTTAAAATGATCAAACACCACAAGAGCTCTCAGCACCCTCTCATTTCTGTCTGCAGGAAGAATCATATTTGCATTTTTCCTATGGATTGTTGTTGTCAAATTGAAATCCAGGCACTGAAAATTGAATCCTGCTGAGTTCTGATAACTTTTTTTTCTTGGATCTGAACTTCCGGTGGTTGAAGGTATTGAGCAAAACTCACACTGACTTCAGCAATGAAAATCGGACCTCGCATTGCCGTCCTGTGAAACAGATGGGAAGAGCTGACAGTTCAGCAGCTTACCAAATACATCACCTCAGTTTTCAGCCTAGAAAATGAAAAACCAGTTCCTGTGCTCAGGTATGTTTCTGTCTGTTATTTGGGGGCCCATGCACTTGTCCATGTTTTTATTTATAAAGACAGAACATGGTGAAGCTTAACCTGTACCGTATGGGTATCATGTGTGATTTTTTTGGCTGTGCGATATTCTTAATAACCAGGGATTACAAACTCAAAATGAGCCTGTATGGAGGCCTCCCCTTCTGTGTTTTTGTTCTCTTTAAAAGTTTCTGACATGTTGGCCCTAGGGACCACAAAACACAGTAAAACATATTCTGTAGCTAATTCATGGTAACTGTCATCGTTAGGCATTTAACTGGCAATGTCAAGATAATGTCCGTGCAGCTGGAAGTGCCTCCATTTGCTGTCTTTCCTAATTAAGAATTAACCTGTCTTTCTTCTCACAAGAGAACGTGAGCTTCCTCTTTTCCCACTTTCCAGGCCATTTGTCATCAAAGATTACTCCAGATTTATGATACACTTTTGCAGGGGCAGGCAGGGTTAGTGGGTTATTTTTCCTAGACGACAGCGTGGTGAAGTCCCTACCCCATTTCAGCGCTTTGGAAATGCCCACCTTACTCTGGTTTGTTTTGCTGGCTCTCGAGCGACCTTGTAAATGCAGCCCTCGAAGTTGTGCAAGCACAGGAGAGCAAGTCGTGGCCTGCAGAAATTACAGGAAAAAATACAGGGCAGACACTCTCAGCTTTCAAATCATTCACCAGCGAGCAGATCTGCCCCTGGGGCTGCTGGGTCTCGCAGGAATGGCTTTCCCTCCTGAAAATAAATGTTCCTAGCCCATTCCTCAGAGTATAAACTAAACCAGGAGTGTGTATTATATAAATAGGAATTAGTTGAATTAACAGCAAGACTACAATAAGCTGTAAAATTCTTCTACCAATACAATCCATTAAACTGACCGATTTCATTTTTCACCCTAATGGTCTCATCGGAAGGGTCATGAGTGCACTGATAATCATTTTTGCCACTCTGAGCCAAGAAATACAGAAACATCTCCAAACAGAAAGATAGTACTTCTCTAGAAAGCAAATGCGACTTGTTCTTGGTTCAGCTTAGGAGAGAATTAGGAAATATGCTGCACAAAGACCCAAAAAGCAGAGACCTGTTTGCACCCCCCTTTTGGTCTAGGCAAATTACGGCAGGCATTTTTTTTTGTGGGTGTTTTATAGCTAGTTTTGCTTTTTATCTTCCAGGAGAGGAATGAGTCCTCTTGCTCGGGGCATTTCTATACCACAGTGAGTTACAAAGGAACATGCTCAAGTAATTTTGGGAGTGTGAAGAAGAGCAAAGCTCCCACATCGTGACAGTATTTTACTCTTGGTCCAAACCACTTTAAAGGAACAATATTAAACCTCTGACTGTTTGCCCACCCATGCTATGGCTGGAGGGAGCTTTCTACAGCTTTCTTTCACTTTTGGCAATTTCTTCTGACTTCAGGGTATGAAAAATCTCAGGGTGACAACAAATGGGATGAGATGTCCAACCCACACAGGAGCAGGTTAGCACGAAGGGAAAATCCTGCCCACAAGCGAAGGCGTGAACACTGGGCAGTGTTAACTGCTTTCCTCCTGCCTCCTGGAAACGGGGCAAACTGAATTTAAGATAGACAGCAAACTGAGTTTAAGATATACAGCAGAAGGATTCAACCCTTCTCCAGCACCATTCCAGTGGGCTTGTTGAACATATAATAGCAACGATGTTGCTCCTCTGAAGTCAGTGATTTTATCAGTCTTCTCACTTAAGAAATGATCGATTTTCTCATATTAGCAGAATAAAATCTAGCCTGTAATATGTAGGTCACAAACTCATCTATCTCCACCTTCCATGTCCCTGGGCACGGTACATCTAGAATTAATGGTAATAATAATAAACTCCTTTGGAGTTTAACGATTATTCATTACCAGGAGTACATCAGTTCTGTAGTCTCCTCTTCCCTCAGATGCCTGACGCTCTGGGCTACACTGCTCATATGTAAGAGAAACAATCAATAAACGCCGTGCAGTCTTAGGTTTGTGGGATGCTAATTTCTCCGTTACTGAGTTAAGCACACAGTCCCCTGCGCTCCAGCTACCTCCCTGTGCCAAACGAAAAAGCTCACCCGGTAAAACATACGATTAAAAGAAAGGATGTCTCCAAACTGCGTCTCACAAGGAGCGAGACGTCCCGGGACAGCAGGTACCTGCTGTTGACAAGGGGACGCTGGGACTTCACAAGGAAGATGAATCGAGGCACGTTCCTCACCAGCCCTCGTCTTCCAGCATCGAGACAAAGAAGCTGAGAAACCATGTCCAGAGCCCAGACCTTCCCGGGACCCTGGGAGGGTTGGAGTGGGGCAAGCACAGGGTTGAGAAGCCACTGCTCCTCTGCAAGGTCCTTCCTCCACCACCAAGGGACTTGGGCAAGAACCCAAGCGATGGCTGAGCCCTCAGGAGGTAGCGGGAAGAGCTCCGGCAACCTCAATGAGATTAATATTTCACTGGGAGAGGCTTTAACCACCTGCGGAGCTGTGACTCAAGTGCTTCATCAAGTGCTGAAGCCACTTTCTGAGCAGAACCTCTCACCTGGTCCTGAAGCTTCCATGGCACGTTTCCATGTGCTGCACACCGAGGCAACAAGAGCAGTCATCCTGCAGTCGGCAGGCTCCGAGCTCTCTCTTTTTGGCCTCTGGATGTAATTCATTTAAGCTCTGATGAGGCAATTTATATCCAGATTTTATTAGAAGTGGAAGACCCTTTTATTTCCTCAGTGTATTCAGCACACAGAGAACTGGTTCTACGGTTAATTTTATTTCTATGCTTGCTGTGTTTTAATAACGATCTCCCCAGTTCCATTTGACTCTGAATAGATGGGGGAGATAAAGAGATATGAGTCAGAATAATGTAATCATGTACTGCAGACAGAGAAATACTGGTAAAAATTATGTGTAATGAATATGTGACTGAAGCAGAGACTGAAAGATTGCTTAAAGTTATAAAATCTAATATAGTCTCACACCTATCATGTATGTGTATGCACTCTCAAGAAAATACGCAGGGATGCTTTCAAGAAAAACGTAAAATGATAAAAAAAATTGCTTTTGTCAAAAAATATTCCGGAAGTGCAAATACAATACACACATATAGCTCTGGGCCCACATCTCTAGATTCATTTTTCTCTCTTTCACTGTCTTTTTGTAGCCAAATAAGAGAAAGACTTACCAGAACAACAACAAAAAAATCTTGTGACACTGAGTATTTGTGTTGAACGCCAGCAGGAGACGGCACACAGCTTCAAGCTCACACAGACCGAGGCTTGTCCTTTTAATATTTCACTGACCCCCCAGCTGTGCCCTCTGTAGGTCGCATCCCTGTTCCTCCAGCTACGTAACGGAGCATCTCAAACCAGATGAAGCCACGAGCACAAGACCCTTCCACCACCCGCTACACCACTAATTCTGCATCGGAAGGTTTTTCCAAGTGCGTCCAGCAAGCTCAGAGCATCGGGCAGCCTCATCCGTGGCTGCCCGGGACTCATGTAAAGGCAGCCAGGCTTTGTGAGCCTCAATTAAAACCCAAGAAGGGATTTAGTTAAGTTTTAAGATTATTCCTTTAACTGGTACTTATAGTTTGCATGTTTTCATTCAACTAGTGCCTTACAGTTTCTGGGGGATGCCCGCCCTGCAGCCATTGAGAGACTTCGCCGTTTGTGTTTCTTAAAAGCCAAGAAACGGGCAAATTAAAATCTGGGTGCCAGAATCCCCCTGGCAGAGTCAAGGAAATAAAAGGGAAATAAATGGGGTTAAACACCAGAGAATTTCCCTTTTATTTTGGCTGGTTCTTTTCCCCACATGAAATCAGCATCACCTCTGCAACTGGAAATTATAGGACCCTCGTGCTGTGGTCCAGCTGAAGTGTAAAGGCTGGGAAGGCTCCCATTTTTCCCTGAAAAACCCGTATATTGCTGGCAGCGTTGCTTTCAGCTGGTTCCTAAGGAAACAAAAGAGGTGTAACCACGCGGTGGGTGGTGGTGCCCCACGGCTGTGTTTTGGGGTGCTGGGGACCAAGGACCCTCAGAGAGCCCCAGAGCCCTGTAAGGTCCCTGCTCAGTTGCTGCGCACCCTGGTTGGATCCTGCAAACTCCCGAGGACAGCATTGCTGCTCTGGTTCCTGCTGAAAACAGAGAGTACTGGATGTTTCATGCCCGTCCTATATTCACGAAGGTTGACAAGTCCCATTTCTGCTCGCTTTTGAACCAAGCGCAAAACCTCCTTGAAGACCACCCTGAGTTTTGACCCTAGTTTTTGCTGCCCACGTTTCTCCTGCATCCAGGGGGCCCAGAAGCTGAAGAGGAGCGTTGTTCTTAACAAGATGCTGCGGGTTCAACTGAGCGAGTCATCTCAACAGAAAGACCTGTCCAGCTTCTCCCAGTAATTCTCTTAAAGTGGGAGGTTAACGCAATTCAGCGGAGCTGCCCTTCGTCGCTTAAAGAGAGACACGGGCTTTGAACAGCCCCAAGTGAAGTGGTTCTGGCATAAACGCTCCTCCTCCTCCTCTATCTTCCCTGACTCCTTCATCCCCGAAGGGATGCCTCATCTCGGGGCTGTATGATCTCCTCTCTCGAGGCTGATTAGCCAGAGCTGGAGTTCACGGAGGTGAGAGCATCGGCATCCTCGCGGTGACGTTTGATCGTCGGTGTCTCTGAGTGCTCCCAATTAGCCTAGAAATGCTGCCTCCGGTTCACAAATACCTTAAAAATGAAGTTCAACGAAAAGCCGCCCGCGTTGCCTTTCTTCAGCCCTCTCCACCGTATCAAAGCCTTCGAGAGCAGCTAAGGACAACTTTTATAGCCGAGAAGGGCCCATCTGAGCATCGGCTCGTTAACGCCGTGGCTGTGCTGCGCACGGAGCCGGGAAGCATCCATCAGCCCACGCCGCTGGCCCCGCATCTGGAAAGCGTTTGCTGAGTATCAGAAAGCGTGTTAGGCTGTGAAGTTTACCTCCGATGGAGCCACCAAAGGGCCTTTCAAGCAGAAAGGTCACTCGGCTCATCTGCTTCCCGAGGAGCTGATTAGAGACGACTCGTTTCGGGAGCCATGGCTCCCCGCAGCAAGTCCGTCCTCTCGGTCGTTTTTCTTCCTCCTTTTGCAGTAATGAGCTGCAGCTCATCGGAGGGGGCTCAGTGAGGGAGGGCAGCAGCAGCACGCATTTTAATAAATAACATTGGTGAGTTGGCTTTCCAGGCTGCAGCTTGGCAAGGGATCTGACGAAGCACTGGGAGGGAAGATTAAGGCGAAAACGTGCGCCCAGGGAAATGGCTTGGAGGCAGCGTCGGCCACGCAGGAGGCGATGGTGGTCCCTCACCGGGGTGGGTCTGAGGCACCCGTCCTCTCCATCCCTCCCCGCTGCCGTGCTGCTGGCTGCAACGTAACTGGGGAAATGGGAAGCGGAATCTTCGGGGAAGGTGAGCAAAAGCCCCAGGGGCTGATGCCGAAGCAAGTGTCCGCAGAATAAGGCTGTTTGTGCCTCCTCAATCTTCTCATTGATAAGTCAACATTAAAAACATCTTCTGGGGTGTTTCCTCGAGCAGTGATACCACCCTAAGGTCTTGCCTGCAGCGGGAAGGTAACGTGTTTCTGGCCAGGCAGCTGTATTTTAAGGGGTGTTTCTGCGTTGAGGAGGTTTTGGGGCAGTTCTGCTCAGTTTGAGCATATTTTCAAGGACTGGCTGCACTCTTGGCTCTAAGTGATCACAGCAGACCCGCTCCAGCTGCTGCTCAAGGCAAGGTCCAAACAAATGAGAAATTGTCACTAGCATGTTTGCATAATAGAGAGTTAGGAAAACCATTTGCACTGGGAAAACAGAAGGAGTATCTTTAGTTATTGGCTACAGCGATTTAGCATTACTGTTAAACACAACTGATGAAAATAGTGCCAAAAATGTTGGCAAGCGTATCCCCCACCAAAATCAACATGCTTCATAGCATTAACCCTGCTTTAATGTTTTTGTTTTTCAAGTAGAAAAAAGGCAAAAGGGGGAGGAAAAATCTTAAAATAACACATTTCCTTTTTTTTTTCTTTCAAAACAACTCCTTGTTTTTCAGTACATTTATTTCGGACTATTATTTCTCATGTAGCTGTGAAGAAATTAAATACTTGAAAACTAACAAAAAATATAAATTAAAACAAATGTTTTCATTAGTGCAAAATAACTGGCATTTCCTTTCCTGAATAATTTAAAAATTAAATTTAGAAAACCAATTTCTTGTCTGAGAAGCCTCTTTAAAAGGGAATTCTTGGTATTTTGCAGCACTTCCAGTAGGTGGACTGGTGTCAGCATCTTATCCTTTTAATGTTAAAACCACTTTTAACCCACCCAAAATCCAGCTCTGAGCTGTTTAGAAAAAGACCTGTCTTCCTAGCCCTCCCCTTCTCTATAGCCTTAAACACATCAAAATCCCTGGTTGTACCTGGAATTTCTTAACTAGGATAAAGACACTGTATTTAAATTATAGTGACTGTGTTCATATGTCTGATCTTTGCAGGAAAGGTGTAGCTACAGTGGGCCATATTTTGCGCTCCATGGAAATAATTTTCCTTTCAAAACCAGATTAATGTTAAGTAATTTCCACGGGTGACCACTTCTTCTCTTGTTCAGCAGATTTTTGTTAGTGAAGACACTTCTTCCGTACAGCTACAATAAAACAGAGGGGAAAACGAAATTATCTTTCTCTGAATATTTTATGGTGTTGTTTTAACGAGTCTGCTTTTCTGTTACTGCAGGAAATCGTAAAACACATTCACTGGGAGCAAAGAGAGCAGATATTGTCCCGCGAGCAGAAGGGGGCAACCACAGGCATGCGGAGAGAAGCCGTGGTGGGTGACACAAAGTCCATCTGCAGCTGGACTCCCCGCCCCAGGGCCAATCTTTCTCCCTAACCCACTGCAAGGTGGAACAAAGCTGACTTTCTGACCCGTACTTGCACCCAACAGGAACCCTCAAGCTTTTGAGCAAGTCCATCAAAAAGGCCCAGAGATCATTACACGCACCCCGCAGTGGGGTTTGCACACAGACTGGATGGAAAGGAACTTGCAAAATGCTAGCGGATGTGCAAAAACCTAGCCAAGCTGGGCAAAATTCCCGCTCGATTGATGCAGGCAGAGGTTTGGCAGCGGAAGGTTCGTGTTGTGTTCAGCGCACGGTTCGCTTGGGTTGGCTCCTTGGGGGGAACCAGCTGAAGAGCAGCAGATCAGCTTTGTCTTTTCTGGGAGGGCTGCTCAGGTACACCGATGAGCACGGTGGGAAGAGACACCAAGGCCCCCACGCATCAGAGACATTCCGTCTTAAACTTCTGCCTCAGGGCTTTCTGCACGTTTTGTATCTTCTCCGTGATCACCGTGTCACTGAGGTGATCTCCAAACTTCTGTTTCAACAGCACCCTGATGATTTTGATGCAGCGTTCATCCATCATGGGCTTCGCCTCTCGGAAAGTATTGCCCCTCCGCCCCGTGATGGAGTGGCTCTGGATGTAGTCAGATGTGAAGAGCTTGTAGAGCAGCGTCTTGCAGGCAGTGCTGATTTTCTGGTCAAAGCGGATGGTCTCTCTGAGCTGTTCCTTGGTGTAGCCGTTGAAGAGCTCCACCACCTCGCACGGTTGCCGGTGGGGCTCCTCCTGGAAGGACAGGGATTCCAGCCTCTGCACTTTCTTCTTCAGAGAAAGAACATCCTGTTGGAGGTCCAACACCATCCTCTCCAGCTGCTCTATCCTCTCCGCCCTGAAAAATTAAAATTACATGTGTAAAGGCAAGAAGACACCATGGCCCCACCTCCGCTCGAGCGGTGATTGCATGCCTCCTGCAAGCAGGGACAGGACAAGTTCTCTGCCAGAGCGTCAGCCCTTCCAGCTACATCTGGGTGAGGAGCAAGGCAGGAGAGAAGAACGACGTGGTCTGGACTTTTCAGTAGCTCAGAAATGTTCAGAGTTTAACCCTCAGCCCCTTCTTGTCGTGCATGTGTGGAGACTTTGATGCTCAATTTTCTTTCAAGGAAAGATATGAGCCCTGTCCTGCAAGTCCCAGGAGGCACATATTTGTGGTATGAAACAACAGACACGTGGGAAATGACAATGCAAGTACTGTGACACGATTTTTTGGCACCCATTTCTTTGCAGAAAAACTGTCCCTAGCTGCTACTTCGTCACTGAATACTTGTCATCAAAGTAACGGACAATAAGGCAAGCAACACACAACCATGTTCAAACACAATAGATGTCATTTTGATTGTTATAGGCAAGAGCTTTGTGGTTTCTGCACTGGTTTAGAGCCTTCTTGCATCCCTAGCTGCAAGCCCTACAATCAGAAAGAAACACCTGGCTCTGATTATATAGAGATTCAGCAGCTCTTCATTCTAAAATTGCACCACTTTGTCACCCAGCTGTGTTCTCACTGCCCTTTCTTCTAGCGAGAAGGAAAATAAACTTAAGAACAGGTGCCTTCTTTTGCTAATTACCTTTCCATTTCACCAGGACCAAAATTATTCTGAACTCTCTCGAAGTCATCTGCCTCTTGCAAAGCATCAAGCTTCCGATCTTCACAGCTAGAAGACACAAGCAAGCTAAAAAGCACTGCCACAAGAAGCTTCACGTTCGTATTCGTATTAATTCCTGATGAGAATTATCTGTAATTCAAAGGTTGGAATTCAAAGCAAATTCTATTCTGTTTTCATTTACAGCAAGAATAAAATGGACTGAGAGGAAATAGCAATGGTTAGAATCATAGAATAGTTTGGGTTGGAAGGGATCTTTAAAGGGCACCTAGTCCAACCCCCCTGCAATGAACAGGGACATCTTTGACAAGATCAGGTGGCTCAGAGCCCCGTCCCACCTGCCCTTGAATGTGTCCAGGGATGGGGCATCTACCACCACTCTGGGCAACCCGTTCCAGTGTCTCACCACCCCGGAACCACACGGTTCTTCAGGCGGACAACCTCCTGCGCACCCCCTTTCCACGCAGGGGATGCCCCAGCACACAGATACTGGGGGGGCTCCCATCTGACCCACCAAGGCATCAGGACTCCAGAGCACAAGGGACTCAATTGCTCTGCAGGACAGATGCACCCACACAAACTCCCATTACCTTCTGCACTTTGCGTTTATGCCTGCGTTAACATCAGCTCAAAGCGGGCACCACCAGGGCATGGGAACAGAGAGGACAGACCCCACGCTACGAAATAAATATATATCTGGTGTGAAACACTCAGCGTCCTCACTGCGCTTTCGAGGGTTACCTGTTCAGAAAGATGTGTTGCTGGCACTGGGACAAGATGCCATCTGACTTCCTCTTCATTGGCAGGGCAACGTAATCTACAGGCAGGGATGGGAGACAAGCTGAACAGGCCAGCTGTTGAAAAGGTCCCGAATCCTTTTGTCTCCAGAACAGATTATCTAAGCACTCCTGCTAGATTGCATGGCAACACGTTATTCGCTTTGCATAAACAGAGTGATCCAGACTTGCTTTCCAGGATTGAACAATAGGGGGTTTGTTATTAGAAAAAGGTGGTATTCTCAAGGGCTTCTTCTGTTCCCATCACAAAAGACATAGTGGGCAAGGCAAGGAGAGCCAAGGTGTCTCTGGACACCACTGTTAGTCAGCAGGTAGATGATGCACTGGCATATTTTTATAAGCGTGTTCAATGTAGGTAGCAGTGGATGGAGAAGTACACAAATCTGAGAAGGTTTGACTAATTGAGACGCTAGGCTTTGGGGTATTTCACAGTAACTCAGGCAGGCTAGATTGGGTTTTGTCTTGTGGGGAAAGAACTACTAGTCCAGGAGACAGAGGTGGTGCCTGGTAGAACAGATGGCATATGCTATCGCACAGGCATCTCCCTTTAGACAGCCCTCCTGGAGGAGATCTCCCGGGTGGAAAGGACCACAAGATTTCATTTCTAAACATTTGTAGCCCTGGGAGAAAGCACACACGGCCCGGGAGCAAAGCAGAGGTCTCCTGGCAGCTCTTGGGGTCCCCATCCCAACCTGCCGTTCAGAACAAGGTAGAAGAGAGCTAAAAGCCAATATCCTAATTTACAGCCAGGATTACCTCTGGTAGCTGGACCAGCCCTGTCCTCTTCACCCTGGGAAGTCCCCGGCATGGCCATGGTCACAAAGGTGGATGGGGGTGTGAAGGCGCTGGCGGGGTGGGGGGACCCTGCCAGTGAGCGGGGGCTCCCCGCTGCGTTGCCCAGGGCACGTCTCTCCTTGATGATGGAGGAGCTGCCAACGTCATGGGGCAGGCTGGCCTCGGCCGCCCTCAGCAGCGGCTTGGCAGGATAAGTCCTGTCGCCATGGTATTTCCTGGATGCGTTCCCCGGAGTCCATTTTGGGAAGGTTTTCCTGGATTTTTTTGGCTGGGGCGGCATCACGCTGTGGACGGCCGGTTCTTCCTCTGAAAGCAAGGTGAATAATCAAGATGTACAACAGGGTAGCAATGTTGTGTATCTCCCACCTCCCGTTCAGTGCTTTTTACCCTGATTGTAGGACTGTGAAATTTATGACAGGACTACAATGCCCTCAGCATCCTCCCACCCCAAAAGCCCAATGGAGGTAGAAAGGTGCAATCTTCAAAAGACCCTACTCACTTAACTTCTCCAGCAGCTGTCTATCTTCCAGCAGCTTCTTCTCTAAAATATCTTTATGCTCTGCAGGAAGAGAGGACTTTTCAGCATTGAACTCATTCTCCAAACGTTGCTCCCCAGCAGCCCCAAAGGGCAAAGCCCAAGTCAGAAGGGTGTCACTCACCACTTATGCCTTCCACCATCCCCCAGTAGAGCCCACTGAAGCCGGGGCAGCGGGCCAGCACCTGCTCGCCCACCGTGTAGAGGTGGAAGGGCTTGCGAGGCTCCTTGATGTTCTCGATGTTGATCACCCGGCTGCCGTCGGGCCAGCTGATGAGGACGTAGAGCTTGGCCGACATCGGGGCTGCCCACCTGGTGCAGGGGGGGGGCGGGGGGGGAGCGTCACGGCACGGCTTTGTGCTCTCCCATGGTTGGGAGGCTTAGCAAATGATGCTTTACCCGAGGCGGTGCAGCCTGCAAATATAAGATACTCGTCCCTGCGTCTTTTCTACCAGTTATTTCTCCTTTCCCATTCCTGTCCTTCTGTGCTTGCCTTGTCCTAAACCTCTTCCCTGGGAGGTTGTCCTGGGACTGACCTGGGCACAGCTCCATGTGTCCCCAGCTTGATTCGAAGAGGAACTGCATCCCCGGCCGTGACGCGTGTCGCCTGGCACTGCGCAGGACCGGCTGTCACGCAGGATGCCTTGCGCAGAGCGCCAAGCAGAGACAGGCTGGTTCCTCTGCCCATATGAACCAGCTCAGTTGACTTCAGTGGGTCTACAGCAATTTGCTGCAGTGGGGGCAAATTGCTTGTATGGTATCAAGGCAGTACAGAGAGGAGACTTGGAAAGACCCAGGTGTATCCAAGGAAATGATTATTCCTTTGTATGTACAGTTACTTTCTCCAGTAAACGTCAAAATGCTTTCATAAGGAGGGAAGAAATTTATCCCTGTTTTACACATGGGGAAACTGAGGCACAGAGCAGTGAAAGATAGATCTAAGGCAGCCAAGTAACAAAGCTGCAAGGAGCTGGTCTCCTGGGTCCTGGCCCACTGCTCGGCCCACTGAGATACCCCATTTCTCCCCTTAGAGCTGCAGGTTTAAATCACAGGAGAAATGAGAGTGCTCAGCGATCAAACAACAGCCGGGCTCGCGGTGACTTTCAAAGTCTCCTGAGGCACAGAGGCAGCTGAGGAGCCAAGGGCTGCTGGGCTTAGGGAGGGTTTCTTTCCAGATTTCAACCAACACATCATGGATGGGGCCAAAACCAGGCAGAGGCCGCCTGCCCGAGCTCCTAAGGGCCCTGGCAGAGCATCACCCCAGCCCATCCTGCTCTGCTCTGCAGCAGGATTTGGCAGAAGGGTTCTGGGGCTGAGCCCTGGTGCTGGGCAACGCGTGGAGAACAGCCACGGTGTCCAAAGCCGACGGGAGGGAGCTGGGGCAAGGAGACGAGAGGTGGAGCAGGGGCAGGCTGGCTGGAAAGGCAGCTAGGACCCAATTTATTACAGTCTCTTGTTTTGCCTCCACACCCCCATTAAAGCCAAGCCTGGTTTTCATTCCTCTCCCTTGGGAGGGTCAGTTCACCCTGGAGAACTTTCTCCTTCCCCCCCCTCCACCATCATCAGCTACAGCAAAGCTCCTCGTAGGAATCATAACTTCCCTCAGACCCGCCAGCCTGCCTTGCTGGCACGGACTCACACTCCTTTTCTCTTGGCCGAGACGCGCTCTGGGGTTTATTTTTATATGGAAACACCATATACGAATGAACTGTGTGGTAAGCGCCTGGCTCCCCGCATCACCTTCCCCGCTGCGGGATGCTCCGCCGCAGGCGGCTGCCCCAGCCCTCCCCTGAGCCCAGGGAAGGTTACAGACCAAAAAACTGGGATAAACACAAGGCTGAGACCCCTCCCTCCCAGCAACACAGCTCTGTTTTAGAGAGCTCCGTATGCCAAACAGCGAACCACCCCAGCCCCAAAAAGCTCTCTGGAGGGTTTTTCCTTTCTGTAACATTTAAAGAAAAACCATCGATCTTCATAGCTGCTGCTGCTCCCTCCTGCCCCACTTACCAGTTGCTCGTTTACCTTAACGAATGCAACAAAACTACACAAATGCACAAACGCAGAGAGGAAAAAAGAGAGAGAAAGATATCACAATCCTGATAGCAATAGAGCTCGGTCCTTGCCTGGTTAGCACTGCTCCAGGTGTTGAGTCTCGCAAAATGTCTCCTGTCTATCCAGATCTCAGCTGCTGCTCCAGGAGAGGAGGTGACCGGACACTTCTTTGCCTTGGGCTTGTCCCTTCACCACAGTTCCTTGTCAGGTCTTCTTTGTCTGGCTTAGAAAGCTCCCACCTGCCGTCCCCACCGCAAAGAAAAAAAAAAAAGACCCTTTGCTTTCTTTTTTCCCCGGTCGTTTTGTTTCAGCATTATTATTCCTGTTATTTTTCCATATACATTTTTTTTTTTCCTTAGCTTGTTTCAGGTCTGTTTCTTACAGGGAGAGAGAGCAGAAGAGACGAGAAAAAGCCTTGGGTTTTTTGGAGCATGAATAAACCTTGCATTTCCATGAGTTATTCATGAATAATTCATGAAAATGCATGATTAATTCAGGTTCATGAATTATTCAGGAATAATTCTCGAACATTCCTGGTTAATTCATGCTCACACAGCGAGTGAGTCAGGCTCTAGGGCTTGGTGAATTCCTTTCTCCCTGAGACAGGAGAAGAGAGGCTTAGAGATGGCTGCATTGTGCGCTTCCCCTCTGCCGCATCTTAGAAGAAAACATATTTTGGGCCCTTTTTGAAACAAGGACTTGAAGAAGAGAATTGAAATGCCTGCAGCCTTCTGGCCACAGAGGAGTAACACAACACCAAAGGAAAGAAAGAAAGAAAAAGAGAAAGAGATTGGACTTGCCCTTGGAAGGCAGCCCGGCAGCAAGTTTTACTCCCTTCCAAAGCACCTTTCGAACTGACCGTGCATCTCTTTCTCCCCCACCTCCAGAGCTCTCCCTGGTTAAGCTACATCTCAGCCGCTTCGTTTTTTACCTGCCACGTACCGAAAAGGACCGTACACACAGGCCCCCGCCTGAGGAATCAGAAAGACTTCCCAGGCCACGTGCCCGCCTGTCCCTGCAAACGCGCCCGGCTCCTCGCCTCGCCGTCCCAGCCCCGGCAAGGACTGGTGGTGGCAATCGACCGGCTCCACGCGTCACCCTGCTGCTCACGCCGGCGCAGACGTCGAGCTGGCCGTGCACAGCTCTGCTTTCCCTGGGCCTTTCTCCCAAAAACGTCGCCGCTGCAGCCCCTGGCCTTTCCTAACGCGGGGCTTTTTATGGCCGAGGCGGACGCAGGCAAGGAACCCGGCCGCTGCCTGCAGCTGGTGGGAGCCCGTGGGCTCCCCGCTGGTGGGGCAGTCCCAGGGGTGGTGCAGGCAGCTGGGGGGGGTGCAGGCGTCGCCTGGGGTCACGGGCAGAGCTGCAAGGCCGGGCAATTTATTTTTATTTGGGATGGTCCTGAGCAAAACGAGGTTTTGCAAGCGGAGCCTCTGCTGCAGGGATGCTGAGCTCTGCAGGACGTCGAGAACTGCACTTCAGGGTGACATAACGGGGGGGCGTCCCCACCTCCTGAAACCAGTTGCAGTCGGTGGCTAAAGACCCTGCGCCTCTGGAGAGACATCACCACGCTCTTCCCAGCTCGACGCTCAGCTTTGCAGGTCACGCGCCCCGTTTCTGTTGCGTTAGGCCCCCATCTCCGCAGAGAAACACGGCCCTGGCACTGATCTGTCCCTGGGGCAGGGTCTTCTGGGGGACCTGGCGACAAAGAGAGACCGCAGGTAGTGTTGGAAACCATCATTTACGCTTTGGTCCTGACCCAGGCCACGCTGCTGCCTCCCAACAGGAGAAGGCTGGGTAGGTTCTCGGTTCTCAGTGGTCTCTGGTCCTGCAGTCAACACCTGCCACGGCCCAGCACATCAGGATATGGCCATTAGCAATCGGGTATTTCAGTCAACAGGAGAGAGCTGCCACAGCAACTCCGAATCCCGCAGGTCAGCGGTGGCTTAATTGCACAGATTTTACGTGCCTTGAGCTTCCAGTTCCCAGCAACCAAAGTTCAAATCCTGCCAGACCACACCTTCAGCTAAAATACAAGGCACCAGCTTTGTGTCAGAGCCCACGGTGAAGAAAAGGTCGTGTGTGGCATCCAGCCTGCCGCGAACTGGGCTGGACACCAGCAGGCAAAGGGACAGTGGGTTGGGGCCACCTGCCCAACCAGCCATCCTACCCCAGCCGCTGCACGAGATGGAAACACAGCAAGGGAGCGAATCCAAACAGGGCTTTCTGGTTTATCTTAGCCAAAAACAGCTCTGGAGGTTGTTGGAAGAGAGGGAGACTTCAGGTGTTCAGCGAGATATTGGAAAAGGACCTCGATCAGATTCACAGGGTAAGAAAGTTTCTGTATCCCCGATTAGCAATATTTACAGCTCAAAGAGTACATCTGTCAGCCCAGGGAACACCAGATGTTAAATAGAGATCTAGCTGAGATAAGGTATTACAGCAGTTACAAATATAAAAGAAGCAGTATCTAAATTCTATGTAGTTTTGAATGACGTTGCTGAAGAATGAGAACTGCATGTGAAGAAGAAACGGAAAAGCAACGATGAGAGGAAAAAGAAATATAAGACAATGGAGATGAGATCAGATTCTGGTTTTGTGCAGACCTGGTTGGAATAAAATCTGCTGACAAAGCCGACTTGCTTAAACAGCATTGTTTGCTCTCCTTTGAAAAACCAACAATATACAAAGCATAACAGATGAATAGTCCTGGGGGTAGAGGCGGGTAGTTCAACTGCAAACCACAGGAGAGGGAAGATTGCAGTGACCACAAGAGGAAGACAAATTGTAGTCTTATCAAACAACAGAAAAGTCAAGTGTCTGTGTATAAATATACAGTGTTTGTGTTGAATTATTCCAGGAAAACGTGAGTCTGAAGCGAATCCCTAGTGTTTGACTTCATGAAAATTAGCAAGTCCCGATCAGATTTCCCTCCCTGTGTTTGAATACGAAATCCCTTACCAGATGCCACGTTGCGGGCTGTACGTAGTTACTGTTTTCAGGAACCTCTCCTTCTGCAGTTCCCGATTCTTTGAACACAAATCCCATACTGGGGCCCCCAGTGCCAGCACACGTTTCACCCTCCGAGCTGCACTTGCTGAGATTTCGATTTCAGCTGCGACTAAGGAACAACAATAGCTTCTTTGTAATCTTATCTAGAGATGCACTAGAGGAACCGTGTTCAGCATCAGTTTGAAGGCTGCCCTGTCTTTATCAGGACAATCATAATTGATGTTTGAAGGGATTTAAATAGCAAACACAGGTGGGTTTAGCCTCCCTTTGAGTTTTACCTCTGCAATATTAACTGTTCCTCTAGCACGGGTTTAGCAGCTCAGACCCGCGCTTCACCATTTCCAGAACGCGGCCGTAGTTCAATAATCGAGGCAAGAGAGCTATATTGCTCATTAATTTTCATTGCTGTGATGAAATGACGGAGGAACCACCCAGCGCTGTGGTTCGGTGGGAGCAGACCCCAGGCCAGCTCTGCACCCTCCCACGCTGCGGGGAGGGGGGGGCAGCACGGCCAGGCTGCGGGGTACGGAGAGACACAGGGGTTTAGTGATGGCCCTTGTCACCAGTCCTATTTGGGATGGCAGGTTGGGCTGACGCTGGAGTCATTAGGATGGATCTGGGTCACGGTTTTGCGGCCGTCCGTGACAAACGCTGCAGCATAAAGTCACTGCCTGTACTGGAGAGCGACCACCTGGTGGCATTTTGCATTTTTAATGAAGTAAGTACAAGTCCCACCTCTGCCTACGATACAAGGAACAGCAAAATACAATCCAGGCTAACGAGGCTGGAGTTAATTGCATTTTAATAAAGACTTGTCTCTTTCCTAATAAGCTAGAAATAAGCTAAATTACTCAGAAACGGGGAGTAAAGCAACAATCCCGGGTCAGCAGCCAGCTAGACTGGTACACGCAAGTCCTACTTACTGCAGTTTGTTAAATGGTCTCCTAGACTGGAACATTTCCACACTATTCCTCATGTGGCAGAGGCCATGAAACAATGAGAAAACCAGAGACTAAATGCACAAGGCACAGGTTTGCAGGATCGCAGTGCTGCAACGGCTGCGTGTGCTCCTGCAGCGAGTCCACAGGCACAGCAGGGCTTCCCCCTTACCAAAATGCAAGTTATTATTCCTTCTCTTTTATTGCCCTGAATTCACCAAGATATTTTTCGGAGGCTAAGGTGGGGGGGGTTTGCTGCAGAAAAGGGTTTTCCCCTTTATAATCCCATTCCAAAAAACCTTCCTTTTCACCTATTTAGCTTCCCACCATTTTGCAAAGCCTTTTTCCTGAGCTGTCTGTATTTATTTGACCTTTGCGCTCTACAACATCTGTTCCCTTATCTGCTTGGCTGGCTGGTTTCTTGGGTTTCTTTTGTGAGCTTGTCAGGGAGATAGCATAAACACAGTTTGTAAAAAAGAGGAAAAAAAAAAAACCCACACAAAAAAATGTAAGGAACATTAACTGAGGGAGCGTAGAGCCATAAAACACAATGATGGCTTTTAAATATCCCCAAACCTTTTTCTGATGCTTTCAAGTATTTAGTTTCAGCCTCTTTTAACAGGCACATGAAGGGGACTACCAGTAATTAACCATACTAAGGATGTACCAGAAATCAAAGAATAGATCAGTCTCATTAAACTGAAAAGGAAGAAATTATTTTACATTGTAATCACAGCTGTAGGTACCTGGGCAATACAAAGCTGCTTAACTTCAGGTATCTGAGCAGCTCCTGAGGGGGTGACAGGACTGACCACATTTTTTAAATGAAGCACATGCCTGCCAAGTCACAAAATTGGGGCCAAAAAGCAGAAAAAGACTCAGAGTTTCATATAGTAACAAACCCCCCGAAAGCTGTAGAGGTGTTCCTGATGTACAGGCCAGTGTAATTAAAAAGAACAAAAACCCAAGAATGCATTTTTTAGGTTCAGAATTCCAGAGCGCAATGGTGAAGGAGCAGAAAAGAAAAAAACCATCCCAGCGCATCATCTCACGAGGGGAGGAAACAACACAGCGAGAAAGGGCTGATATGGCAAATTCATCTCCCCGCATCACCTCTTGGCACCACATCCCCGGGGACTCGTCACCCTTTTCCGCACCATTCCTGGATGGAAAAGCACTGCAGGGACACGAGGTCCACGCTTGAGAGCACCAAATCCAAGCGCTCAGCCTCCGTGCCGCCAGCACATCTTCTGAGTCCCTGCCCCCCCCCGTTACCTTGGCAAATGTAGTCACGGGTACCGTTAGAGGAGCTCCAACGTCAAAAGAACATGTTGTTTCGTGCTCCTCTACCTACCAGCACGATTCCGATTCTACAATTTCAAACTGCGGTAATTAAATACAAATCAGGAGCGCGGTCGCGGAAGCGAACACGCCGTGCGAGCGCGGGTGAGGGTGGGCAGGGTGCTTGCCTCCAGCCCCCTCCACAGCATCCCTGCGGAATGGAGCTCTTGCCCTCAGCATCGCTTGGCAGAAAGCACAAAGAACAGTTCTTTGCCTTGGGAAGGGAGGGGATCCGGGCTGATTTTGGAGAAGCGGCCATGCCGGGTGGGACCGAGGTGCCACAGGGGACCTCTCGCCCCTCTCCGCGGGTGCTGTGCCCTGAATGGCAGCTTCTGCAGCAGCACCCGCTCCTCTGCCAAAAAACATGAGCTCCTCCGCTTTCACCTTACGTAACCACAGCCACTAATTAGTTCTCGCAGGGCTTTTGATGCTGCTGAATAATTCATCAAATTCCCTCTAACCTGTCACGGCTTTGAGCGAAAGGGGACCGAGCCCGGTGCCGGCGCGCAGGCAGTGAGCGTGTGGCTGGATGGTCGCATGGAGGACACTGTCCACAGGGATGCAAAGGGAATGGAAAACACTATCAAACAGCCTTGTAGCAATACGCTGGAAAATCAGGCAGAGAAATCGTCCTTGACCAGCCATCTCTCTGGACCCTGCTGCTTTGTGGAGCTGGCGTTAGCAAATGGGCTCTTGTGTGAATAGATCTGTCAAAATCTACGGCTTTGCTTAGCAGCGCGAGTGATTCCCACCCCAGCCCTGCCTACTCAGTGACATTATTTTGGTACCTGACTCCTTCAAAGGTGCAAGCGTATTCTCTCTAATTTGCTAAATTGACAAATTTACTCCTCTCAGGAGACAACCTCCTCTTCACCTTCACCCTCTTCAGCCTTATACACTCGCTTCATAACATGAAAAGGTTTTTCCTTAATTTCTTCTCCAGGAAAGAAGGAATTGATCTTTTATTTGCAGCAGTTTAAATTGGTGTGTTGACTGCAAAAATCCACTGCTCATCACATCAAAGGCTGATCCTATAGTGCCTATTACTCCAGTAATGGAGGTCTTCTCAAGGATGAGTGGATTAGTACAAAGGGAAGCATGGGTGGGAGAGATGAAGTGACGGGACCGAAATGGATGGGTCTTCTCACTAGAGGTGTGTGTGCATCAGTGCAAGGAGGCAGAAGCAGAAGTTGAGAAGACAACGCCACTTTAAATTGGGATATTTGCTCTACAGGGCAAGACAAAACGTGACACATTTCTCATCTTGCCAATGGTTGCAATTCAACCCACTCATCTCCAGCTGTGGAAATGTGGTGGAGAGTCCAGTCCTCACTCGCCTGGTAAATGAGATGCTGATCTGAGCTCGGCCTGGAATCCTCTGCATCAGCCTCACGGACTTGTACAAGATTAACTCGTGTGTCTGCAACAAGCACAGCATAAGCCGATGGCCAGTGGCAGGAGAAGGCTTGCCTCTTCATCCTTCCCACTCTCCAGGTATTTGGGCAGCAAAAACACCCTCTGCTCTGTGGACCAAAGCAGTAGAGATGCAAGTTTTGGGTGCCCCAACAAACCAGCCATCGATTCATCCTATGGCTCTGCCACTCACAACCATCAGCCCCGCACAGAGCAGGCACCAAACCGGTCACTATTTACATTGCTCATGGTTTTAGAGTGGGAACTGTGGATCACCACCAAGCTTCAAGTATTTTCTAGTGTTAAATGCTTTCCATAGTCCCGTCCAGATTCTGGGTTGGAGCCAGTCCAAGACTAGCTTTTGGGAGCATCCATCAGTACTTAGGTCAACAGGGTCTCATCAGCCTGCAGCGGGGGCTCATGGCCTCCCTCCAACCTACAGCACATTAAAAAAAAAAACAAAACCAAAACCAAAAACCTAAGGTTACAACAAAAAATCCTGTGCTAAGCATTCTTCTTTAAACTCTCTTTAACTCATAACTCAGATTGTGAAATGCTATTAGGAAGATCAGATTGTTCAAAAGCAAGACATTTTTGTGGATTTTTGTAAAAATGTTTTTTGAAGGTTTAAGATGAAGAAGAGATTTGCACTGAACACATTGCCTTTCTCACAATTTTTTCAGCATCCTGTTGCTTGAAGTTTCCACTTTTATCTCCTGCCAGCTTTTACCTGCCCAGGGTAACTAATTTTGCTGACAGCTGTCATCTCCATGTACCATTTGCTGAGCATCAAGCTGCATGAAGACTCAGATGCTCGCTAAGGGAAAGCTCGCTTCTTGCTTTTCAGGACCAGGGAAGGTCTCGCTTGCTCAGTTGGGAAGCGAGACAGTTTGCTTCTCAAACTTACTCCATATGGCATCACTGACGTATTTTTGACTCGAAGAAATCTGCTTATTATCTGCTCTTAAATAAAGAGCGAGCAGCTCCTGTGAGCCGCACGGCGGCGCAGGAGATGCAAACGGGCTGTTACTCCAACGCCATTTCTGAAGGGATTGTGCGCTGCTTTTCAGATAAGATTAAGAGCTCAATTACAGTACAGAAAGGATCTTTCATTAAAAATTCTTTCATTAAATCACACATAGAACATAATAAGGACAAATTATAAAGCTCTTCAGAAGCACATCTGTGCCAGACTTCTAGCTAGGGAGGCCCATCATGGGGAGCATCAGCTGTTTCTCCTATCCTTCTAAAGACATGAGTCCCACATACCTCATCTAACCACATTTTTGAGGAAAACACATTACCAGACACCTGTGGGGCACCCAGTTCTTTGAATGCATCTCTTCTGGTGGTGGAGAGGACCAGTATGAGTAACCATCCACTCATGTTTGTGACGAGTGGGATGAAGCCTCGAGTTAGTACTGATGTGCACAGCTTAGATGTGCAATAGCGTGTTCAGCTAACTCAAGAAAATCCCAGAAGCTCAGTGTGTTCTCAGTCCCAGATAGGTAACAGGCGATCAGCTGTAAAGTTTAAAGAGTTTTTAAGCCTAGCAGCCAAGAGATGAATCCACTACCTAAAAGCCAGTCACTGCACATCACACCAAACCCCAAGCCTGTTTCACTCCAGCAATCCTGCCGTGCTTTCCCATCCGCAAACCTTCCACCAAGGGACTTTCAGATGAGGGGGAACCCTTGGCAAAGAAAGAAGAGATGCAAGCACCTCTCGCAGAGGAGAGAGCTCTGTGCCCTAGCAGCCAGGCTGGCCAAATTTTCAAAAGAAAAGATCCTGTGTGCAAAGCCCGGGCACACGAACCGCAGGCAGAAATACCTGTTGGCCTCTTTGGGTTTGCAGGTGATGGTACGTGTGGGAACCTGGAGCAGAGCGACAGGATGCCTTTTGTCCTCCGGTATTTCAAGGCGCTGCATGGCAGAGCTCGAAGGAGGTGGCAGCGAGTTATGGGGCTGTTCAGGATCCTGCACCTGGGAAAGGGTGGGTCCAAATTCAGTCGAGACTCTCACAGAGTCATCGCTACTTGATTTTTTCCTGTTGTTATTCTGTTCTACTGAAAGACGTTATGGTTAATTACCAAAGGCAGTTAGCTGATTGGATTTTAAGCAGGTGCTGGTAAAAAAAAAAACAAAAAAACAAAAACCACAAATACAAAACACAAAACACCATTCCCCTTTGAAACAGAGAACAGAGACTCACTGAAATTGCCTTTGAAAAGAAATTCCAAAAGCTCATAATCTGTTGATGAAAACAGTCACCCGAAAGGCAATAAACAGCATTTTTCAGCAGGTTTCACAACTCAGGTAACTGCAACCCCCATCAAGGATTAGGATTGTCATTGTCACATCAGAAAACACTTCAAAGATTCAAAAACTTTCCTGGGGAAACAGTGCCAGCATGCCCAAACTTGAAAAATGATCTGTGAAGGCTTAATATTTCCATCAAGGACAGGACAAGATGAGTTAGGAGAGCATGACTGGGGCTCTTCAAATGCCAGACCTCTGAGCTGAGAGGGGATTAAATCCTGACATCACTCTGATTATTCCAGAAAAAGATCAAGCCATGAGAGAGAGCTCAGAAAGCAAGAGTGCTTGTAGCAAAACATTAACATGTACACAGAGGGAGGAAGAGAAAATATGGCTGAATACATCCTAACGCTATTCTTTAGACTGACCTGACGTCTAGCACACAGCGTAGTCAGCCACAGACACCTTGCTCAAAACGTGGGTGGCAGAACTGAAAAGTCCACCGGTAAGCAGCAGAAATAATTAAAAGCATATAGGAGTGAGCATAGCAATTAGGACTTGGAGAAGAAAGAACCTAAAAAGGCTAGACATCATATAATAATATGTATAATGAGGGTAAAACAGATGCTGCTATTCATTACATGTCAAAAGAATGACAGACTGCTCAAAGAAACAATACATTAACCGTCAGAGGAAAACTGTATTGAAAGCAACCTAGAATTAGAACCAAACCAGCAACTTTTTATCTTTGATTTATCAATATACAGATAAAGGCTTAGATATTCACGCAGGTAGCATGACATCCACCCTGAGCTGAGGCAGAGAAGGATGCAGCAAGCGTGCGCCGTCCAGGCTGCTGCAATCGGCGACTGCGCGAGGGAGGGACGGAGAAGAGCGAGCCGGAGCTCGGCCTCTCGCGTCTCCTCAACTTCTGACCCTGCCCAAAACCGGTGCTAAAATTACTTGGCGCTGGCTGCTTTCCTTGTCAGTCATCGGGTCGCCTTTATCCAGCACCTTCCTTGCACGTGCTCGTCTCCACCGGCTCGGCTGGGAGCTAATCCACAGTGGGGTTCGGAGAGTTTGGAGGGATGGGACAACACCCGCACTCGAGGGGACGACTGGCCCTTCCACATCCTAAGCCCCTTTGCCAGCGCTACGTTGGGACCCGGACAAGAAAATCGGCACGAGTCCCCCTGCAGCCCCTCGCCTGCCGGCTTGCGCTGCTTAATTAGCCCCACACAGATGGCTAACGACTTTGTCCTCACCTCGCTGGCAAGCTGGAGTAGGATTGTACAAGTTTGCTTGTTAGCAGGACAGGACCCTTCAGGCTGCCTCATGCAAAAGAAGAGAAGCTCTGAGCACTCCAGCAGTGAAGGAAAAAAAAAAAAAAACCAACAACAACAACAACAAAACCAAACCAAAACCAACCAACCAACCAAAACCCCAGAGGTGGATGCTTTCCAAAGACATCACTTTGGTGAACAGCCAGGTCACGGTGGGCCTCCGTGGGTCATCATTTGGGCTCTGCACCCATCTCTTGTTCATTAACACATCCCTTAGCCCTCCGCTGCCTTATCTGCGATAGGAATATGCTGTCTGGCACCGAGGGAAACACTAAAACAAAATCCCACCGCTCTGGTTTTCCCGTGCCATGCTAGCAGACATCTCCCTGCTCACCAGCTCCTGCAGAAACATTGGACTTTGTGATGTGACCCCAGTGTGGCAGCAGCTGGGCACACACACGTGAAACACCACCACAGAAAAAGTGCACCATGACTTCTACGAAATAAGGTAGTTTTTACCCAAACATCAATGAGCACTAAACTTCTGCAGAAAACACTGGGTGCAGGATAACCAGGGACAGAAACGGGATGTCTCTGCGAGCAGCGGGCTGGTTTAAATTCCCATTAGGTCATTAACTGCTGGGTTCATTAGGCTGCCTACAGACAAAACATAATTGCTTAGTGGCTACTGCACGGTGAATAGCCATTTCGGTTTATTAATGTTCTCACAGCTGTAAACCTGTCAGTGAAATTATTTTAAATATGCCTTGCAAAGTTTGCTCCTTCTCAAAGAATGTGTCAGGTTGATAGGCTGGTGTTTGAAATTAAGTCCCCCACATAAAAAGGAGTTTTAATGCAGTTTAACAGCAGTCGAAAGCATTCTGCTCTGAGATCCTGTCCCCAAAATCCAGGTGGGCCTTTCTCCATTGGAGCTTTTAGAAATCTGTGGAAGTTATAACTTTGGCGTTCATTTTATGGGAGCGTTTACAGCCCAAGAGTCAAGACCAAGGCCATAAAATTCTGCTGAAGCCCTGAGCTTTCTCAAACCACAGGAAAATTTCAATCTAAAGGTCTGTTTGGAGCTCAAGACTACTAAGTCCTCTTTAGTAGAGGTCTGTTTTAAAGCTTAGCTTGCAGTGAAGACAGGCCCTTAGCATAAATTATAATTGCTCTGCTAAAACTCATGGCTTGTTCACTCCTAATTTACTCTTCCTACTTGTACAAGAGCTAGTTACTTTAGCTCTAAGCACCATCCTTACTCCTACAACAGTTTGATGGCTCCCACTTAACTTATTGCTATGCAGACACATGTTGGATTAAAGCTTACCCGGATTAGAGTTTTATCCAGTTCCTACCGGAGCTAATGGAGAAGATATTTCAGTATATTCAGTGTGGCTGTTATCTCAGAAAAAGGATCTTGCTCAAATTAGAATAAATGTTCTGCCAGAATCTGTATTCCTTTGTTTCACCCAACCATTCACTAAAAGCCCTCACTCAAGAACTTTTTATATCATTTGAGCTTTCACTACATAGTCAATTATTAAGAGAGCCATGGACCTGCAGTGCAGTTAACAACACTCTGGCATATTTTTGACATTTTCTCTCAACGTTTTCTTCAGCAATAGCTAACCAGGTGCCCTCCCCCTTTTTGTCTCCCGTTTAATCCATTTACTATCATATTTCATGGCACAGCGCACGACGTTTCCACAGCACCTCCCGTGCACGAGCCTGCATTGGCCCCTGTTTCACGATTCACCCATCCGTGCCAGCCCCCAGCCTTCGCGCTCCCACCTCTTCATCTTCCCATCTGGGGAGGACAGTCAAGGGCAGCCAGACGCAAAAGAGGAATTTGAAGCCGAAGCGTGTCAGGGCAATGATTGCCTGATGAGCATAAGAGGAGGAAAAGGTCTTGGCTGTGCCTCGTTTATTAAATCGCCAGCAGTTGCGCAAGGAAAATTAAGGACAGAGCAGTGATGCTGCTCTGGCCAGCTTCCCCATGTCGTCGTTACTGTCATTACACATGTCCTCTTAGCCTGGCTCCCAATGTGATAAAAACATTGGGAAAAGAAAAAAAAAAAAATAAATAATCAGGGGGTTTCATCACAGGCTCTGGACTTCCAGCCTTCTTATGAAGGGGAAAGATTTGGCAGGAAAAGAATATGAGGAGCCTCAAATTCTCCTGAATATCAGTAAAAATATTTTTTCCTGTGCAGGCCTTAGCAACCTAAGCAAAGCAGATCAGCTTCCCGGTCCCTTTTGCACACCCCATTTCCTTATGGGCATCTCGCAGGAGTTTCTGTTCCCGCTGCCCCAGCATCCCAAGACAAAACCTCACGGTGCCCCATAGACGGAGCCCCGAGGAGCTGCCGCTGCCCCTCCAAGGCCGGGTACCTCCAACGGGCACCTCTGTGCTGATCTAAGCCAGTTCCTCCCCAAAATGAGGAGGTCAACTTACCCCTGAAGAGATGAATAATAACATTCTTGTCCTCCCACAAAAAGTCATCGCTTCATACCTATAATCTCCGCACTGAGATTTTATCCGCCTAAAGTGGCCCAAGGACATAGGCAGCACCAAGGAAGGCATTTAAGTGAGATGACTTTAACCCAAGAGAGCTCCTCACCTCCTGGCAAGAGGTAAGACACACCAGTAGAGAAAGAATTAATACTCACGTAACTGGCACCTAACAACCACAAGGCAAGTAAAAGGTTGAATTGAGAGAATGAAGGGAATACAAAAAAACCCCACTAAGTAATAAAAGGTGAGAAAAATCCATCACTCCAACAGGTAAACGAAAGTAGAAATTGAAAGAAACACATAGGCAGCTAGAGGGGGGAGGGGGAAAAAAAAAAAAAAAAAAACCACCACACCAAAAAAAACCCCAACGAAACCCAAAAAAAATTTGCAAATACTTAGCATGACAGCCAGAGCCAAAACAAGCCCAGGGAGCTCAGGAAAGAACTAAGCACGTGCTCCAAACAACAGGAGTGAAGGGAGCTCATGTGAAAGTGGAACAAAAGGAAAAGGCAGCCTGAAGAATGGAAAAAAATGCTTCTGCACTCTTCCTGAGTATCTAATCCCTTCCCTGCCCACTAGGGTTTTTTTAACCCGTGCTTTCTTGTATCGCATGACAGAAATCCAGAAACATGAGAGTAAATATTAGAAGCATGGCTTATGGAGAACATCCATTCCTGCACAGCAGACGAGAGACAACCGCGGGGTCGCGCCTGGGCAGCGCAACACCGCAGCGAGATCCAGAAAGAAGCCGAGAGCGATAAAAGGGTCTCGGAAAACACCAGCCTGTGTTCCCTCACTCCTCCACGGACAATTTCAGAGCCGTGCTTTCCGCCGGCCCAGCCCGCAACGAGCCGGGATGGCGGTCGCGCCGCTCGGCGCTTACGGCCGGGCAGGGATGCGCTGCGGAGTGCCGGAGAGCTGCCTCGTTTGCAGACACTGACGCTAACGACGCAAACGATTCCACGCAGCGCTCGCATCTTTAATTGCTTCTTTCTTCCCGGGGAAGGCGAGTTGTCCTAGTTACTACAAGCAATATTTTCGTCCTCCTCCCCGCCAAATAACAAGCCCCCTCTTGGCAAGTGCTCCCAGGGTTACCTAATGCTCATCGCCCCCATGCTAAGGGGAAGGGAGCAGGTTCATTTATCGCTAATTACACTGATTAACTTCCTCGGCCACCGAGTTCAAGAGCCCTGGAGCGCCTCAGGTTACAAATGAGCACAGAAGGAAAAAGCTCCACTGAATTAAGCTACGGACCCACCGGTCCCCTTCGCTCTGTCAAATACATGCGGCTGCTC
Source organism: Aviceda cuculoides (assembly GCA_035590195.1). Classification (NCBI taxonomy): domain Eukaryota; kingdom Metazoa; phylum Chordata; class Aves; order Accipitriformes; family Accipitridae; genus Aviceda; species Aviceda cuculoides. Next base: position 30,605,308 of record JAVJGG010000009.1, read on the forward strand.
TTTTGCTGCCTGGTGAAAATCCCCCGTAAAATGCAAGTTAGGAAATCCCTCCGCACCCAGGGGAGAGCGCGGCAGGGTGCTGCTTAGGGTTACGTTACAAAACTACACGGGATATTTGCAAACTCTCCTTGCAAAGGCAACATCTCAGAAAAACAGCACGTTCGTCTTGTTCCTGCCAGATGTAAAATCACACCAAACTTACCAGCAGCCTCAGAGATGTATTTCTATTAGATATCTATATTTTTCAAGGAAAGGAATATAGCAAAACCTCTGTTGTTTGCATCCAACTCTTCAAAATCAACACGAGCTCTCCAGAAAGGGCTGCCACTCCCTTTTCTTATTTTTTCCCCATTTGGTAGAACATTTTCTTTCTGTTGTTGTAGCTTGTAGCAGTAGATTTATATATCTGGCTGAGGCTGCTTAAAAGAGTGGGATGAGATACCAAGGTGCTAAGGATGGAAAACTCTGCTCTTGCACAGCCAGTGTTTCTGTTGTCAGAAGCCTTAAATCCCACCTCTCTGGTAGGATGAAAGAGATGCTTCTAAACTAATTTCTAAAATACCAGGCATCAAGCTGACACTATTTTAAGGCTGGAAAAAGCCAATTTAATCAAACCTCTGCTATTTTCCCTTTTCTCTGTTCCACAATTTATGACAGAAGAGGGAGATTGTCTTGGGAACAATGTTTTCAAAACTCTAAAAATAATATAAAACCGCTCTGCCACATTCTGGGCCGTTACAGCCCCAGCCCCAAAATGCACCAGCCGTGTTTGCTGAAGGAGTTGCCGTAGTCGTGGCGGGACTCACTTCCCGGGAGGCAGCGACTGCCTTCCCACCTCCCGCACGGCGTTGGGGGAGGCAGAGGAAAAATTGCCTCACCTTTCAGATTTCAACCTCGGAAATCTCCCAGAAGGGCATGTGGAGTCACGCTGAAGTATTTATCATCCTGTGCCGTAGACTCCCGCTCCATCACCCCCGTACTCCTGTTTGCACGGAACATTGCAAAATCAGGTTTTTCCCTTCGTGTTTCGTTAGCCGTGGCACACTGTTCGTATATCGGCAGAGGCAGAAGGTAACTGGAAGCTAGATACAGGGTGGGTATAAAGCAGAAAATAAATTGTGAGCAGCAAATAATTATTTAATAGCCGGTTTCATTGCTGACAAGGAGAAAACACAACGGGGCTCCCCATGCGATAACCCAGATCTTTGTTGTACCTCACGCGGCCACCAACGAGGTCCGCGGCAAAACAGCCACCAGTTTGAAAAAAAGCTGCAATTTGTCACGATAACCATATGGAAGAGAAACCAATTAATTCTGACTAGATGCAAAGTCACAGCCCCCTGGCAAAGCAGCAGCCTGCAAAAGAGCCCGGGGAGGCGAGCCGAGCACCTTCTGGCAGCAGTCCATCACTAGCCAGGTCAGAGCACTCCTTTCCCTCCCGACGATTTATTTTTAAAGCACAATTTATTTTTAAAGCACTTCTGCTGTGTTGATGTTGGGCCGTGATGGGAGCCGGTGGGAGAGCAGTGTCGGGGGGTGCAGAGCCACAGCACACGCTGGATGCTGCGTGGTCCCGTGCATCCCGAAACGTCAGCGGGGAAACACACGGCCTTGCCTGTGGCTGTGCATGAATTCCTCCTGAGCTTTGCAGCTTTCGGGACTGGGATTTGTCTCTGAGATGGTTGAAGGGGTGGGGGTGTAGCGGTCACTCGGCCAGATTTTGCAAAGCAGGAAAGGCAATGCCATCGCCCCTCAGGTTTGGGTGCAGGGCCAGGAGCCCGGCTGAGCTTTACCTTCCCAAAGACAAGCTGTAATCTCAGGAGGGTGGCAAGCATGCCTGAAAACCAGGGGTGAGCACCGGGGAATTTCTACAAGGAGAGAGTGTGGCAATTCACGATTTACCTTGTTCTCATGCACTCATCCAAATAGCAAGCTCGCAAAGAAAAGTTTGCTTTGAAACAGGCTTTTCAGAAAACAAGGAGCCAGATTTTGGGAGTTGGGTTGAGGTAGGCACTACACGCTTCCTGAGCAGGGGAAGAAAAAAAAAATAAAAAAAAAAAAATCACCAGGACCCACCATCACTCCATGGCAGCGATGCAGCCGCTGTGATTTACAGTAGCTGGCAGCCAGAGTCAGCCGGGGTCCTCTTTGTCCCCCAAATTGTCCAGCAACCGTGTGACCACAGAGGGTGTCTGTATGAGGGAGGTTACTACCAGAGCTCCCACGGGACAGTCACGTATTGTTCTCCTGGGAATAACCGCAGCGCTTCTGCGTAGCAAAGCAAACACAAGCCTATTTTAACGGTCCTTGAAATTGGATGCGTGAAATGAGGTTCGGGAAATCAGAGGCCAGCCGAATTTGTGATCTGTGAATGAGTCTTCACGTTCCTCCCAGGAAGATGAATTGGAATCACTGTTTCGCCAGTGAAGCCGTATCAGCTGGGAGTCTGGTTGAGAAAAATGTGCTTTCTGCTCCTTGCTGAGCCAAAATTCCTACAGATTTCCTGCTGGGTTAGATAAGGACCATGTTCAGCTCAGTGACAGTGAAGTAAAGTGACAATCTAGGAACATATTTTTCTATACACAGTATCATCCATATGTATGATTGATTACTCACAGGCACACATGAATAAGGGAAGGAACCCAAATGCATCACTGTACTTAAAATATTTGTTGAGGGGAGAAAAAAAAATCTTGCAGACAGACTGGAAACCTCCCATGAAGACCTGATTCAGGGAGAGCCTGAGCTATTTTCGTGGTTCTGGGGGTGAAGATGCTCAGAACCTTCCTCGGATGCTCAGCAGCCAGCAGGATTGTGCCCACATCCTGCTCTGGAAATACCAGCAGCTCAACCAAGAGCTGTGGGCATGATTTATATTGCATTAAGAGGGGCTGAGGTCATGCAAGAGTCTTCCATCAGGAGCAAACAGCAGTCTGGAAGGTGGGGAGTGCTGGATCCAGCCCACCCCATGCCCATCCTTCACCTTAATGCTGAGCCGCCACAGCTGGGAATGCCGCTCGCCCCCAAAGGCGCCGTGTATCACTTTTTATATTTCTCCTGTCAACGTTTATTTTTGAGCAGCTGGTGTATATGGCTTTTCATTACGATCCTGCAGGAAGCAGCCATTCGCAGGCTGTGATACCCACACAACTAACACCAGCACCTTATTCCTCCCCCCCCCCCTTTTTTTCTTTTTTTTTTTTCTTCTTTTAAAGAAATGACTGGTGAGGTTTACACTGCCAAACTCAAGAAAGTGTGATCCAGACTTACCAGAAATTACTTTTGAGTGGGTTTAGCTGCATCCCCAGGTACAGCCGAGCTCAGGATCACCAACATATTTGCAGGTTTTACTCTGCACCATCAGCCTGCCCAGGGGCTGTGTGCTCAGCACTGCACAGAGGGAGGGGAAGATGGACACTGTACCGAGCTCCTTTTCAAATGGCAAAACCTGGGTCAGCACAGACAAAAGCAGGAAGAAAAATAAGACGATATTAATCAGCTCAGAGCAGAGAGGTCATTCCACCATCTGCCCCTCTGCTTTTATTAATTTTAGACTTTTTAGAGGTGAAGCTGGGTCTAACGCTACCATTTCTCCTTTCAGTTTCTGACACCGTTTGCCACCCTCCAGCTCTGTTTCCCACAGATCCAACTCACCACTGTCCCTACGGAGCAGAGAAAAGCACCACCAGCTCCTACATGGACCAAGCTTCCCTTTAGAGACCACCTCTGTTACTAGACCCTGGTGCAAACATAACACGACTTGGCCCTCCTAGTTAAAGGCGTGAAGTTAATTGGCATGAATTTACTCCTTGGACTTTCTACCACAGCAAATGTCAGTGCTCGTAAGCTGCTTTCTACAGTCCCTGCTCAGGCACCAAACCAGATGAACTTCCCAGCACATCTTTAATTAACACCTACCTGCAGAGAGCTACGGGGGCAGGACGTACCACCAGCAGCAACACGGAGAAATACAACGCTTCGCGTTGACGTCTGGCTCGTAGCTGAAACCAAGAAGGGAGTATTTTAACACCAAGGAGGGAGGTTTTTTAACGTCGAATTCATTCTCCAAGAAGAACAATAAACCTAATAAAAGCTTTAGGTCTCCTCATCCGCCACAAATGCACATTGCAACAGTTTGCTCCTGGATTATGACTGGCTTTTATTAGTAGGTTCAGGGCTTTAATATTGTTCCCGGTTAAGACGCAGAGATAATATTTCAGAGCCAAATGAGCTCGGCACAGCTTCTGCACCACGCAGCGTCAATTTTCAGATCCAGCCATTTAGGCCATGCAAACCGATACTTTTTCACACCTGTGTAAAGATAATTATTAGTACATCACCAACGCGCCACGCGCTTCTCAGAGCTGGCCCTCCCGAGCCCCTTCGCAGATCTCGCTCCCAAGCAATTAGCGACACCGTTAAGCAGCACGTGGCATTTCACCCCGGCGTTCCTTCGCCTTCTCCTCCCCAGCCATCTTCAGACGCGGGGAGCGTCTCATCGTGTTGACGCCGAGGTGCACGTCACAACTTTTTTTTGGTCAAGAGCAGCGAACAAACAATTCACGCCGGGTCCCTGAGGACCCCGCACGGCTGCAGCTCCAGCACGAGCCCCGGCGCGTGGGTGAAACCCGGCCAAGGGCACCCAAGGGACAAGGTGGGACCCGGCCCGAGCACGATGCTGCTGGGATGAGGCTTCCGCGGGTAAACGCGGCCACCCGGCAGCGCGGAGCTGGAGGAACTGGGGATCTGCTGGGGGAAACGGCAGCAATGCAAAGCTCTGGCTGCAGCTGGGCAGGACCTGCATCTTGCATGCTTTTATATGGTTTTGCCTGCTTTTTTGGAAGCCACTGAACTAGCAAACAAAAACCTTAATGGAAAATAAGTGAAGAATAATAATCAGGTTTTGGAGAGACAAAGATATATCTTTAAAAAAAATAGTTTAAAATGACCAGCTGACCCAATTATCTTTTCTTGGTTTATGATCCAGAGGATTCTACCAAGACCCGAGGAACCAACTCGACTTGAGAAGTACGGTTACGAGCCCCTAATCTCAGAGGGGCAGATTTGACAGATCAGCTAGAATTAACATCAGTGCTGGACTACCGCTTTACACTGAATTATGCCCTAAGGGCACTTCTACCAAACAGCTTCACTATGGCCCAGCGATCCCGCTTCAGGAGCTGGGCTCCGATGTGGGTCCCTGCTCGGCAGGGGTGGCTGTCCTTGCTCTGCTGCCATCTCTCCAGGTGTTGCTCCTGGGCTGCTCCCAGGCCAACGTGTGTTTCTCCCAGGAAATACTATTTTTGAGCAGCAGAACAGAAACCAGTTAGCATATGAGTAATTTGTGAACATACAGAAGGAGACCAAATCCACAGTTTTTCATCATTTGCCCAAGCAGAGACATAGCTCCTTAATGAATCCCCTGCAGCACCACAGCTCCGAGCTTGTTGTACGAGCCAAAACCCAAGGCAGCACGTCCACGGGATGCTGTGCCTGAACTCAGATCCACAGCAAGGAGATGAGTCCAATTACAGCACTCTTCAGATCTGAACTAACATCCGAGCAGGGTTTCTCTGCATGACGTGCGTTAGTTCAAGCAGAGCTAGCTCAGGGCTCCCTAACAGAGCAACCCACCCCAGTTCCTGAGGATTTGGAAATAAATTTATTTCCTTTAAGCAACCCTTTGCAACTGCCCGGGGCAGCTCCTCAGGGAGCAGAGCCTGGGGACAGGAGCACTGCTGTGAATTGCCCTTGATCGCTCATCCCCAGCCCTTCTGCCACAGGAGATGGCCTCATTGCCCAGCAAAGCCACCTACGGCTTTTAAAAATCAGCGAGTGATTGGGTTGCAATGACAGGTAATTAGCAGGAGCCTGAAGTGCCCCAGCAAGCTCTCCTCACTCTCCAAAATGGCACATCTCAGGGGGTTCACTATTTGATACCAGCAGAACAAAGAGCTGGTTGCAAAATGTGGGATTTTTTTTTTTTTTTTTTTTTTTTTAAAGCGCAAAAGACAAAATACAGGCATCTAGCAGCTGGAAATTGCCCTGCTCCCCACACAGAGGAGGGCATTCAGCAGCACAAACATCACTGCCTGTGGGGCATTTTGGCTGCAGCAGCAAGGGGCAATAGCAGGGAACCCCTCAGGATCCTGGTGCAGGGTCCCAGCATATTGTCTGCTTCCAGAAGAGGGATGACAGGAGTCCAAGACAGGCAATATTTTCACTAAGAAGAAAAAGTTGTGCCAAAAATGTTGAGTAACTCTTCATCGGCAGAAAAGGAGCCAAACTCAGTCTGGAATAATCCGCAGGATGAGCTGAAAACAGCTCAGGTATTTTTCCCCGTTTAATGTTCAGACATTTCAACTACTTTCCAAAAGGAAGGATGCGTTAAAGGCACAGGGGCAAGGCCAAGAAGGTGATAAGTCTGTAAAGACCCCTGGCTGAGGAGATGCTCCCCTGTGCCGGCGGGATTCCGTCCTCCTGCCAGGCTGGGAACGTCTGCTCCCGTCACCTTCGGACACAGGGCAGGGACAGGCTGTGCTGTTCGTCGGGCTCAATTCGCCACCTGCGATAGCACATTTGCATCCCACTGCCATTTACGTAGGAATTTCAGGAGGAGACAACACAGAAGGAGTCGTCGATTCACAGAGAAAAGCGTTAATTCGCTCACTCCAAATCCCCACGGTAGCGCAGGCTGCAGCCACCCAGACACTGCATTTACACTTTTGCCTCTGTGCCTCACTTTTCTCCTCTTTAAAGTCACCACCAGCCCCCCCCCCCCGTGCTCAGATTCCCAAGATAATTAAAAGCAGCATTAGGAATGGGTGATGTGTGCAAGTCCGAGGCTCAGCAAAATTTCTCTTCTCAGGGCTGACATTTCCAGCCAAGGAGGGAGGAAAAGCCTGCATGAAAGAGGTGTGAAGTCAAAGCAATAATCAAATTTAGGTATAATGAGAGAAGCTGGAGAGGTTTTCAATGTTCAGAACAAGATTAGCAGCTCTGGGCACAGGAGGAACACAGCATTTCCCCTGCTTTAACAAGTCTGCAGTGCAAATCGCATCTCAAATCCTTCTCTCCAGTTCTGGGGCCCACTCTGACATGGCGTTGAATTTTTAAATGAATTTTTAAAGCAAAGTGCAGGCTGATAGGAGACATGGTTTGCAAATAAAATCACAGAGGACGGCTTGGAAGCACCAGCCAGCGCAAAGTAGCAGAGCCTGGGTCCTGGGGTGCAATGCAGCCACCTGACACATGCCTGAAGCTCCAAGAAATTAAGGAGACAGAGAAGGTGCTTTACAGAATCCCCGACTCCTTCAGGCTTCATCAGCATGCAGAAGAGCACAAAGATGAAGGGTTACACCATCACCTGCTGCTGCTTCCATGTCCTGCTTCTAATGTCTCCAAAATTCGACACTACTGAGTCTTCCCAGAGTCCCAGGTTTGCTCGGTCCCTGCTGGATTTCAGTGCTGAGGAGCACCAAGGGACATGGAGGTGCTTGCAGAGACCAGAGACACAACTGCTGCCTCAGGTGCATTTCACTGCCCTTCAAGTGAATGCCTCTAAAATCGTTAAAATCAAGCCTTTTGACAGCATCAAGCCAACATCAGAGCCTGCAAACGGTTGGAAATGTCCTTTCTAATATTTCTAGCCCCGTGTCCCGTTTTGTGGTGGCATTGCAGGGGGTTATCCCACTACTCGGCAGTCGCAGCAGGGCTTGGCAATCAGCTTCCCATGGATTCTTAGCACTGCACAAGTATAAGGCGATTTTATTCAGTCCACAACGAAGGAGATTTCGGCTAAGTCAGACAACCCCTTTGCTCCGAAGCCAGCCAGGCAGTAACCGCTGCCAGGTTCCCAGGCCAAAATCACCTGGATGTCAAGCTGCTGTCATTTCAACACGAAGCGGAGCTGATGGTGCCACTTCACAGCCCGAGCTGGGCTCTGGGGGCCAGGGTAGCCGTGTCCCAGGGCACGGCTCCTGCAGCGAGGGTGGACCAGGGCAGGGACAGCCCCAGAGCTGCCAGCATCCCCCTCCTCCTGCAAACAGCAGCTCGGCAAATTGCAAATCCTTCCTTGTCTCTCCATGAAAGGAGCAATTCAATCCTCCGGTTTCCCCTCGGATTCAGCCCTGCCTCCGAGGATGATGGGGACACGCCAGGAAGACAAGGGATTAACGAGCCTGCCCTGAGTGGGATGGGGACAACAAGGATCCAGCTGTGTTCGCTGTCGGTCACATCCAGCAACAGCATGTTTACGGCCCGGCAGGCAGGGAGCAGGAGAGCTGATGCCAGGGAATCTCAGCAGGCCGCCAAGCAGGCGTTACGCCATTTAAACCAAGCCAGGGGTTGCTTCCCCAACCTTTTTGTCCCCTTCCTCTGCCACCAGATTATTTCTTTTCCAGATGACTTTCACGCATGGAGAGCTCCCTGCCAGCAAGTGAGACACTTTGCATATAGGCAAGTTTGTCTGATCCTCAGGACACGCTGCTATCTCCTCTATCCCTTACCTCGCCAACAAACAGGAGATAACGCACACGGTAGGGGCTTGAAAGCTTAAAAAGAAACATCAAAAGAAGGGAAATCAAAAGAAGGGAAAAGTCATTTACTTAAATTCCATCCCCTTCAACAGCTCACACAGTGACAGAGCCAAGGTGCAGGTGATCTTCCCATAAATATTATTCCCACCTGGATGCCCTTCTTTAACATGCGTGCTCCTTCCTCTGCCCTCCATCCATGTCTGGTGGGCTAGAAAAAGATATTTGGAGAAGGGGAAAACACACAAAGAACATAGCTCGGCTGTTGGTCCTAAGGTATAAAGAACAATAAATCAGTTATTTTACATCACACTTTTCTTCTGCATCACTGCTGCAGAGTAACCCCTGAGTGATAAATGCCCACTCAGAAGTGAAAAGCATCCATTCATTGCTGAGCCCTGCAAGTTCGTTACCAAGAACAAATTAGAGGGCAAAGGTTTATCGCCTCAGAAGGATGATGGGCAACACCTCATCCTCCATCATTTTGTACCAGGGAAGGATCTGCTGGGCACCATTTGTTTAAGTAGGTGACAATAAGGACAGGAAGCAGGAATAAAAACTTGCCCAGTAAAAACTGAGCAATCCCAAACATTGTAAGTTTTAAAAGTGACTTCAAAATACTGGAAGGTTAATTTTTTTTTTTTATTTTATATACAAGATTCTTCTGTGTCAAAATAATTGGGAGCCATATAATTGCATTTCCAAGCACTAAATTCAGACCAGCCACAAAGACCACAAGCACAGAAGCATAATGAGCAGGCAGGAGAAGAAACAAAAGACAACAGACATTTTTAAGGAGATGGAAATTGAAGGCTGGGTTTTCCAGCCATTGTAGAAAGTTTCATAAATTATCATCTGCCAACTCCTTCCCTTCAATTGTGTGGCCATCACTGAAGACACAGATAAGAAAATGTCCATCCAGCTGAAAACTGAGACTAGAAGTAGGAAAAAGTTGCACATGTCTGAATTAAAGGACAACATAATTAAATGAGCTGCCTTACAACAGAAGGGTATGATGGATGAAAGGAATGGCTGAAGCCAATAAATAGATGGGTACGTGAACTATTCATGCTACAAAGATTTCTGACAAAACCCCTGCTAACCCAAAGGCAACATTTTGTCTGGCAGAGCTGGTAGTAACCATGTGCTGTAATTTGGTCATTGACAGCAAATGAAGATTGGCTTGGAGCTTGTTTGGGCCACTACATCTTTTTTTTTAAATCTAGAACATGTAATTACATCTGCTCTTTGGAAAAAATTACTGCTTTGAGTGGTTCGAGGGAAAGAGTTTCTTCCCATACCCACTTGTAATCAGTCACCAAGAGAAATACTTTCTCAGAAGATGTCTTCAAAAATTTGGAGTTATTTTTAACATAAACAATTCTGTTATTTTGTTCCAAATGATAAGCAGCATTCAATTTAGCTCTGTTGGCTTTAAAAAAAGGTGTTCCTTCCCACTCCTTCAGGGAGCAACAAACTGCTTTGTTGCAGAAAAACGAAGGGAGGAAGACGTTTCTTTCCCCGAGCTGCACAATCCCAAGAGGCAGCAAAAACCCATCCCGTTTTCGGTTTTTGTAGTTTAAGGGAAAAAACTCTGAGGACCAGAGCTGTGGGAACGAGAGCGCGGGCTGGGGTATTTCCCCAAGCTCTGCTGAGCCCCCAGGTACAAACCAAGTCACCCCCTGGGACCAGACCTGCCGCTGGCCGTGGGGCAGGGACGCTCCCCCCGGGAAGCTGCCCGGATCGGCCCCGAGAGTGCCGAGGTCTGCCTCTACAGCCCCGGCATCCAGAAAACTCCACCTCAGAAGTCCTCACTTGGGGATTTTGCTTCTCCCTCTGCCTGTTGTCGCCGGGCAGCTGGTGCGTGTCTGTACCTGCCCGCTGGGGAAAAAGTTTCTCCTCATTTCCCAGCCTAAATGGCAAGCTATTTCCATTCGTTCTTCTGCCAATACCCCTTTTTTGTACCTTATTTGCTCCTCCTCTCCCTGGCATGCATTGGTATGCTTAGAGTGCCAAGGCCAAGAGCATTTCATTGCTTAAATTATACCATTTCTCCATATGTTCTTCTTCCCAGATCATCACGTGGATTTGGTGCTGGCTCAACGCTCAGAGCCTTGACACCACAAAGTCGACAGTTTTCCTACCGATCTCCCCAGGCTTTGGATCAAGCCCGTACAGAAGAAAATACAGCAAAGAAATTCCAAACAGAGGCCCTAGAAAAGCTAATAAAATGCCTCATGCCTGTGTTTGCTGCAGGGAAGGATCAGCTTCCCTGTTTAGTGATGCTTATTAAGTCATTACAAACAATTAAAGCAGCAGAGGGGAGGAAGATGGAGCTATCATTTCCAGCTCCCCAGCCTGCCTCTCTGCCCCCAGCATGAATTTCATAAAGCACAAATCTCCCAGCAGAAATCCCTCAGCAATTGATTTCCTACTCATGAAATACAGCAGGCAGACATCCTGGCTTTCCTGGCGAGAAAGGGAGATGAAAGGGAAAATTTGCCTCAATGTTTTTTTTTTTTGCCAAGCCGCACGGCTGCGATGTCCAATCTCTCCCTGCCGGGAGGTTCCTGCAGGAATATGTTTCCATGGAGCAACAACCCTCTGTAGGTGGATGGAGAGCATCATGTGAGCATAAGCAACCCCCCCCCCCAGAGAGCAGATCCCCATTCAGGCTCCATCTTTGCTTATGAGCAGATCCCAGAAGAAAATGCACAGTGACTGCATTTCCCCAGCACGGGTCATTTCCAGCCCGTTTTTCTCTGTAGCTAGTCTGCCTTCCACAAAAGCAGTGTGCCTGGCATTGCTTGGGAACGAAGAAAACAGCTCCATCACGGGTAGGAAACAGCAAAACACCTAACGGCCAGGACAATACAAACCCACTTATCAGCCCATGCCCGCATCTCCTGGACTCACTTGAATGCTCAAGAGTTAAAAAAGCAAACCTGTTTTTTAAGAAGCGGCTGTACAAGCGAGATATAAACGACAGGCGCAGTCAGCCGCAAGACGCGCGCCTCTCGGCAGAGAGCGAAGATGCTCCATCGCCGACAACGATGCCGGCTCGTTATTTGGGTCACTTTCGTTGCTTTTACGTTTAAGGACGCATCTCGCACACCGCAATTGTTTTCTCCCTCCCTGCGGCTACATGAAAAAGATCGGATCACCCGCCTTTTTCTCACCGCTTTCTGCCCGATATCATTTTTCCCCTTATATAATGGGCAAAACAGAGCTTGTTTTCATGCTGGAAATGAGTCCATATACTCTACTGACTTCAATACGGACAACAAAACCACAAAACCTCTGTTATTCACGTGCCCCAGGGCAGCAAGGAAGGGAAAAACTGAGAGCAGCAGTGGGAACACCAGCTACAGGTAACAGCATCATATTCTGCCTCTCTCGTGGATGTTTTTCCTTCCAACCCAGAAAATCCCCTGTCCTTTGTAGGGCTGTAGAAGGATCCTGGCTCCCCCAAACAACAAGGAGCAAGCCAAGCAGGAGCGCTGCAGAGCCGCACGTGGAAAACAGGGGAGATGCTACTACAGCCCAAAAGCTCTTTTCACCTGAAATCCTAGCCAGATAACAGGGAGACTCAAAGTCTCAAAAATAAAAAGCACCTCTATTCCTGCACAACCTGGCTGCTGAGCCTGGTGTTATTTGGCTGAGCCCATAAACCCGCAAGAGAACGGGCACTGCCAGCACCTGACTGCAGGGAAAGGAGTTCATCCCACCCTCCCCGTAAGTTAGGATGTATTGGAGACATTTAATTGATTGACAAGTAACCTGCAGAGACACACGACTGCTCTGCAGTTATCTAGGACTTGCTAAGCACCACAAAAAGGTTATTGATGCAGTGGGGGAGTGTTTCTGTACAGCATGTGCTCCTGACACCCGAGGTGGGGAAACGCATCACTTAACATTTACAAGAAAGCAGCAATTCTTATTACAAAAAAAAAAAAATCCACTTCCCGGCAAGAAGCCTTAGTGAGGGTTTGCAGAAGTTGGAGGAAACGAGCCATTTACAAGGAAATCATTTTCCTCTGCCTTCAAGTGGAATTGAGAAGCAGGTGGAGATGGAGAGGTCTCACAGAGCCTGAGTGTGCTCCTTATTGATGAAATGACACTGATATTGCCAAGGATCACTGGTATTAGAAGTGGAAAGACTTATTTGGCCATAACTCAGCCCTCCAACACAAAACACCTTCTCCCACTTGACTAGCTCTTGCCTGAAATTACTTACCTGGCAGGAGGCCCTGCATGGCCCAGGGAGTTTTGTGCTTCAGAAATTATTCCCAGTGGAAACCACAGAGGTATATTTTTATTTCTTTTTCAGCTTCCCCTCCACAAGCATCTGAAACATCTTCTCTATGGTGTGGTTGCCTATAATTACATTTGCATCAGTAGGATTCCTGAGGGGGACCTCATTTTCCCTGGCGCACTGCAAAAACCCCAGTCAGTGACCTGGCAGCTTCAGTTTCCCAGGGAATTAAATTTTGGCACTTTGCTCTGGGGTCTAAATTAGATTTTCGAGAGAGAAGAGCCAGGTTCTATTGACTGTTGCTGCTCTTCTGGTTATTTCTGGTGCACATACTGGATCCACTCCTTCCCTCACTTGCTCAGAGCCAGATGTCACCGCTACATCCATCACCACCGGGTGCAGGGGAGCCGACAGCACCAGCTGTAAACCTCACTTTGCAGGAATGCCCTCCCTTCCCTTTTCCTTTTATTTTTTTCTTGGTATTTCATAGCATATCATTTCCTAAGTTCAACTCAGTTATCCAGCTTTCATTTTCTCCATCATGTTGACACATCCAACAAGGATCATGCTCTAAAATCTAAATTTTTGTTAGCAGATATTTGGCCACATGAATTACAATGACCTATTTGAGTAAGTCAGGTTGGTATTAATTGCAAAAGTGAGCTATAATAAGCGACCGTAGTCCAAAGCCATAGAGTCGAGTTTTGCTAAACACCAATCAGTCCTCCTGCTTTCCCCTTTTTGCCTTAGAAAAATCAACAGTATCGTTGTTGTACTCCACTATGTTTGTTGGCCTGAAGAGTGTGTGGAGAAAGGTGCCGGCTCTGTATAATTCCACTGGAAAATGTTGTGCCAGAAGACAGATTTCACGTGTTGTATTTCTTTTTTAAACAATGAACATTGTACAAAATATTAAAACATTTTTCTAAAACACAATATTAAGGTGAAAATGAGTCATTTCACTGTCATAACACAGGCAGGGAGGGGAAACTGGAGTGAACAAAGCAGCAGATTCATTCAGCAGCTATTTGCATTCCATAACCCTTTGATGATTAGGCTTTTAGGCCAGAGGAGCTCTGCTACTTAAGCAGATGAGGTGACACATTTAGCTGTTGCTTAGAGATATTGGAATATATTGCACACAGCCTGCTCCCCAGCTAGCATCCCTGAAGGGCTCCGTGCTGGTTTTCCAAGGATGCATTAAAAACCGTTTGCAAAGCCTCTTAGCTTTCAAAGCAGGTCAAGCAATGACAGGAAGGGCGAGTTTTCAGGAGCAACAGTTCAAATGTCATGAAAAAAAGTCAAAGCGACAACTCGTATCACCTGGAAGTGGCGCAGATACCAAGGGCTCTTAGCAGCTGTATAATAATCAGCTTAACAGCAAATAAATAATGTCTGGTTCCTGCACGGGATGCCAGTGTGTCCCACACAACCCCCTTCTGCCAGCAGCACAGCACTAGAAAGCACAGCGTGGACGGGGACTGAGGGGAAAAGCAGATCTCTACCTGCTGACTGACACCCCTTCCTCTTCCACCCAGTTAGGGCAATTAACATCCTTCTACTTCTCTTCTACTCCAATCCTTTTAAAGTAGGATTCCTCCTTAGGTCTTGCTTGTTATCTCTGCAATCCAACAACCGGGCTGGAGAACCCCCTTGTAGACATGCCTTGCACATCTGTTAAAGGCAACCGGCAGAGAGACAGAATCCTGTTAACTTTTCGGTGGTCATTGATAGTTTCAAGAGTTAACAGCATTCCAAGACAGCTGCAAAAGCAAGCAATTAACTGTACCCTAGAGCACTGCAGCATGGAGTAGTCTCATACAACGCTTTTTCCTCGCAGGCACAGGTCTCATAGCCAGATTATACAAAAGCCGTGACTCACATGGGCTGATGGAAAAAAACGAGATAGGGAACAGCAAAAGCTCCAAGCCCAGAAGACAAATCGATCGATCCAGCAGATTAATTTCCTCCGCTTCCAGATGGAGTTAAGGAGGATGAGGCAGCAGCATCCCTGCAGCAGTCGGAGCCCCGCAGGCCACGCTGTGGGACAGCCTTTGCCCGCTGCTCGTGGCAGCACCCACAGGACAAGGGGAGCCCCAGTCCAGCCGCCGCCCTGAGCCCCACACACCCCACAAAGGAGATGAAGGCATTGAAAAGGGTGACAGTCCCCTTCCAGAAACGTTTCTCTCCCAAAGAGCTCTTGGTCTGGACAGACTGGACTGCCTCAGGGCAGAAAACAAACCAAAGTACAGCCCTGGGGGAAAGCAGGAAAAAATACTGGAAAATAAAAGCATCCTGGAATGGAAATCTATTTTAATTTCTGAATTAGCTGAAACAAGGCTGTTTGAAGCCAGACCAGCAGTGAGGCAGGAGAAGGAGTTTAAAGAAGCTGCAGAGTTTTCTGCCTGCACTCTTTAAATTCTCACTGATACATATAAACTGCAGCAAGACTGGCACTGTGTCCTTGCTCATACAGCCACCAGTACACTGCCAGAGCTCTATTAATTAACATTCCTTGCTGGGAGCCAGGCAGCCTCTCGCGATGCCACTCGCCCTCCACAGCTGGAACACACCTCTGGGAACGTGTCCAGGCCAGGGCTGTGCCGGCACCACGGGGCTGGGGATGTCCTGCAGAAGAGCCAGGGCCTCCAAAACCTGCTGGGAATGAGGGCTGACCCACTGCAGGAGCTTCACAGCCTCCTCCCTGGCTTGCTGGAAGGGAGCAAACAGCCCCAGCCACTCACCTACCACCTCCCAGTGCTACAGCTTTTATTCCCCATCGCCTTTGGTCTGAGGAAATTACTCACATGGCATTTGTCTTGATTGCTCCCCTGCAGAGGCAGAGATGGGGCAGTTATTGATACATCCCTTGCCAGACAAAACCAGGCCGTTTATAAGTAAGACTCATTACTCTGATTTTCTTTAAAGCACCTCCAGTACCACTTTGCCTTCGCTGCAGCTTGTGGCGGGTTGGATGTGTCGCCGGCTGCTGGATCCATGGCAATCGTTATTACCATTCAAAGGCGCTCTCTTCACTCACAATTCACCAGTTCCCTAATGGAGACATCTGCTCCGTCCTCACCCCCTAGAAAAACCAGCACCTACACCCCTTGCCTGGTTCCCAGAGGTGTCCCACAAGGTAAGCACCATCATCTCCCTAAGCCAACCTGGCTCGCTTTGGCCAGGAAGGGTTAGGAAGCAGGAGGACACATCCCAGCTGGGGGCTAAGGGGAAGCACCCAGCACAGGGGTAATGAATAAGCTCAGGTTTCTCCTTCCCAGCTCACCCCAACGCTCACCAGCTGCTCCTTTGCTGAGCCAGCACCACACTGAGGAGGAGGAGGCGGCTCCTGGGGGCTGCGGTGGTCAATCTCTGTGTCCCCCCAGGCTGGGACCAGAGCAGCACAGGCAAGACTCAGCCCCAAGGCAGAGGTGATAGCGTAGTGAACGTTCTCCTACGATAACTAACCTGACCAGGCACACTGGTTTTACTCGCCAAAAGCCATCACTTACAGACTGTTCGACACAGTCGGTTCTGGGTATTAACCTGCAGTGCCGTACCACCTTTTGAAAAGCCTGAACACCTCATATAAAATAAATCACCCTAATAACCAGTGACTGCAACATAGTCGGCCGAGAACATTTTGTTTTGGTGAGCAAAGAGTATTGATTGTGTATCTGTGTCCTTGATATGAACTTGACTCTTTGACAGCAGCCAGAACCCAAGAAAACAGGATTATTTCCCCAGCTAATCCCTCAAGAGGCAGGGGGGTGAAGCAAAACAGCTTTACCAAACTGGACCCAATCACAGGACTTCTCTGGTGACTGCAGGAGCTCCGAGGGTCATGCCCAAAGCCTGTGAAGCAGAGGGCTACTGCTCCCTGGCTTCGGTGCTGGGAGGGATGCTGAGCCCAGCGCTGCCCAACCCCTTCCTCCAAAGCCGAGTAGCGAAGCCGAGGGGAAAGCGATCCCTGTAGACATCCAGGAAAGCTGGAGCTCTGGAACGACAATCCCACTCCAGATCTGACCTGCTCACATGATTACACCCTTCTCTGAGCCCCAGCTTTTCGGTCACACCTCTGCTCCCGCTCTGCCAGTTGTCTGGGGACCTTCCCAGGATGACGGTCACGCAGACACGGAGGTGAGGCTCACAGCCCACCCCAGAACAGGACAAGGGACACCAGCACTATGACCACAGGGAGCTGATCGTACCTTGTTCCCAAAGGGAGAATGCCAAAAGCAAGGTGCATCCTGAGGGGCACCCCGGCTGATGAAGAAGCCATCTCCACTTTGCTTTATTTAGCAGCTCTCCTTTAATTCTACTCCAAAGACAAGAATATACTTTTCAAAGGGGGTGAAGAAGCCCTGGAAAGCCACTGCCTGGTCAGCAGGTGATCTGTGACTTTAGGCAGCAGTAGCACAGGTGCATTAAAAATTTCCAACATAACTACCCCCCACTAGAGCAGAGCATAATCAGTTCTCCATTTTCTTTCCTGCAGTTAATTCATTGAATTTTAAATGGCTGAAAACATCTCCTATCCCTGTGAGCCCTTGCAGGAAACACACTCATTCCCCCCCCAGTGAAGTCACCCCTCCAGCAAGCCTGGTTTCACCTCCCCTGGTACTCCTGCATGGAATAAAGTGCAGCTTTAACTCAACAAAAAGTTTCAAAATTAAATCCAGCTGAGACTACTGTGACTTTGAAAAAGGAGAAGAAAAAGGGGGTCCATCTCAGGGGCTGATGGAGAGTAACTCATCCTCTTTAATTGCCCCTGTGGATTAAAAAGGGAGGTGAGGTAGGCTTTGCTCCTGGTGACCTGGGGAGGTCCTCACCGAAAGGACTGAAACCTCATTAGAAGAGGCACCTTTCTGCCTTAGACAACAACCCTTTGGGCACCATGCCCTCACTGGAGGGCTGAAGCATCTCAGAGGGTTCGGACAGCATCACTCGCACTGTTGGCGGGGAAATAATCCCATCCTTCGAGCAGATATTTTGCAGTGCTCTCCAAAAGCAACCCAGGCAAAGAAAGCTTCTGCCCTGCCTGTCCCCAGCCAGGCGTGAGCCCTCCTGACGTCCCCCAGGATCCGGTGGCAGCACAGTTCTCCATAACTCCAAAATGATGGATGGCCTTTGTCCGGAGTCAGCAGCACATCAACTTTACAACGGCAATAAAGCACCATCGATTTAGCCTCGCAAGGGGATTTCCCCCTCCCTAATTTACTGCCTTTTCTTTCTGTTCGCGCAGCTGACTCCAGCTGCATGGTGTGAACCTGGGTTTCAAGAGAAAGTCCATCTCCACGGCATGCGTTTGGCAGGGAGAGAAACTTAGTCCCTCTTGCACCAAGCTGCCTGCGCAAGGGTCGGTCCGAGTGGCTCGGAGGGAAAAATACAGCTTGTGCCCTTTGTAACAGCAACTTGAACTAGCACTTGATTTTCAGGGCTTTGAGCCACTGTAACATTTATAAGCAAGTGGAAGGGAGACCCAGCCAGAGAAAACAAGATGAATAAAACACCCTCTCCATTTCACATCATGCCAATATGCACAACCTGCCTCCTCTGTGCTCGGCTGCCGGCTCTGGTCCAATCCAGAGCTCACACTGGTCGGACCCAGAGCCGGCACAAGGGAAAAGTTTTCCTTTTGTTGATGGAAGTGCTCCTGCTGCAATGCAATTTCTTGCAGGAATTTAGTTCCGTTCGCAATTGCTTTCCCCAAAGCAGGTGAGTTTTACTGCAAATCTGTTAAAGAGGCAAGGAGCACAGCTCAGAAGCAGGTGTTGTGAATTCATCTGGGGGATATAAAAGAACCAAAAGCCCCTTTACTCACACTAGACAGCGAGATTAAATTCTTAGTCTCCATCTCATCTCCGACAAAGCTGTTTTAATCAAACACATCCCAGCCGAGACCGTGCTCGCTACGGATAATGAGAAGGCAGGCAGCACGGGCAGCCGGGGAGGGCTGCAGCCCCGGCATGATCCGGAGGATCTCCCCAGGCTCTCCCCAGCACCCAAACTCCCAGCCCCTTATGAGCTTGTCCCTAAATATGGAGCACCTGGTCACCCAGCCACTGGCCGAGGCAGCATGACAGCCAGTTCCAAGATAATATAGTTTGGGGAGTGAAAGGACAGCTTTTAAGCTCTCCCAGAGACTCCAGAGATGTGCTTTATGCTGAAAAACAGAAAGCCACGATGGAAGGATTTTCAGTGCAAAATGCTCTTACACCCTTTTGCCCCAGGGAACAGTTACAGATCAGTAAACTTAACATCACGTTCTCCTGAAATTCTCTGTCTTCCAGCATTTTCTTCTCTTTGACAAAGACAACAGCAATTCCTGGAAAACGACATATCAAAACCTTGCTTCCTCTACAAATACTTGCAAACTGTGTCAGTTTTCCCAAAACAGGCAAGAGGAGGGCTCAGGGGGTCTTTCATCTGAAGAAATATCATCCTTATCATTCCTATGCATCTTCTTGGGCAAACTTTAATTTCTTTTTATTTTTGCTTAGGCCTGATGGCTGGTCAGATTTTGCCTGAGATACAAAAAGTATCTGTAAGAGTTGTACACTGGGCATAAAAAAAAATTATCTGCTGAAAAGTCAGTTATACCCATAGCCTTAAGGAGTTACCCCCCTGTGTGCGATGAAGTGTTTCGTTCCCACCGGGTTACTGGCGCACAGTAATCTTGCCAGAAAAGGGTAAACATCTATGGGAAAGGAGCAAAGTCAACGGAGCTCTTAGCTACATGGCTCGTATAAACAAGCTGAGCCACTTGGTTAAATGACACGACACACTGCCAGGCATCACACTGAGGGATGCCTACATTTTCGCTCACCTGGTATTGAAACAAAGGTCAGGCCACCTGCAGCTGGGGGACATATTTAGAAGGCTAAAGGAGAATCAAAAGACCCTCGATTTCCTTTTTTTCCTCTTTTTATATGGACTTGAAGGTAAAGCGATCTTACACTGCTGCTGGTTTTGCTGTAGAACCTGGGGTGCATTTCTGTCGAGCGTCTCGGGACTCCTGCCTCTTGCGGTGCGCAGCTGAAGGATTCGGCTCCATTTCCAAAGCTGGACCAGAGACCCAGCTGGGGAAAACCAGCTGAGCTTCCCCAGAGCAGCTAAAACCAGCACAGATCTGGCAAGGTACGTCTGTATATTTGTTCATTTTGAGCACTGTAATGTTGTGTACCCTCCTCCCGCTCCCTCCCTCCCCCCTCCCCATTTGTGCATCTTCCTTTGTTAAAACCAGCCAGCGTTCCTTGTCGGAGCAGTTTAACACACCCCCCTCCCCGGCCGCCC
>JAVJGG010000009.1:30625492-30650865 GCA_035590195.1 Aviceda cuculoides
CCTCCCCTTCCTACCATTTCACACACCCCCCATTCAGCCAGCCACAGCTTGCCAGCCCTGGGGTGCTGCCCGTGCCCCTCGACATCTCCCTCAGTCCTGAGGAGAACAGCCCTGGAGCACCAGCTGCTTACCAGCACCTTCCTGATTTACTATGGAAATAGCCCTGCCCAGAGAAAACTCCCCCCGCCGCGCTGTGGACAAGTTCTAATTGCTCAGACGTGCAACGCACACACCGAGCCACCATGTTGACATGATTGCAGAGCCGGGGAACGTCAGCATCCCAGAGACCCTCCTCCAGCTCGGATCAGGGAGCAGAAGCTCCACAGCACGGAGCAGAAGGTGCTGGAGGCAGCCGGAGCCGCTCACCAGGTAAGGGACGCTTCAACCTCCCGTTCCCCGGTACTGGTGGTCCACTTTATCGCTGGGAGACAGCAAAACGCAAGCGAAGGGAGGCATTTCTCTTTGCAGAGCCTGGGGACCAGTTGCTGACTCTTTGATCTTCACTGGGGGGGGGGGGGGCGGGTGTTTGCGCACTTCCCTGCGGAGGAATTCTTGGGAGTACGGCTCAGGCGATAGGGGTGGGTGTAGCGATTGCTATAGATGTAAATAGATGGGGCAATTCTCGCTTTGACTCTAAAGTAGATTTGCTTTCAGGGTACTTCCCTGAATAATCCTGAACTTTTGAGATTTACAGGTTTGGCTGTCAGTCTGCGCCAAGTTTTGTGTGCTGCCACAGTTGTTTGCGACGGGGACGGTCTTCGCGTTGAATAAGACCATAACCTGCCCTTGCTTAAAGAGTTATTTTAATTGTGGGTCAAGCCCCTTTAACCCTCAGTTTTGGAAATACTCCTTGAACTCCATTTCCCCCCCCCCTCCTTCTTTTGCTAGGGGACCCTGGGAGCGGGCAGTAGCCGTGTCACAAAGTTCTTCATTGTTTGCGAAATCTCAGTCAATGAAAAGCATCTGAACTCTGACACAAAGAAAGGCACTAATTAAACACTGCAACGCTTATGCTCCGGCATGGAAAAGCAAGCGCTGTGCAAGTGAAACAGCAGCCATCCCTCAAGTCCTCTGGGGGCTGGGAATAGCTGACCAGGCACAAAGCTGCTTCTCTGCCCTCCCTGCTCCTGCCAGCCTCAAGAAGGACTCTCCCTGCAGACAGCTGAGCTGGAGACGCTTGAATTCCCCTGTGGAGAAAAGCCAAAGTTCACCGGGATGCTCTCAGAGAGAAGAGTTCCTTGACTTACACAGGGAGTTACAATTCTTTTGTTTGCTTTGTTCACGGAGCCTTATGTGTCTTTCAATCTTTTTTTAGGTTTGTTTTTTTTTTTTTTCCTCCCCCTGATCACTTCAAAAATCTAACTTGTGTAATGGTGGGGGACAGGAGAGGTAGGTTAAATGGTCCATGCTG
Organism: Aviceda cuculoides; assembly: GCA_035590195.1. Lineage (NCBI taxonomy): Eukaryota > Metazoa > Chordata > Aves > Accipitriformes > Accipitridae > Aviceda > Aviceda cuculoides. Next base: position 30,626,904 of record JAVJGG010000009.1, read on the forward strand.
CCTCACAACCTGCTCTTTGGAAATAACCCACTTCTAAATGAGATAGCAGCTGCTTCTCACAGGAGGAAAAAAAAAAAAAAAGAAAAAAAGGCACTCCCTTCTGGGCTAGCAAGGCTTTCAATGATATCTGAAGGTAATCTGTGACCAGCAGGCATGGGAAACAACTCTCTTTGGGATGATCCAAACAGCACCTGCAGAAAAGCAGGCAACAACTGCTACCTGGGCAACAGCATGAGGTTCAACTTAACCTTCCAAGAGCAGGCAGCTGATTTCTACATCGTCCTCCCTGTGATTTACTCTGTGATCTGTGCCGTTGGGCTCACAGGCAACACTGCTGTCATCTATGTGATCCTCAAAGCCCCCAAGATGAAGACTGTGACAAACATGTTCATCCTGAACCTTGCTATAGCTGATGACTTGTTCACACTCGTCTTGCCCATTAATATTGCTGAACATCTCCTCCACTACTGGCCCTTCGGAGAAGTCCTCTGCAAGGTCATCTTGTCCATAGACCACTACAATATCTTCTCCAGCATTTATTTCCTCACAGTGATGAGCATAGACAGGTATCTGGTAGTTCTGGCTACAGTCAGGTCCAAGAGGATGCCACATCGTACGTACCGAGCAGCCAGGATTGTCAGTTTGTGCATCTGGATCCTAGTCACCATCATAGTTCTCCCTTTCATCATCTTTGCCAATGTCTACATAGATGACCTGGAGATCAAGAGTTGTGGTCTCAATTTCCCCAAGCCTGAAAGGTTTTGGTTCAAAGCCAGCAGGATCTACACCCTCATCCTTGGCTTTGCCATTCCGGTCTCCACCATCTGCATCCTCTACACCATGATGCTCTACAAGCTAAGGAACATGCACTTGAACTCTAACGCTAAAGCCCTGGACAAAGCCAAGAAGAAAGTCACTATTATGGTCTTCATAGTCCTGGCTGTGTGTCTCTTCTGTTGGACCCCCTTCCACTTGGCCACCATTGTGGCTTTGACCACTGACTTGCCCCAGACCTCCACGGTTATTGGTATATCCTACTTCATCACCAGCCTAAGCTATGCCAATTCGTGCTTGAATCCTTTCTTGTACGCTTTCCTGGATGACAGTTTTCGGAAAAGTTTCCGGAAGATGCTGGAATGCAGAACTTCTTGAACAGTGGTCCAGGGCTCACAGATCCCTTCTGTCCCATGGCTTTGCAGGGGCAACTTTGCCGACTGAAGGGGTGGCTAACGAACGCACAATGTGCTTTCTTTCATTTACGTGTAATGTATGTGTCTGTTTATCATTATCATTCACATGGTTTGTCCTGCTCACTTGCAACTTTTGCGTTTTCCCTCTCTGCACCTCCCTACTTCTCAAAGTTGCATTTCCATATGCTTAGTTTTAATTACACACTCTGAAGCATTAAGGACAGAAAACTTCTTTTCAGAGGTGTACTTCTACATAGCAGTCCTTTATTGCCATCTGCTGTACAGCGCAGGCAAGCTGGAGACTAGTTCTTAGATCTATGTAATGCTCAGTTCTTAATAGCTATGTTATTTGGAGGATTGTTTCATGGAGCAGACCTAACAAGCACTTTCAGTGAAATATCAATAAAATGGACAGAGGAAGCAAGATGAGTATTTGGAAGAGAAAACGAACTATTTTCATGTCAATGTATGTGCATGTGTGCGTTATGACTTTGATTTTGAGGGATGTCTGTTTTCCACCCCCAACCCAAATTCCCTCTTTGCTGAAAATTTAACACAAGTTAAATTTAAACCAAAGCAAGATTTGGATCTCAAAAATAGTGATAACACACTATAGAAACATTATGGCAACTGTGGGAATTTGTGTTAGAAATTATTTTTAACTAATTGTTCCTGTTAAGTGTCAAATATATATTTATTTAAGAGTGATTAATGAAATAAACCTCGTGGGGAAAAAAACAGACTGGTCCTTCTTTCAGCAGAGAAAACTTATGCTACTTGTCCCATGCCTTTGCTACATATATTGCATTTTACCTACTGTAAAATAAAACATTGTAGATTTGTAACAAAATCAAGGCAATTTGTAAGCCACAAGAAAAACTCTAGCAAGCGCTGCAGAAAAAGCTCCTTCTTTAACAGGCAAATAGTAGAAGTACTTCAACAGACCCAAGACTTGATGGGAACACTCTGGCAATCAGAAATACCATACTGAAAGCTTCAAGAACTGCCAAAACCCATGTTGAAACCCCATCCTCCTCCTCTCAGCAAGGGAGTTTCTCCCTCACCGAGGGACGGTGGGGTGGGCACCCCCCATCTTCCAGCTCTCAGGGTGGTGGAGAAGCCTCAGCTCCGCCACCCACCCGCAGGGCCGAGCAGGGCTCGGTGCCACCTGCAGCCCTCGACACTGATCTACCGCAGCCAAGCCAGCGCACGTGCCACAGCTCTGTTGCGTTGGCTCCGTATTAGCCACCAAAGCACCTCGTTAAATGCAAGGAGACTTTTTTTTTTTTTTTTTGGCCAAAGCAATGCCAAAGACTAACACCCCTCATCACCTCTGCAAAAAAAAAAAAACAAACTGCCCCCAGCCCTTGTCCTAGAGGGCAATGTCCAGCTAAGTACAGCAGTAAGCTGCTGTAAATGGGAAGGCGGTGAAAAGCTTATTCTTGCACCCTTTAGCCCCATAGGATATATATATCACCGGTTTAAGGAAGGCTGTCTCAGCTAAAATTTTTTGCTCCAGCTTTCCTTAGATCCACAAACACCAAGCCAGGCTCTTCCATGTCTAAGCTTCACCAGGAAAGCACAGGACAAGTAAAACAAAAGGAGGGACTAGAGACCAGCTACATTGCACATACCAAAGCCCATCTAGGAGACAAGCTACCTACCGCAGTCATCCAAGGTCTATCCAGAAAACAGGGCTGGAGACAAGGCTGCAAGTCCAATGTCTGTCTGTCCGTCCATCCATCCATCCATCCAGGAGGCAGGGCTAGAAACACGTATCACTCTAACAAAGGAGGGCTGGAAGCTGCAGGGCTCAGCTTAAATGGGCTCCTGGAGCAATTGGGTGAGGGTGTGGGTGGAGACCCCAGGTGAGGCCACTCAGGGCAATTTAGTCCTATCAGTGCCCTCAGAGCCCCCACACCAAAATTAACAGCCTTCAACACATCATGATGGCAATTTCATTTTTCCCCTTTAGAAAACAAAAAGAGATCTGTGAATACAAGATCACTTGTGTTGCCTTCTGTGTATTAAAGGTGTTAACTTTGGAAGAACAATGGAGGAGAACACATTCTTCCATGTTAAACTTCTCCAGGAGTTTTATTTTTTATATCAGCTGTAACATTAACTTGCTGTGAAGATCAAGAGCTGAATCCCCAGTCTCAGCCAGCCTCATGAGGAACAGACCACAGCGGTGGGTCCTTAATCCCACAATCTTAAACCCCCAGATTTAGTGCCCAAGGTTTCCTAAGCCAAGTTGCGTGGTTTGTCTCTATTTCTCGTTCGTTAGCTGCACCTTGCAACAATCAGCAAACACAAGGATTTTTCAAACCCCAGTCCTGACAGTGTGTGTGTGTGTGTGTGTGTGTGTGTTGGGACACACAGGTGTGGGGGGTGATGCTTAGCGAGCCCCAGTCCCAAGAGGAGGAACAGGGAAGCACCTGGTGAAGAGATCAGCTCCACTTAGAAGGTGCTGATGGCTCTCAGGAGGCATCAAATGACTCAAAGAATTTGGAGAAGAGGAGAAAGACCTGGCAGATGGAGGACCGGGGGCCGTAGGGGTGGCCGATTCTGGAAGGAAAGCTGGGTGCTGTGGTCCTGAGCGACCTTCACAGGGAAGGAGGCAGGTGCCAGCAGCAGATGAGGGAGTGCAGAGATGTTGTGTGACCCCTTGGAGCAGCCCAAGCAAGGCCAGGGAGCAGAGCCAGGTGGGCATCATGGGCACCCACTGCTTTAGCATGGTTGCCACCTGCTGGCAATGGGCTCCCCAGGTGGAAAAACCTCTCTGAGTGCAGAGAATTGACTCAAATGATGCCACCTCACACACAAATTGTCTAGTTAGCTGCAACGCCACTGCTCATTGGTGTCAGGTCTGTAGGAAAGGCAATCAATTTCATTAGGTGGAAAACTTAATGTATTTCATTAGGTGGAAAGTACCGTTTGAGTGTAAGTCACCCACCTGAAGACCTGATAGTGTCATTGCCAGAGCTTTTCCCATTTGAAGCAAATGTCACGATTGTCACGGAATCACAGAGTGGCTGAGGTTGGAGGCACCTCTGGAGACCGCCCGGTCCAGCCCCCCTGCTCAAGCAGGGTCACCTAAAGCAGGTTGCCCAGGACCACGACCACTTGGGTTTGAATGTCTCCAAGCATGGAGGTGCCTCTTCTCTGGCCAACCTGTTCCAGTACTTCACCACTCTCACAGTAAAAGTTTTTTCCTATATATAAATGAAATTTCCCATATTTCAGGTTGTGCCTCCCGTCCTGCCACCGCACACCACTGAGAAGAACTTGGCTCTCTCTTCTCCACATCCTCCACCAGGCATTTACAGACATTCCTCAGATCTCCCCGCGGGTGAGCAGCCCCGTCTCCCAGCATCTCCTCTTACGACAGCATCCTGCCCGCATCCGTGCTTTTCCCTATGTAAAAAGCTTAAGATGGGAGTGTTGGCTCCTTTGTTCTCACGGAGTGCAAGGTTACAAGGGGAGAAGGGCCTTGCTCTGGCCAAGGTCTCCTCCTGCGCTCAGATGGGGCTCCGGCTCCCATCGGTGCACCCAGCTGGCCGGTGTGCCGGCCGGCGGAGCCTCCGGTGGGATCCTGTGTTTCAGCTCGACGGCACTAAGCGGCACTCTCTGCTTTCAGCTCGGCATCGCTGGATCTCCCGCGGCACGGCTCAGCCTCACACGCAGGCTGGTACCGTCCTTCTGCGGGGAAGCCCGCAAATTCAAGCTGTCCGTTCCCCGGGCAGACCCTCTGAGCCTTGGCACCCAAAGCCAGGCTGCTACGGCTCTTTCTGGGCGAGCAGAAACCGCCTTTGAGGAGAACCTTGCCCACTCGTGGCACAAGTTTACCCTAGGGAAAACCTGCTCGCCCACTCAGTCGTTTGAATTTTCATCAGGCTGCTGGGGCTGGCTTGCTGCGGATCGCACCAGCCCACATCAGCCGCGTCTCGAAGACTGGAAGTGGGGAAATAAACCCCCTTAAAAATTCACCAAATAAATCCCCTTCTAAACCCAGCACCCCTTCCAGCGTTCGCAGGGTCGTGGGGGGCTGAATCAGCGACCCGCACGGCTCCCTCCCATCCTAACCTCATTCCCAGCTGGCCGTGCATCGAGCAGGGAAGCCAGCTCAGCCCAGAAGCCAGGGAAATTTCCTTCCAGGACAGTCCTGGATGTCTTAATGAGTGCAAAGGTGCCAGGTAACCTCGCGGCTCTCTGGTTACAGCAGGTTTTCTGCTTGCTCCTGCCCACCGCAGCAGCACAGAGGAAGGCAGCAGGCTCCTGCCTGCCTCCTCTCCGGGACGGGCATCACCTTCCCCGCTCCGGCTGCATCCATGAGGATAGACAGCCCTGCAGGATTCTGCTTCATCATCCCTGGGAGAGGAAGAAGAAGCCATTTTCCACCCCAGAAACAGGAATTAGGGTTCATACAGAGCTCATATTTACACCGCAGGCTTTAAACACAGGCATCCGCGATAAGAGGTGGGCATCGGAAATTACTATTGCTTTTTAAATCTTTGTGCTGCAGCAAGTAACAGCGGCTGTTTCAATCAATTGTCCTCATCCGAGCTGTGCTGCAGTTTGCTCCCCCGCGAAGCCGTGATCCCCCAGTACTTACACAGGCTCCTACTGCTGGTCACGATTTGGGGTGAGAAAAGGAATAAAACCCCACTGAGGGATGAAGGCCCAGCTCTCAGAAGCATCTTTAGATGGGAAAAAAATGAAAAGAGAGATTAAAAATGGATGAGCAAAAAATTGGAATATGGAAGATAGGAAGCAGAAGGGTCTCGAGGATACTGTTATAAAAGCAATCTGAGAGAGAGAGAATTTGCCCCTTTTCTGTACAGCCTGACTTGTCTGTAGCACTCGCCTTGTCACCTACGGGATGCTGGGAGCCCCTGGGTGTCATCCTGATTAGGGACGATCGGTGCGAACGTGTCGCTGATGCTCCTGCTGCAAACCCCAAGAAATGGTGGTCCTCTGGCTTCACTGCTGCTTCTGGGAGAAACGAGCCTGGCTGGGTGCCTTCACCTCAGCGCCTCAAGGGTTGATATTCCCAGCTGCTGCAGAAGAGAAGAGGACTCCTGAGGCTGGTGTCCATCCCACGGTGAGTCAGGAGCTCAGCTCTGGACCTTCGGTGGGCCGTGGGGACACGGCACTGGCAGCTCCTTGTCCCATGCCCGGGGCAAACCGTGTTGGGTCTTATCCCACCTACACCACCACTGCAGTCGAGGCTGTGCCCGGAGCCAGATTTGGGGTGATAAACCCTTGACCTAGGGCAGCTCTGAGGCCTCCAGAGGAGCTCCACACTTGCTGTCATCACGGAGTGACAGGACACTAGGCACCTTCCCCCCAAAAAAAAAAATCTTTCCAAAGAAAGCCCTCTCAAAAAGCCACGTGCCACATTGCCACATTTCTCTTCCCCCACTTCCCTTTTGCTGGAGGGGAGGAAGAAGAGTTAATTCAAAGGCAAACACCAAGAATATTGACGGTAAATATTGCCAAGAGTTTCTCGTTGGTATTTGTGTTTGGTAAGTCAAGATGCAGAGGGAAAGATCAAAGCTGTCTGAATAGCTTTTAATTATGAGCCTCAATTGCTCTATTTCTCTCAGAAAAGTATTACAATTATCTAACAAAGCTCTTTGAGTGGAATTAGACACTAGCCTGAAGCTTCAAGGGCTGTTTAGTGGCTATTTTCCCTTTTTAAAAAAAAAAAAATTGATGTCTAGATAAAAAACGGGCACTCCCATAAGTGTCTACAGCCAAATCTGGTGCTCACTGGATAAACAGAGAGAGGCTGGAAAGCTTTCCCGGGAGGAGGTGAGCAGCCTGGGCTGCACCGGAGGCTGATGGTGGCTCTGCTAAAGTACCCCACCGCAGTGTCCCCTCCCTGGGGATGCCACCAGCATCCCACGTGGGAAGGAGGAATTCCCGACGAAGGAAAAGTAAACTATAGTTTGGGAGTAAGAGCTTTGACAGCAGGCAACTGTCCCCATTTTCATTTTTCCTGAGATACAATCTCTTTCTGTCTTCCACCAGGACTTCTGTACACCTCCGCCATCTCCCCTGCCGCTGCCGCTTCCCCTGCACAGCTCAAGCCTAAATAATACGTTTCTAAGATCCAAACCATCCACTGCACAAAACTCAGTAAGGCAGCCGAACAAGGAAAGCAGAGAAATAAGGATTCAGCTTCATAAACTTAACCCTCAAATGAGATCAGAGGCTGGTAATTAATAAAGTCAGATTTCAACGCCATGAAAACCCTCCCCTGAGACTCAGCCTGCTGCTGGCTCGTATTGATGGAAATGCTACGGATGTAATTACATTTCTCCTAGCCCTGCGACGGAGACGGCAGGCTCCTCCGTGCCACGGGGCACTCCCGACGGAGCTCCTTCCTTCCCAGCTGACCAGGAGCCGGGGAGATAAGGCTGGTACGGGGCAGGTCAGAGCTGGGCAGCCCATCGTACACCGTCCTGGCCGATAGCCCCAGGGCAGAAGGGCTCAGTGGCACCGCTAACGCACACTCGGAAGGCAAGAGGCAGTTTTCCAGCTGAGCACGTTCAAACTAAACCCCAGTGCGGATGCCAAAGCAAACTGTGGGGAGAGGAGCCCTGGTCGGCTTTCCATACCCACCTCCCGGCCGCCACAGGAATGCGGGGAGCAAGGGTAAACACCAGCACCAGAGGTTGGGCTCATTTTCTGCTCTTTTACACGTAATCCCTAGAGGCAAGTGATTATCTCCAGGAATTTTCTCTGTGGTTAAGTAAAGCAAGAGCAGTGCAAGGCTGAGATGAGGGAAAGTCCGAAATATGTGAACAAATGACCTGTGCACACGGAGAAGTTGCTATTAATGCCTAACATTGAACGAACATTAAATACCCAAATCACAACACGGGATTCGTTTCACACAGAGGAAATCAAGCTGAAAAGCCATTAATCTTGATTTCCTATTGACTACGTAGCTTGTGTTTTTATTCCCCATCACTGAATGAATCAGCGTGGCATGAGCTTTTAGGAGCACTCACTGCACATGGCGGACTGAAAACACACGGAGAAATCAATGTTTATAGAACGGACAGAGCCAGTCCAAACTTTGCCTGCTCTCCTCAGTCTGGCCAGGAGAAAGGTGATCTGATGCAACCAAACACCAGACTGTGGGAAGACGTTAATTCTGTCAGTGGTTTCCTTGGAAAAAATCAAGTTTCCTTCTTGCTTTCTTGCAGATTCATCCTTCACTTCGTTACGCTGAAAACCTGCTGTTTGGCAGGGCTGGTGCTGCTCAGCGCTTGGCTCCGGCCCATCCTGCCTGGCTGCAGGCCTGGAGGGGAAGGAAGCGGCGGATGCTCTCCCGGACCACTGCAGGAGGGAGGATTCCATCCGCACGGGAGCTACGTCCCCTCGCAGCAATAACGGATACTGGAGGAAAAATACCTTTTGCTGCAAGAGCGGGCTGGTTGCATAGGTTACGAGCCCTCCCAGTAACAGCTGCCTGAATGGGCTGTGCAGATAGGATTTCCCACCCAGCACCTGTATACTGCAAAAGGCACAAGGATTTGGGAGCAAAGCAGGAGCGAGAGGCAAGGACGTGTATAACACCACGCTATGCAGACCCACAGATGATCCAACCTGCTCATTACTCGGGAAGATCCCAAGTGATGCCCCGTGCCAGCACACGGCAACCAGGTTTGCTCCCAGAAGTCCTTCCAGCAGCTTAACCATGGGAGGACCAAATTCCCAAGCATCTGAGGTGTTCTCCAGGAGAGGGGTGAAGGTGATCCCAACTGGGGTTGGATATTATTGTGCCCTTTCTACCCGAAGGAGCATTTAGTGAGTTTTTGGGTCGCTGCAGCAGAAAGGTATGTAGTAGGAGAGGCAGCAGGTGGGGAAAGGGCCGTCTGTGTCCCCAGCGCTGCAGAGAGCCGGCATCGCTCCTCGGCTGCAGACAGCTGGGATTTCACTGCATTAAGGGAGAGAGAGTGAGCAAAGTCGGTGTACATGGTTGATTAGCATCATCGTTGCCAAGATACATAACCATGTTGCTCTATTTATTGATTATTTCATCCTGTCATGTAATTTATCCAGGCTTCAGGGTATTGAAAAAAGGAACAAAGGGTGTTCGTGAGCTGCGTGGCTCTTTGGCCTAAAGCGCGCTCACCCCAACAGCAGGCCCTTTGCTTGGAAAAATTCTAAAATTCCTTCTTTTGAAATGAGTTATGACCTTAACACATCTGTTATCACGTGTTTTGAGCGAAGGTGGCATGTAGCCCCAATCAAAATGGGCGAAAGGGCAGGTGCATGCGGCCACTGCGGGCCACCCAAAATGGATGTGCAACAGCTCAGCCATGGCAAGGAGAGGCTACAGATCCTGTAACATCACATCCCCATCCAAAAAAAACCCCTGTGCCAAACACCCATTAGCATCACACAGCATATGCTCTACTTTCTTATAGTCCACCTCTGTTCCTCAGGCAGCACCAGGGCTCTTGGGTTGTGGGCTGATGCTGAAGCCTCAGGTCCACCTTCCATTTTTTCTCCCTTCTTCCAGCCTCACCACCTCACAAGCCCTTTTCACCACAAAGCTGAGACAGTCTTCCCTCCTGCAAACCTCTATCCCTCCCACCTCAGCTTCATGGTTCTCCTCAGCACAGGAGAAGGCCAGGGATTAAGAACTGGTCCTTCAGGCAGCTTGGGAGGTGAAGATCAGGGATGCGAATTACCAGCCGATTCCGCAAAGTCACAGCGACGAAGCTTCGCCGCCGCAGAGGTTCACGTGGAAACACGGCGTGAAGCCATGAACGCACAGTCGGGGCTACAGCTCAGGGTCTGTCCGTAGGAGGTTCTCCCTGACGAAGGAAGGAGAAATTTGCTTATGCATAGACATCCACCAAAATAGCTGAAGGAAAGGACAGGGAAATGAGTAGGAAAGCAAACTGGAGTTTTTCTGGCAGAGCCTGCTTTGCTGCCAGTCTGAGAGTCCCTCTTCTGAGCAGGTAGCAAAGGCTGTGCCAGCACCAGCTGCTTCTGGAAAACCTTTTCATTTAAACAAAGAGCCTGTAACTGTGGAGAGCCCCCACCTTCCCTATAAAGCATTGCAGGGTGAGAAGCATCCCTCTCTGGGCACACTTTGTCCTACCCAGCAGTGATAGCCCAAAGTACCCGGAGAGAGATCAGAGCCCAGTTACTGCCCTTGAACGAGTTAACGAATCTTCTAGCTCCTCACGAAAACACCTTGGAAAAATAGACATGGCAACTGCTCAGCATCAGGTAGTGTCTTCTTTAGAGCAAGTCCCGAGCCTCAGAGCAATGGGCCCCATGGGGGGCAAACGCAGCTTTTGTTTTTCTGCAGGCAGGGTTTCTTCCACCCGCTAAAATTGTCTTCAGCAGGGGGGGCCAGGCTCAGGGAGGGGCAGAGGCGTTCGGAGCAGGTGAAGGGCTTTGTGGGTCCTGCAGGCAGTGGCCATGAGGAGGGTGATTTCGACTAAATACTCATTCAAACCAACTAACCCAGTCTCAGCTGCAGCTCAGCAAAGGATAACTCAGCACCTCCCGGGGTAAGTTCTTCCCATGGCATAAAACCATCCAAATTTCAGTAAATTCTACACCTTATTTCTGCTTTGAGAAACTGTGGTTCGTGTTAGAGGGGAAAGTTGTCGGCTGAACAGCCTGGGCAGGGGCAGAGGAAGGGAGACGCAGCCCCGGCAGAGCAAAGCATCCTTCCAAAGCCAGACATCTGCCCAGACGTGCCAGTGCCGTGAGCCAAGGAGCTCCTCGGGGAGAGCTCAGCCCCCAGCTCATCCATTCTTCAGCCTTTCCAGGAGTCGTCTCCAGCCAGCAGCAGCAGGGAGAACGCTTAGCACATTAATAAATCCCATAATACTGAATAAAGCACTTTGGTTTATGGCTTTGCTATAAGACCTCACCCCTGGATACTTATAATTAACTGAACTAGAAAAGAAATAAAGATTTCCATTTTTTTCTCACCAATTTTCTTTCTCTTTTTTTTAAAAAAAAAGTTGTTTTGTTTTTTTTCTTTAAATCACCACTGCTAATAAAATAACCTCTCCTGATATTTACCTGCCTGGGTAGGAACATTGATCTCTGTGCAGAGAGAAGGTGCTTTCCTTACTGCACATCTCACTGGCTAATCCATCTTTCCTGGCTACAGAATATTGCTGTGGCTTTCTTTTCAGAGCAGTTCTGTAATTCATTGCTCTCCATGATCGTGCCTAACCCCGTAAGTCCGGGAAGAGTATGTGGGAAGAGCTTGTTTTAGTCCTGCATCAGACTTCACCTCTCGGAGCAGGCAGCTGCCAGCATCGCTGCCCTGCCCACGCGCGAGAGCAGCCGCGGAGGCTCCAACCACTGATTTTCCAGCCTTTTCACATCTTCTCTTTCCAGGTTGCCTGCAGACAAAATTGCCTGTATAGCAAAAGTTCCCACTGACCTCAATAAAAAGGGATCGGATGCTTCGGTGTTATTGCACGTGCTCGGCAGTGGTGTTAGCTGGAAAAATCAGCGTACGTACAAAGATCCTGGCAGCGCCACGGATGAGACATCCCCTGATCCACACATTAAGTCTTTCAGACTCCACATCATTCAAAGTACAGGGAGTTTTATATTCCTTTATTAAAGCACACAAGTAGCCACCTAGGAAATTGTCATTTACACTGCGGTAATTGTAAAATCATACCAACACAACCATTTCAGAAGAGAATTCAAGAGCCTGCGCTTCAGCCGGCCAGCTGATCACAAGCCTTTAACTCCATAGGCACAGTACAATAAAGCTTTTGCTTCCAGGTTTTTGTTGCTCTTATAACAAACTCCACTGAGCATTGAACAGAATGCCTAAACACATTCACTGCGAGAGCCACAGAATTACCCAAAAGCTTAGTAAACACACATTTATTAAGTACTTGATTATGTAAGATCATTGCAGCATAGTCTTTATAACAAAATCATGATTTTAAAAATGTGAACCACTGGTATATTTTTTCAGAGGACATAACTCTATTTAAAAACCCAACCAAGAACTACAAAGGGAGGGTGGCTGTTCCTCAGCCAGCCACTGACGAACGCTCTCCTGCTCCCTAATGGCACTGAAAAAAAAAAAAAAAAAAAAAAAACCAAAAAAACCCGGCACTCGGTTGCCAGCTTCATGCACAGCCATACCCAGCCCCGTCAGACTGTAGGACAGCTGACGGGCTGAGAAGACTCAAGGTTGCTCACCGACCAACGCTGTTATCGCAGCCACGAACACAACAGCCCACCAAACTCATTTTTCCGAGGGCACGGATGCAGCTTGCCGGCAGCGCGGTTCTTGGGGAGTTCTTCTTTGCATGCTTGGGGGTTGTATGAGATTTCCTGGTGAGTGCTTGGGGATAAACACCCATTGCAAAGTGCTTAAAGTGCCCAGATTTCCTCCTCCCCCTGTGTTATTCAGGGGAAGCGTTAATTGCAAAGTTGTCTCTGGTATCCCTCCAGATGCCCAATCAAATGCTAATCAGCATGAAAATCCTCCCAGCTTGAGCAGTTTACAAGGGATCTGGGTCCTATACGTGGGACACTGGAATTGCATCTATATTTTTAAGCCCAACCATAAGGGAAACACTCCACATAGAAATATAACATTGGATTCTTTTATACAGCATATATAAAGAACATGACAGCATTAAAATATTGGCAAATCAATACATTAAAAATACAGAATCTCATAGACCAGAGCACAAGAAATATATTCACATGAAATCTGTACAGTCCAGACAATGCTGTCGGTTCTCGCGTTGGAGTTGACCTCCCATCTCCAAAGGGAGGTCGTTGCTTTGCTTCCCCATCAGCACCACTGGCCACCACTGGCCAGATTTCCCAGGGCTGTTGTGCTACAGGGAGAATACAAGTCTGCTGTCCCTGCCAGCAAGGAGGGCACTCGGTGGTTAAACTCTTCGGGAATGCTTTCGTTATCAAATGAAATGACAGGGCATTTCATTTTACACAAAGCTTTGTCCTGCTGGGAGAGGAAAATCAATCTATGGTTGGCAGGAGGGGTGGTACCTTGGCAGCATTTCCCAAGCTCTCTCAGCATCGTGGATGTCATTTCATTTAAAAAAACAAAAAACAAAACAACCCCCCACCAACCACCTTTTGTATGGTTTGTGCACTGGTTATCTCATGTGGAGCAGGTGGGACTGTTTTAGGCTGCCCATTCTACCAGAAACATCCATGTCTTCTGGAGGAGCTGCCATTTTGAGTTCTCCAAAATGGCTTTCCCCAGTACATAAATATGTGTATACATAGGCCACTTCATTCCTCCCTCCTCTCACTGGGGAAGATCCCCAAGGCATGCTTGGCAAGATGAAATCCTACAGTATAGCTCTACCTCTAGCGCTATAGAGATGTGTATATATAGACACATTCTGTCCATTATTACAATGGAAACACAGTGTTTAAAAAAAAAAAAAAAGCAATAGCAGCATGTAAACAAGGATCCATCCATCTTTTCTTCCTCCTCTTCTGAGCTACACGCATCAGTTTGGACAGACCCTTCTCACCACCCTGCTCCCCTCTTGAGGGTGGAGGGTTTTGCTGCAGACCCCGTCTGCAGGAGCCGATGTTGTCCTTCCCCTGGCTCCCAGCCACAGGGCAGGTTGAATTTCCCTTTCCATCAGCTCCCTCTTCTCCCTCCCCGCCTCCTTCCCTTCGTGATGACTCATCCTGGAGATGATCTTGGGTTTTTTTCTGGTGGCTGCTGCCCACTTTGGCTTCAGCGAAGTCTAATTTCAGAGCAACGCTGCAGGAATAAAACCCGCACACGAGCGCTTGGCGAGCCACATGAGCCGCTAGCGTCTTAAACAACTCAGGGAGGAAAAAAGAAGTGGAGTAGTTTGCATTTGGTCTGTCTCCCAGCAGCAAAGGTGTAAGTCCCAGGAGCAATGCCTGCTTTAAACCCTTAATTCCTGAATTCTTAATAATGTTGCAAACCACCAGGGTTTCGCAGGAATCAAAGGGCTGATTTCAAACACGTTCCTTAGTGCAGGGTGCACTGGAATTAAAAATGCATCAGCTGGGCTCACTTTTTCTTCATGCTCTTGCAGTATCCGGTTTTCCCAACCCCCAAAATTGTTTCCTTGGTTTCTCACCTCTCAGTTTTGAGGTCCTGCTAAAGAGCTGTTATCTGAGTTAGCTCTGACGTGGGGGTGGTTGGACTCTGCTGGGCGACAGCCGCCATGGGAATTTCCATGCCTAGTCATGCCGGATTGTTAGTCCCCTCCGAGTTCTTGCAGGCATAGGCCACGTCCTTGGCGATGCTGCACATCCTGTTGGACATCTGGAGCTCGGTCCTGAAGGCGGTGGGGAAGCAGAACTTCTTGAAGCACGCCTTGAAGTTCTCATCTAAGAAGGCATAGAGCACGGGGTTCAGGCTGCTGTTGGCATACCCCAGCGCGGTGCAGAAGCAGGAGATGGCCAGCTCGAGCTCGCTTTCTGCCTTGGCACCCAGGCACTGGACCAGCACAAAAATCTGGATGGGAGTCCAGCAAATGATGAAGACTGCCACCACCACCAGGACCATGCGGGTGATGCGCCTCAGGTTTCGGTCCTTCTCCTTGGAGCCTGAGAGGACACGGACGTTCTTGAGTCGTCTGATCATGAGACTGTAGCAAATAGTGATGATTAGCACAGGGATCATAAAGGAGAAGAGAAAGACACAGATGCCAAAGACTGGATCCCAGTAATCCACGGGTGAAGGGAGTTTAATTAGACAATCAATTTCTGCAAGTGGAAAAATAAAAAGGAAAGGAAGATCAGCAAAGCCATATCAAGAAGAAAAGCATCTGCACGTTCAGTTTAGTTTGGGCATGTTTAATACTGGAAAAGCAGTAGCAGTGATGCAGAGAGGCAAGGGCAGAAAGGAAGGAGTTAAAACGGCTTCACGGCAGAGAGCTCACCACGCTGATGAAACTGGTACCCCTCTCCAACGGCTCCCCAAGCCCACGGGCTCTCCTGGCCACCCCCACCTCCCACCCGTTGGACGCGTTTTTACTGACCGTTGTTTTCATTCTCTGCAGATCCCATCACCATTGCTGGGATGCCAAAGACAGAAGCCAGCGCCCAGATGCAGACGTTCACCACTTTGGCCTTGTGAGGAGTGCGGATGTCTAGTGCTTTGATAGGGTGGCAGATAGCGATGTAGCGGTCCACGCTCATCATCGTCAGGGTGAAGGTGCTTGTGAACATGTTGTAGTAGTCTATAGAGATGGCAATCTTGCAGAGGACATTGCCAAAGGGCCAGAAGCCCAGGAACGTGTCTGTACCCTGGAAGGGTAAGGTCATCAGACACAAGGTATCGGCCAGGGCAAGGTTAAAGATGTAAATGTTGGTTGCTGTCTTCATCTTGGTGAACCTGCAATGGAGGAATGAGCAACGGTTAGAGCTCCACTTGACCATGATGGCCAAGACATTGAAGTCTACTGAAGAGGGCACTCTGCCGCTTCGGGAAGGAGATGCTGTGTTCTTCTCATGTAACACGAGATCGAACACCACCCTTTGCTTTCCACCTCCCACGTGCTCATCAACGGACTGCTCAGCCCAGCTCCTACAACAATAAACATGGTGCCTTCGCAATCAGTTTCACGGGCAGGAGAAGCTTATTTCCTTAGACTGCAAGTGAGGACCACAAAAGCTTGAGGCTGTCAACTCAGAACACGCTTTTTGAAAAATTACTTCGGTAAGGCTAATCTAGGATTTCATCACACGTGGCTTCATTATTATAGATGTTGGCAAGAGCTTTGTGCGGTAAGCTGATTTGAAAGGCATCGTATGGCCTGGGGTAAGCTGATCGGCCATTTTGTATGGGCTCATAGCCAAAGACCATGGCTAATGTGAGCTAACAAATTAGAATGGGCAAGATGGCCAGCTCTGGCCAGTGGCAGCTAAAAACTGGTGAGGAATGAGGTTTGTACCAGAAATCAAAGCATCACGATGGATCTTTCTAAAGAAAGGGGGAGTCTGTGGATAAAGTCATGAGTCAACTCTACTTCAAATGGGTTTTGTCATTTCTATATTACTTTTACCGCATGAACTGACTGCCCCAAAAGAAGATTCACCTTGCTCTAATGGTAATCATCTCCTTTTTACACATGGGAAATGATGCAAAGAAAGATGTGATCACCTACCCAAGGATACATGCAGAGTCTGCAGAAATGGAAACTCAGCAGTGGCTGTGACCGAATCTAACATTTCAGCACCAGGATGTTCTTCTCATGGGCAAAATAAGAGCACAGATAGGTACAATTTTAAAACTACAGCTCATCTATCATTTACTATACTAATGGCTTTTGCAGAAATGTTGCCAGAAATGGCAGACAATGATGTGTGTTATTAACGGAGGGCAAGTTCACTTGAGGGTAACACTTAAACTCATAAACTACTGCACTATTTGCAGTTTGATATGTGTTGGAATATTATGGGGTCTGATCTGACCCAAAAAGCCTTTTGTCAAATTGATTTAGAACAGCAAACCCACAGCTGCACTCCTCAGCACTGTACCCCACCACCCCTGCTGATGATCTGAGCTTCAGCTCTTGATTATTTGAATGCTTGGAAGAACATTATCATTGCCACGCTCTGAACTTTGTTGAGACGCATGGTGACATTGCCAGGTTTGCAAGAATAACAGCCAGGGGATCTACAATCCAGAATATAAACTCTATTATTTTACCTCTCTTAGAGCTCTAAGCTGTGCTTGTATTAGAAGTCAGATGTTTGAAAATGGCTTCAGAAAGCAAGAACGATGAAACATTTGATCTCAAAAGCCAAGAGAAGCCTTTGGAGCAGGTGAACTTTGATGGAAACACTTGAGGTCCCCACATAAGCCTGAGTCGGGCTCCTCCTGGCCCAGAAATCACAGCAGCCAAGCAAGGCAGTGGGTTCTTAGAAAGCCAGCCCAGATCAGATAAACTTATATAACCAAAAGCAGCAGAGGAAAAACACTAGTGTCTTTCCTATCGGGAAGGGATGAACAAGCAAAACACAACAAGGCAGTTGCCAGGGCTTTAAAGCTTTAGGACTTCCTAAGCAGAATTACACAAACAGACAAGCTCCAGTGCTGTGAACCCCAGAGCAGCAGCATCTCAGGGTGGGCAAGTTTTGCTTTTTTGTTTGAATTCTTGCAGTTGGCATAAATGAGGCAATGCACACGGGGAGCACGAGATGAGTCTGTGAATGGATTCAGACACTTTCCCCTCTAGGTCAGCAGGGGGGGTAATTAAAATTAAGAAATGAAATCACTGTTCTTTACCAGCCCACGCAAACGTAAGTATTGTCAGCTCAGGCTTCAGGAAATTATTGTCACCTAAGACTGTGTTAGCAAAGGTCTCCGGAGAGCTGTAGTCTTCCTCTGCGTACCACTGACCTGGCTGGGCTCGCCCAAGCTTCCAAAAGGTCAAGTTTGGTCCAGTCCATCCTTCCAGGAGGACTGGACTTGGAGGCAACTCATCAACATGCCTCTAACCCTGACTGCTTTTCTGATGTTACGACTTGAGGGAATAACAATTGCATTTTTGAAGAACGATGAGCAGCTTTACTGTGAAACAGAAATAATTAAAGGTTGGTGTTTGGGGTTTTTAATTGACCAGTGGGAGAAACAAGCAGCGATCCGCCCACCTCCACCACCCATCCAGCATCCACGGGGTTCAACATTGCCTCTATACATACCCCTGGCCCCAGCACAGTGAGAAGTTTGGGGCATCTCAGCTAACCCTGAGCTTGGGGTGAGCAGATTGCAAAAATTTAGCTCCCTCCTGCACCCCTCCACCTCAGCAGACCTCGTCGGCCCCTCTCCTCCAAGACGCTTC
Organism: Aviceda cuculoides; assembly: GCA_035590195.1. Lineage (NCBI taxonomy): Eukaryota > Metazoa > Chordata > Aves > Accipitriformes > Accipitridae > Aviceda > Aviceda cuculoides. Next base: position 30,644,938 of record JAVJGG010000009.1, read on the forward strand.
TCAGCAAGAATTCAGGGTCCAGGTGTAATTGCTCAGCCCAGCCCTGCGAAATCCGCTCTCCCCCGACGCACGGATCCCTCTCTGCCGCCTCTTTCCTCGCTCCTCCGAGGTGACGGCAGAGCTGCCTTCCACACTGGGACACGCTGGGGCAGCCGGCCCGCTGCTTACCTCCTTCAGCCCCCATTAAGTGGATTTTAAGGCTGATTTTGTGCTCTTGAAAGGTGGGGAAATTAATTTACACCTAATTAATTACTTATAGCTCCACTCTCTCTGCACACTGGGAGCCAACAGCCATTATCCCAACCAACCAATGTTCCCAAACATTTCCAGAATGTTCAGTACAAACAAAAATCAGTTAATCACTTCTCTGTGGATTAACCTCTTTTTCTTTTCCTCCGGGAACTGAGAGTGTTCTCTTTCTTAATCTGTACAAAAAAAGATAAATTAAACTCTCGGGCTTTAGGAGGCACCTAAGATCCCCCCCACGGCACAGCTCCGATGCGGATAAGCCTGTGGCCTCCGTGGAGGACATTAGCTCCCTGCTGAGCCACTTTCTTGCACTTGGTCATGGAGGCAATTTCCTAATGGAACATCTCCCACAGGGCAGTTCTCGGCTTTCCATCCAGCTCCACCTTTGTCACAAAAAGTAATCGCTTTGCTCTGCTCTCCTGTCCTCCCAGCTGCTGAAGCCTAAGAGGAAAAACGTCTGGATACCAGCTCAGCACTCGGCCTCCCCCTCCTCTCTGCTAAGTGGACCTCCAGCAGCGTTACCCTGCTTCAGCAAGGGGAACACAGTTTGGGAGAGGAGGAGGGGGGTAGGAAACAGCTCTTCCGCACACCTGGCTTTGGGGTCCTGTTTTTCTGGATTCTGTCCCTGGCTGAGCCTCAGGATGAGCTGCAAACCTGCTGTTTCAGCATCACCCCCTCCCTTCTGCCCAGCCACCCCGAGACTTGCAGGGCAGCAAGCAGCTCCGGGGCTAAGGACCAGTACAACCCGAAACGGGACCGCAGCAAAGCCTTCAGCCCTGGGGAACGTGAGCGTTATCTCCAGGAGCTCTCTGCCTCTCGGAGCCTCTTGATTTTGGTCCTCGTAGCTCCAGCTAATCAGGATGCAGACAGTGCTGTTCACCTTGAGCAGCTCCCTCCGTTCCCACCCCACGCCCTGGCATCGGCGACAGCCTTCGCCGCCCGCCCTGGACACGCACAGGAAAGCAAAACGGAGCGGGGAAAGGCTCAGGGAGGATTTTTGCCAAGCTGCTCCCACTCTCTGACAGTGGAAATCGGCACCGGTTCGCTGACATCTCTGCTCCCAGCCAGCTCTTAGCCCACAGGTTTTATGAAGCTGGTATTTGATCTGGCACGTACCATCGTGATTTGTGTCCTCCCAGCCGTACACCCACACTGTGCTCTCTGTGTCCCTGCTGCTCTGATCACCTTTTCAGAGCCCCCTCATCCTCAAATTACCCAATTCAAGCCCGTTTATTCTTCATAGTTCAATAGGCCACACATACAAAAAAAAAAAAAAAAAAAGACAAATTTAAATCACTTTGGACTATGAAGCCAGATGCTAAAGCAAAAGCAGACAGCAACACCGGCACGTAAAAGCCTATTAATTACCTGGCAGGATGGTGACTGATTAACAGGGGTTAAGGAGACTGCCGCCAGCCAGAGCGAGCAGCCACACTTTGGGACAGATCATTTTCTTGCTCTTTGAGTCTCGCTGCCATGTCCGGGTGACACTGGTGCTCTCTGGGGACCAGCATGGATGGGGACATGGCACGGCCCCGATCACTGCCGCGCCGAGGGCAGTGGCTGGGTGGCTGCGGCTGCAAAAGCCTCTGCAACTCTGCAACACGGCCGTCAGGAGCGGCGTTTCGGTCCAAGGAGGGTGTTCGCCAGCATCCATCCTGCAGCAAGATGCTCTCATCCCTGTTCACGTGCGGGATCTGCCTCTGCTGAACTGCTCAGGTCTTAAACGCTGCTGGGAATGGCCCAGTCCCTGGAAAGCGCTGGGAACCGAGTCCCACGTTAAACGTCACAGAATTACTGCTGCACAGGGGTAACTCCCTTTCGCTCATCCCGCCAAAGCCAGGGGAAACCAAGAGCCCTCCAAGCACACGTTGGAGTCGCAGGAGCTGTTACGAGCCTTATGGCTGCGCCCAGCTCGTCTGGGCTCATGGGGGCCTGGAAACTGGGGAGCTGCAGACCCGTCCTTCGCAGCGGGTCCCCCTCCTGCTCACCTTGCCGTCCTTCCCCAGCTCCAACCACTCTGCGCAGCACAGAGCCCTTGGTGGGGGCTTCCCTGCTCTACAGGTTGCAACAAGTTGTATTTATTTTTTGCCAGGAAAAACTAAAAGAGGCTAATCTGGAGAGAGACGAGGTCTCAGCTGGTCCCACTGGTGTCCACTGGGTCCATGCTGTATTAAATACTCACTTGATTTCAGCTCCAAGACACACAGCTGGTCAAGGCTTTTCCCTTAGAAAGCTTTCGATTTTAAAAAAATCAGCATCTCTGCAATGACATAATTAACTTCATTTTCCCTGTCTCATCACAGCCAGCTGCCCTCACCCCTGTTCTCAGGGATTGATGCAGTTTCCAAGCAAAATAACAGCTGGCACTGCCATCCCCAGGCAGCCACCCAGCACATCCCTCCTCCTAAAGCTTCACCTGGAAGCAGCAAATGGAAGTGTAGGGGCCTCACAGCCATAATCTGCCTAAACAGCTGCTTAAAATGTTCCTCGACAGGGAGAGCTGAGCATCCCCCGTACTTTGCTGGGCTCCCAACAGAAAGCTGCCCCGGCAAAAAGAAGTGCCCTAGGAACGAGGCGTCATTCCCGCAAGGGCCCGATGCGGGCGAGCAGAGCCGACGCTGAGGAAGGGAGTCCTCCGGATCATCCCTGCTCAGCGTCGGAGCAGGATGATGGAGCTGGGGACAAACAGAGGGCTTCCTGGACCAGAAGCTTCACGTTGTCCCTGGTCCCTTCCCTGGCAGGCCAAGCAGCTGGTGGAGGCTCGGGGGTCTCCGTCACACCCCCGCGCAGCAACACCCGGGTCAGCATCATCTCCAGCCACCCCCAGGGCCATCGCAAGAACAGCGCATCCTCCTCCCTCTTCACTTTTTTTCCTAAAAAAAAAAAAAAAACAAAGCTCCGAGGCACCCAGCCTTGCAGCATTCAGTTAGTAGCTAAGAGGGACCTCAGCAGCCCGGTTTCCTCCACTCTCCCCCCCAAACCCCCTCTGCCTCTCATTTAAAAGCAGTACAGGCAATATATGCAGAAGAGCGCAAACAACAGGGGGGGGGGAGGCGTTCTCTCCCCGGGCAAGGAGCTCCACAGTGAGCAAGCAGAACAAAGCCGCAGCCGAGGCGGGTTTCCACAACGGGCCCTTTACTGTCCAGGAAATCCTGTTCTCGACGAGAGCCCTTCTCGGTTTTATCCAATTAGCGCCGCTCAGCATTAGAAGGGGATTGAGAGCCACATGATGGCCGTCTCTATAAATTAGTCATTCCAAATGTTACATCACTCCAAATATAAGGGAGATGTGGGCTGGGTTCTACAACAGAGGGGAGAAACCAGAGGAGGCTTTGAATTTGTATTTTTGAAATACCGGGAGATTTTAAATTTTTTCTGGTGGTGCTGCAAAAAACTCATTTGAGAGGAACAAAAAACCAAGCCTTCCTGATGCCTCCAGTTTCCTTGAGTGCTGATATTAGAGTCTTTTTATTTCCCAACTCCCTCAAAAACAGGAAACAATTACTGTCTACGTCACTGTACCGTTCTTTTTGTGGAAGATAATACACCTTTTTCTTAGCGGTTGTGTAGCTTGCTGAAGTCTGGTTATCCCTGGTGAAATATAAGCATGGAAAGAGAAAAAACAGCTTTTGTAGGGTGCACCATACCTACAGATGGTAGGGGTGCAGCACAGAGAGGGTTTGCCAGTCTTTTTCCTATTAATGGAAGAGATATATCGCTAAGAGTCCCAAAACCCCATGCTGACATACCAGCAACCAACTTTCAACCTACTGAAAAAAAGACGTTAAGACATGAAGCCCAGAAGCACCAATGCCCCAGTCTGGGGAGAAAACCTGTGCTTCAGAAGTCATCAACAACATCCTTGCATGGCCACTAATTTGGCAGCTCTGCATGAATCTGCATACACGATCGGGGTCAAGAGTTTGAGACAGAGTCCAGTTTATCACCACACCTTAACGGGCAAGGCAGGGAGAGAAAAATCCTGGGCAGAGATAACCAAAAGTTGCAGTTACTCACCAAACCAAGAAGGGTCATTTTGCTGAGTGTTAGTCTCAGCCAGTACTGAGCTCCCAGGAGAAACTGGTGGGGAGAACCAGGGGGAAACAGCAGCTTCTTCTACACGTGCTCTAGCTCGGTTATAACTCCCCAGCACACATTATTCAAGGGGTCCCTCCAGACTCACATGGGAGGGGGTTTTGGAAAAACAGAGGTGAATCCCAAAAAGGGGTACCCAAATAACTGAAACTTCTACTGGCTCTTCTATATATAGGGATTTACTGGATAAAGGGGAAACAGAAGTGGAAAAGGCCTGGGAGAGATGGGGCTGACACCAGACTTCAGTTTTCAATTGCTTAAAACCAGAAGATACAAAAAAAAGTTAAGTTCCAGGGGAAATTTCAGCGCTAAATCCCCCTTTTCTTTTCTTGGGTCCCATTCACCCAACTGGAAGGTATCAAAGCCAAACAGGACTGGACCAGAAGGCACCATTTTGAAAGCGTGACCTTCCATAGCCACAACGCACGTCCGCCCTGACTGGGATGCTGGTTTGGGACATTCATATTCTTGGTGACACACTGGTCACGGCCCTGGGCAGGGGCCAGCAGGAGACCTCTGCAGACAGGGTCTCCTCGCTGCAGACTGCCAAATCTTCTCCTTCTGGCACACATCTAAGGCTGATGCACGGGGCACGGACTCCCTTCCCCTGCCTGCACACCAGTTCGGTCATTCCCAGGGAGCTGCATCGCTGTGGGACAGAGTTCTCGCTCGCAGAGACTCACTGCTCACCACGCTTACACGCGCCCACAAACACCGTGCCCGCTGGAATCCTTGCTACTACACCGAGCAGAAACATGAGCTCTCCAAGTGTGGTACTGCTGCACCGCAAACCTCCTCTCTCCATCTCCAGATTCCCCATGGATAATGGGATCCCTTCTCCCGGCCATAAACCCCTCGGCGGGAAGAGCACGGACAGGCGGTGTAACGAACAGTCGCGTCACTTTGCCCTTGTAGCAGAGATTTAGCTGCCGTTCACTGACCTGTGATACCGAAAACTTAATTTTGCAGCGTCTCCCCCAGCCGAGTTGCGTGTATTCGAGGGAAAGATGCTTTGGGAGCAGCAGGGCTCCTGGCACGAGCAATACTTAATCTTACCAGTGCCTGAATACCTGCTAAAGATTTTCATCCTCTGCTACAGGGGAAAAATTCACCCTGTCTTTGGCAGCATCCACCTGCACCAAGAATCTGCTCCGAGACATGTATAAAATGGAAGCTCACTCCTTAACATACAGGGTAGAGCTCAAAGGGGGTGGCTAGCGTTTGACACAGAATCACAGCCCTAAAGGTTGCATACACTTATTTTGTACTTACAGGGAGGAACAAGGTTTCCAATTCCAGGAAGAGGGAGGCTTGGACCACAGAAGAACCAGACAGGGACATTTAAAACGCCGGCAATGTGCCGGACAGTGCTGTGGGGTGGTGCATGCTCCGTGCTCCATCCCTCTGCTCTCCTGACTTCAGCGTGAGGAGCCAGAGGAGTTGCCCTCAACCCTGCAGCATCCTGTCACACCTTATTTATGTTTATAGTTTCCAAAGAGTCAGAAGAGTTATATTTTTAATGTATATAATTATATATATATTTATACGTGATCCCCCCCCCCCCGTAAGACTGAACCTCCC